>VXAX01003049.1:503135-867338 GCA_013399835.1 Leptocoma aspasia
TTTTTTGCTGTGATTGCGACATTAAAAGCATTAAGCAAGTCCCTCATCTAGGAGGTTAATATCTATTCCTGGAAATGATAAAAGAGATGCCTGCTTCAGCATTTCAAACATTTTAAAACCTTCAATATTTATACTGATTTAAGGAAAAATCTATTTACTGCTGGCACTTATATTTTCATCCTACTCCCTACTACTCCCACACCCATATTCAGTGTTATAAATTGAAGTGACTAATTCTCAAGGGAGGGGTAGATTTAATGTCCTGGATTATCTTTTTGGCTCTCTTTTGTCATCTGTATTCACTTTCTTTCTTTCCAGATATTCACTGATTTTTGTTCACTGCTAACTGAAGACGAGTATAACTGTTCAAAACTAATTGATAAAATAGTGCTTGCAATAACAAATAGAAAACTGCAACAGCTATTAGTTACCTCCTTAGGCACCTTCGGTACCCTGCAGTATTCACACTAATATTAAAAATAAATAAATAAACAAACAAAAACAAACCTTAATTCTGTAGGCCTTAGCACTTACAAGAGATTTTCAAGTTTTAAAAAGTAGACTGGTCAAGCACCAGTTAATGGTATTAAACCACAGTAAATTCCTTTTTACTCCAACAAAGTAACAAAATAATGACTAATGACCTCTCCAATGAACTTTGAAATATGTGGATAACTTTTAATTTTGAAGGTGTGATTTTATTGGTTTATTGGACTTCTTAAGATAAAGTCTGAATCATGTTGCAGATTTTTTATGAATTCGTATGTTCTGCATCATATGTGAAAGGAGTGCATGGTTAGTTAGCTTATGATTAACATATTTTTCATTTGAATATTTAATCCAGAATATACAGGGAGGCTTGTTTGGTTTTGTTGGTTTTGTTTTTTTTTTTCCTATAAGCATTTTTCCTTTGCACCAGGAATACTATGATGTTCTGCCTTTGTTCTGCATGTCCCATGATATTTTCTGCTATGCTTTGTGATCTGTCTGCCAAAAGTCAGTATAATCCTAGGACCTGGGTGTTAAATTTAACAGTTCTTATAATTTTTTTTAACCCATCATCTCTTTTTACTTTTGTGTGTGTGTGGGAGGGGCGGGTTACTTGTGTACTGTGAGGAAAACATCAACAAATGCTGTGCTTTTCAGATGATGCATCTAAACAAGCTGCTTCAGACATATTTAAGTTCACTCACTGGCTTTAGAAACACAGCAAGCAAAGTTTCTTTAAGGCAGAGAAAGAAAATATAACAGAGTTTCTCTGAGTGTTTATCTGTGTGCATATCCACACTGAACCTGCAAGTGTTACTAGGGCCATGTGCTAAGCCTTTTGTCTTTGTGTGTCCCTCTGTAGTTTTTAAAGGAGTGAGGAATACCATTTCCTCTCTCTTTCTTCCAATGTTCTGCTGACTGGAAATAATCCTGTGGTTGCCTAAAGCAGAGTGCCCTCAGTATTTCATTATTTTTGAAACCTGCTTATTGCTTCCTTGAGGATGTATTTTTGTTCCTCATAGACCAGTACAACTATTAAAATGGTCTGTCTCTGGCAGTACTACAGGTGAAGCTCTAATTCTGCCTTTTTACCATGCATCATGACCCCATTTTATTCAGATTGTCCTCTGAGTTTTTATCTTGATGAAAAGTCCTTTTTGGTCACACTATGCTCCTGTGCTCCATCGCACCTCCTCTCAGTCTGGCAACACTACAAAAGGAGTTCTCAACTATCTGGTCACTAGCCTCAAAGCTCTCAGATTCTTTTTTTTCCAGGAAAGCCCACTTTAATTATCAGTAGGAGCTGCAGTTTTTCATATAGTGACATATGATACTATTAGTCATTTCTGTAGCTTTTAAATAGATTTGATTCCTCTTTGACTACTCCCCTTGAACAAACTTCTGCCTGGTCTTGAACCTCCACCATTATTCAGTTTCTAATCTTTTCTCAGCTGTTACTGCAGGGCTTGAGTTCCAGCATGTGTAATTTGACACAGTCTTAGGGAAAGATGGGCAGGCGAAAAATGTCTAGGTGAGAAGGAGGAGAGTCCTGCATTCCAGGATAAGGTACTAAATTTCTTGGAGCACTTCCTGCATCCTTGCTTGAGAAGAGCAAGGAAACTAAAACTTCACGTGTTTGTTCCTTGGAGGTTGAGGGACATAGGGCATAGACAGGCTTCTGTGGCTGTGCTGCAATTTTGAGCTGCATATAGTGGGCTGGCTGTTATTCCATAAAGTCCTTCCCCTTACTGTCTTTTGGGGGATTTCTACTGCAGAAATTTAGAAAAGTACTCTGATTTTTTTTTAACAGTTGTAATTGCAGCTGTTTTCAAAAATCCATAAATAGCAGTGGTTCTTAGAAGACATTTCTAGTAATAAATGCAAGGGATTCCAGCAGGTATGATGTTTGATCCCAGTTTTTAGTAGGAAAGCAAAGACTTTCTCATTACTTGCATGTTGAGACACTTCATTCACATGGATATTTTTGATCACTCCAGGGACCTTAGCTATTTAAAACCACACAGAAAGAGGAGATTTAACTAACAATATCCCATTTGTGTCAGATGCCAATATTCTGATGTATCATTTTTTCTTGCAATTGACACACCAGCAGTCTGCAAAAATTCACAAAATGTTTCAATTGTTGCTGCTCACTAGGAAGGGATTCAGGAGTAATGCAGGCCTTAATGAAACACACCTGAAGTCACATCACAGTGGCACAGAGTATTTTTCCCTTCTTTTATAAAATCCCTGTGTATCTCAAGCTAGTAACCTCTGGTGAGCAGACTGACATTTTTTTTTAACCAAATTAGGTTATATATCATGTGAAATAGATGAAAAGTTCTGTGATTTTTTTGGCATTGCCACTGTCTGAACCTTCTTATCTTCTCCAGTGGACACTCTGGGAAGTGTCAGTCCTGCTTGCATCTCCAAAATAAAAAAATTGGTGAGAGTTCATTTCTCAGGGGAAAGGGCTCCACAGTAAATATTTCCATTTGCAGAAAAGAACAGAGGTTGGAGAGCTCTAGGTACTAAAAATTTAGCTCATTTTATTAGAAAATTAGCATACCAAAGATAACCTCATTCTATTGCTTCAGAAGAGGGGACAGGATTGCACCTTTTGACCAGCAAGATGCTATCAAGTTGTTACATTGGATTATGTCTAATACTGGAAAGAGAATTGGATTGTTAACAAATTAAGAGTCTTCCTTTAGGTTTTAGCAAGCAGTATCCTCACAAAGACTTTGGCTCTGACTGCTCAAAGAAAGCTGTGATCATCCTGTCTGACTGATGCAGAAGAGCTTTTTTCATCAAATGGTGAAATTTGCCAAGCTCATTCTAAATGCCTCAGGTTTGCTGAGCTGAAGTGTGAACTACCAGTTGGTTCACTGTCACTGCTTGACATTTACAGTAGCAAAACTGGACTTGATTGTAGCATCTCTTTAGTAGCTCATCAGTAGAAGGAGCTTTTTTTCTGTGTTTTCAATCTCTGTTGAATCTTTTAACTCTAACTAGCATTATAGTCTTGCCTCACTTGGATGGGCCATATACCTACGTCCAGCTGTAGCTCATGTATACCTGACTTTGAATATTGTTTTTGTAAGCACCACATCTTTTCATCAGGCATCTCTTAATGAAAAAAGCTGGATCCATCAGTCCATAACTTGCTTGATACAAACCACAGTAATTACTGTAATTAATATTTGCAGTTCTACATGCTACTCAAAGATAGTAAACCACATCTGCAGAAAAAGTTAAATGTTAAAAAGACAGGTTAAATCAATTTTAACAAGAAGCTTTTTGATCTGAGTCTACCATAAACCTACTGTCTTTTTGATTCAAGAATCAATAAAGACACAACAAAATCCTGCTCCAAAATCAAACTTCCTCTTGTGTGTCCAGGATGGATTCTTGATTTTGTTGTTGGAAGAGGTGATGTGC
This sequence comes from Leptocoma aspasia, assembly GCA_013399835.1. Lineage (NCBI taxonomy): Eukaryota > Metazoa > Chordata > Aves > Passeriformes > Nectariniidae > Leptocoma > Leptocoma aspasia. The sequence continues at coordinate 507,066 of VXAX01003049.1, forward strand.
ATGTTTCCTTCACTTCCCTTCCTTCCTGAATTAGTGCATATGGCAGTACAGAACCGAACAGCCAAACTATAGATGACCCCAACTACAAGCCGATGAAGCAACATTTTCAAATTTGTGACTCTTGTTCCATTGACAAAATCCCTAGAAATTATTTTCTAGAAATTCTTGATTGTTCACTGGAGCTAAAGAATTTTTATCTTTTATTGATTCCCTCAAGTTTCATTGAGGTGTTGCTTGTCTTCTGCATCCTGAAATGAATTTTCTACCCATTTTATTAATTTTTCTACTGGTAGTTTTTGAGGTCTTTTATTAGACTTATTTTACTTGTCAGGAGTTGTGTTATTCAATGCGGTCTTGATCTTGCACTGTTTTCTATAATTCAAAATCCAGTTAATCTAACAATGACGTGTTCCTTTTAGGGTGGAAGAGTCTTATTTCACAAATACACTGATTGCCAGAAAATCTCCCAAAGAGTGGACATAAATCTCCCATATGTCTGCTGAGACAGTATTGTTTACTGTGGTTGTTAGAAATACCTGATCTTTTTCTATCTGCTAGAGGGCTCCTCATCTCCCATGTAAGTTTTTTTGGCAAAGGTATTTGTGGTCAAATATTATTGATTGTGATTTGTCAATTTTCTCATGTCAGTTGGCTTACCTATTTTGTCACAGAGACTTGCAGATAAATGATTGTCTAAAGAGGTAACACAAAATGCAGCTTGAAGTCTGACAAAATTATCTACAGAAATTGATATTAATTTCTTCTATTTATCCTTGGAGATGAAGACTTTCTTGAAATCTCTGAGGTTATATCTTTCTCTTCAACTTCTGGTCTGACACAGTACATGTTTCCATGACCCCTCTCCTCATGTCTATCTGTATCCTAGAGAGCACTAACAAGGAGCATTGTCAGGGGAGCCCATTAAGAGTGTTGGGTGAGCAGTGAGATCTCTTGCAGACATATGGCTTGGCTAATCGTAGTAACTACTCAGCATACAGGCTTTTCCCTCAAGTCCAATAATTGTGTTTACATTCATAGACTGTCCACAGCTTCTTTCTCTTTGCTGCTGGATTGAACCTTGCCATTTCCATCTCAATTAGTATAAAAACACTGCTAAGTCTGAGTTTTGCCACACAATTAAAAAACTTACAGCAGCAATGATGTAAGTGCCACATTACGCTGAACATGGATTATGGTTTTTGTCATCTGGCATTGCATCCTAATTGGGCTTAATCCTCAGGTTCTGCATGAGAGCATAGCATTTTTGCACTGGACAACAGCATCACACAAAATATCTCCAGGTAGAAAGATCTTCCATGAAATGGTACCAGGTAATCAACCTCTATGCCCTGTGCCTGAGCTATGTAGAAAGTGGCTCAGCATTCAGATGTTTTAGCCTAAATTTCATGCTGTACTGAGTGTCAGTTCTTCATGGTTGGAAGAGTTTTGTCAAAAACAGAGCCTGGTATAGTTTATAAGGACTGCATGGCTATATGCCTCTCTTAGTAGCTGAAATTTTTTGTAGATGTGTTCTACTACAATAAATTTTCCTTGAGCTCCTAAAGTATTCTTGATATTTAAACTGACTGTAATAATTTTCCATAAGAGGGTATATTATTCGCTGTATAAAAATACAAATACACATTAAAAGAAAAACATATAGCTATGTACTTACACAAGGAATTATTGCCTTAGACACAGATAATAGGTCTTGTGCAATCTTACTTTGCCACACACACAAATATCATGTTCCAATAGGAGGGCTTTACTAGAATATGAAATATTAATCATTAAGTGCAATTGTCACCTAATACTGAACATTTGTCTCCTCCTTTTGAAGTCAGGGATGAGAAATCTGGATAATTGTGACAGTTGTTTAATCACAAGAAAGCTGCTCTATTGCTAAAACCTCAGGGGATTTTAAAAGATTTAAAATAAAGATCCTTAAAAGTGTGGTGCACATTCAATATTAATCCATGTAGATGTTGGAATCTGTATTTTTTATTCAACAACTGAAAAGTGATATCGTTAGACAGGCCAACACTTGCTGCCTCCTTTCAAACTGATATTGTCAAATTGGCACTAATAATCACATCTGGTTTTTCAGCATTGCTGAGTATAAAATTACTTTCTGTATCATCTGCATATGTCTCTATGGCCATTCCAATTTATTCCTTCATAATCATATGCAATTAGAATGTCCCATAAAGACTTTCAGACTTTTAGATCAAATTTTGTAAGTTGCGTTTTTTGTTGAATGTTTTCGAGAAGCAGAAAAGGGGCTAATGCTGCTAAAATCAAAGTTATTCAAAGTACAAAGGTTTATGTTACTTTCTTTGTTAACCTTCCATTGCCAAAAACTTAAGAAGCTGATAGCAGTGCACTGATTTTTGTAAACAGAAAACTTGCCTTGAGAACTATCCTTGAGTCATATTTTCTAGGGTTTTTTTCATTTTTCTAATCAATGTTTTCAAAATATGTTGTTGTTTTGTAATCAGTTATGGTTTTTTAACCTACTTATTTTTCTTCTCCCTGTTCTCTGATGTATGGCTTATGCAGATATCTATGGCAGTATGAACTTAGCTTTCAGAAACTAAATAGATTGCACCATTTTCAGTTGTATTAGCAAACTTCTAGGATAATTCCTTCACAATAACAAAACAGTGATGCAGTCTGATGTATGCAGCATCTATTCTTGCCACTTATTTTTTGCTCGCCATAAATTCCACCTATACAGAATGTGTAATAACTTGTCCTGAGGATATTTAAACTAATCTTCATGAGACAAATGTGTTCTCAGCACTTACTGATGGCATGTAAAGTTCATCTCAGCCCTTGGAGTTAGCACATATTTGTGCTATATTTTTTTCTGTCTTAAAAATTGCAACTCAATTTTCTAATGTACTTTAAGTTTTAAACACTGATACAGTTCTTCTTTTTATGCCAGGATTATGCTAACTTTGCCTTGATGGAAGTTTTTTGGCGAAATACGGTGTTAGCAATGGCCAATGGCAATAGTGACTGCAATACCATTTGGTTACTCAAGGGAAAGGATAGCTCACTTTTTTATTTCTCTGATTAGGATTTTGGAAAAGGCTTAGTTTCTAGTTATTTCTTCATTAAATTCCTTAGAGCTATAGAAAGTTCAATACTTTGTTTCATATTTGTAAAATGAGCACAACAATCTTTCTAATAATATACTTCATTCTGAAGTATATTTTGAAATTTTAAAATTTCAAGATTTTGAAAACATGAATCAAAACATGGAAAAATTCATAAATTATTTTCTTTTCAGGATATACTACTAGGATAGTAAAAAATATGCTTGTGGTATTCCATGTATATTTCTGGGATTTGGGGCTTTTTTTTTGCCTTCATTGCACGGTTGGCCTCCTGGTGACTGAGGCACTAGACAATCAGTGTTCAAATACTGGATGTATGGCAGAATAAACTGCAGACTGCAGTGGAGATTTCTGCACTTCTCTCCCCTGACTCACTGAATATCCAGTAGGACTTACAAGTTCAGATTTGATGCCACACCTGACCAGGCTGTGAGCTGCCTAACTAACAGCCAAATTCTCACCCAGTGAGGTCAGCTAAGAGATGCTGAGCAAATGAACAAGCTGAAGTTCTCTCTGATTGAGAGGATACACTTTTTAAAAATTTTTTTTTACATTTTCCTATTCACATATACTCCTTTTCAAATGCCTCTATCAGTTCAAGGAAACCTTTTTCTATTTTTTTTAAATTTTAATAAGTGTGGCCACTATTAGTGATAGAGATTGCAGAAATCTTAAGTAGAAAGGGAAGCTTTCTTTTGCCTTTCCCACTCAGTGTTATAGGACAGGCTTAATACAGAGAGGATTTTAGTTTGCTCTTCAGTATTGTTGTGTTCTATGTGGAACACAGCTGGAGGCAGGTAGTGTGTTGGTGAGGTAACTCCCCAGTTTCCATGGGGCCAGTTTTTCATGCTGCAGTTAAGAACTCATTGTGCCTTGTATTATACACAGTTGTTAACAGAGAAACAAGTGAACAGCAGGGACCCAGCACAAGATGAATAATAAAACAGGAAGCAGAGTAAAAGATTGCAACTCAAAAGAAATTGCCTAGAAGACAAATCTGTAAAATCAATACAGCTATATCAATTGGCACTAGCTTAAAAGTAGTTTGGTGTCTACATTAGTCTAACCAAACAAAATCCACACTCATTTACATTGAACATTCTTTAAACTGAGCCTAAAGCAACGTTTATGCAAGAATGGTGCACAGCTAGCTCTAACCTCTTGAAAGTTAGACAAATCAGGGATTTGTGTAGCTGGGACAGGAAAGGTGCCTGGTCACAGGTAACACAACTGTGGAAGCTGTTTTTTGTAGTGCTCTTCATTGATAATTTCCTCCAGGCCTTTAGAGGGCTGCCTTGGGGTCAAGATCACAAGTGAGAGCTGCCACTCCTGCTTTCAAAATCCACATCGTACACCCCTAGTGGGGCATTACACCATCCTGTGCTGCCTCTTGTGAGAACTGGTTGCTGATTCTTGCCTTGTTCATGAAATGTAATACAACGGGGTAGTAGTCAACTCCTGATCACTGGTCTTCCAAAATGCACATTTTCAACCTTTTCCTGATTCTAACTCCATAACAAACAAGGTTGAGTTTGTTCCAAAAAGGTTTTTTCAAAACAAATTTATGAAGCTTTAGCTCAGATGGTATATGGATATAACCCAAATTAACTGGTATATATAAAATGGTATATTGGAAATAACCCAAATTAACTACATTTGTTGGCTAATGTAACTGTACTTTTCCTTAGCCAATTTTGATTAAGAGAACATATAAATTAGTGATAGTTCCAGTTTGAGGAACTGCATCTCCTTTAGGTAACACTTAACTGTTATTTTCAACCCATTTATTTTTGACATTCTTTCAGTCTGCCCTTTCCTATACATAATGCATGAGAAGAATATTTAAAGTATACTTGTGTTTTGACACTAATGAACAGTGCTCGATAGTATGTGTATTTTGTAGGAGCTAAAGCCATAGGGAGGAATAATGGTTTTGGGAACAGGTACATGTACAGGATATAAATGTCTGAGTCACAAGTTCTCATTTTGCTACTGGAAATCATGTCTTCGAAAATCTATAACAAATTTCAAAATCAACATTACAACTTAATCACACTATTCAGCAATTCTTTGTTTATTTACTATATGTAAAGGTTAGTGCCTTAAAAGTGACTGTATTGAAATCCAAGGTTTTTTTAAAAGGTGCTGTTTTTTACTAAATCTGTGAATCTGCTGCCAGAGGAAGGATTGTCTTTCAGTTGAGACCTCAGTCAAGAAAAGCAGTCATTGACAACTGAACCTGTCATTTCAAATTCTCTTACCCTCAAAGGTGAAAAATAGATGTTTTAGAGGTCTTCAGGGTATAAAGCATTATATATAAACAGTTCTCAAAAATATTTTATCCACTTTTAGAGGGTGAATTATTTGAGCATGTTGGACTTCTCTATGTTTTATTTTAGATGAGTAGAAAATGGAAACATCTGTGTGTTTTCTTCATAAACTGAGGGCAGAAAAACTTAAAACAAGGTTTGAAGGTAGATCAGTATGATTGAAGCATTCAGATTTCTTTTTTCAGAATCAGAATTCATTAGTTACTAATGAAGTGAATTACTACATCATTTCTTTGTCTTTGGAAAGTATTGCCTCACTTTTTTGTTATGCAAAGATCACTCGTAAGATACTAATTTTTTTCTTCACGCTTTTTTCATTTTTTACCGTAAGAGGAATAAAACAATGGCACAGTCGTTCCTGCATGTTCTTGCCCTTGACAGTTTAATCAGAGAAAATGTATTTCAGCCATTTGACATTTATTTATGGTAATGAAATTGATTCAGATTATGTAACTTATCAAAGCTCTTGGAGGTAATGTGCTTTCAGCTTTTACATGTAGTAAATTTAAGTGGACAACTGGGGGAATATTAGCAAGATAAAAAGAATGTCATGGATCTCGCTTGCAGAAGTGTAACTACAAAATAGAAATGATCAAGCAGCAAAGCATGCCACAAAGTTGCAAGTTTGTAAAACTCATTCATACTATTATTCAATAAGTCTCATTTATTCTAGAATCCCATTTCAAATCCTGTTCTTGGTTATGCTCTGTTAACTCTTATGAGAGGTCTCATACGCCACCAGTTGCTATTTCTTTCAGATAAGATTCTTGTGTGAGTTGACACAACATATTCAGTAAAGGCTGTTAATTCTGTGTGCAATCTTATCTAAAATCATGGACAAAGATCATAAATAAACACTAATGTTTAAAGAGTTCACTGAACTGATTAAACATCTCTATGCTTTGCAACTTTGTTTAATATTACTGGTGCATGTTGAACATTACTGGTACAAATCTGCACAGTGAAAAATACTGAGGTGCATCCCAGGTGTTCAGAATTTGTGCCAGCTGTCAGGTACCACTGTGAGTTGTAGAATTATTATTAACAGCCTCACAGGCCAGCATCAGGATTGGTGTCTGACATTCAAATGCATAAACACTTGCACAGTTGCATTGTTCTGTTCTGTTCTGAACTTTGTCCTTCTGACCTGATATGTTCAGCTCTTCTGCTTTATATTCTTTCTTGCTAGGTAACTAGGGACACTTCGGACAAAACCTGTTCATAAAAAACACCTGCCAAAAGCAGTGATGGCTCTAACTTTTATTGTTGAAATTCCTTCAACAGTCCTTCAGCAAAGTAACCCCTTGTTTTCAGCTTCCTTATCTGGGCTCAACTGCTCATACAGTGCTTAGCCATGGCTCTCCGGCACACTCAGTGAGGGGATTAGCATTCAGTTGTATGGTGTATTTTGGCCTCAAACAGTTTTTAATGCAAAGAAAACTCCACTTCTTTCCAATACTGTCATTAGTCATGTTTATTTCTGTCCTGTGCAATAACCAGTGAAAACTGGAACCTGCCATGCTGGTCTCTGCGGAGGGAGGAGCAAACAGAGCCTCCACATTCTGACCTGAACAGATCCAAACTGAGCCAAGAAAGGAAGTCAGAGGACACATAAGCAGCACAGTGGATGGAAGAATGTATTTGAATCTGGATGGATTAAAAGGGAAAGACAAAGCTAAGTGAGAAGTCTGAAAGAAAAGTGGGTGATGGCAAAAGAGGACTCTAACACTGTAAGACCAACAGTTACAAAAGCATTTGAGAGGACAAGGGATGAAGCAGCATATACCTGCCAGTACATGGGAAATAATGCAAACCTCAGTATTATGATAGGGGAATAGACTTTAGGATCAGAAATATACCATGGTATACCATCATACCATCCTACATAACACAAGCCATATTGAACCTCTTTCTGTAATGCCATCCTCAAAAGAGAAAGAGAAATAGCAATGCAAATAGAAATAAAAACTAGAGGAGAGCAGTGAATCCATAAATTTGAATTTTCATTCTTTTTTTTTTCTCTTATTTCTAAATTTTTATTTAGAAATAAGACAAAAAAATTGTTAAAAAACAATTATAAAATAGATTCCTTAACTCTACTCCCCTCTAATTTTTTATCTTTATTTCTCTTTATTTTTTCTCCTTATAAGAAGGTCCAAGAATTAAGGGAATTTCACATGTGATATAGAGAGAACCCTTTACTCACAGTACCTCTACATATTAATAACATGGAAGAGCAGGAAATTTCAGAAGAGATTTTGCTTCTGCATTTCACATTTGGGAGATATTTGCAGGCAGACTGGAATTTTGATTGCTCATACACATAGAATCTGATGACATTTTAAAATTTCTTCTCGCTGTTTGTCTTATCAGTATTACACACCACATCTAAAGCTTTCTGGTTTGAGAATTTGCATAACTAAGCAGTCTTTGAGTATAACTGCAATATATATGTGTAAGCTAGATATTCTCTACAGCTGGATTGAACTAAGATTGCCCTGCCGGTTTTTTTCCACTGGGTGAATCTTATAGCAGCACATCTCAGTATTATATGAGCCATTGTGAATATCTGGGAAGAGGGTATCTCAGTCATTTATCATTATGCAATTATTTGAATTCCTCATTGACAGGGGAAGGTGCAGGAGGGATGGAAATGCTTTTATTTTGCCAATTATTTATTTGAAGTATATTTCCATTGATGTCGAAGGATCTTCCTTTATCACTTCACGAACACACATCAGCCATAAGATTCTAAATGTGCTTTGCACCATGGAAACCTCTTTGCTTAGAATTCTTTGCCCCAGTACAGATGTGCTTGTTACTTTAATGTGTGGCATTCTAATCAGCTCTTTTCAGTGTCTGTTAAAAGTCCATAATGCTAATTTGTTTGATTAATTTTGAAAGAGCCCAGCCAGATTATCCCATTAAGTTAATGCTACTGATTTTTAACAGATGTTTAAAATAGAAAATGCTACTAAGGGGAATAGTGCAAGAATTGCAATAGTCTTTCAGAAGCTGAATTATAGTTACAATAGGCTAAACAATTTTAAAGCTTCATTCTATAGGTGTTCTAATAAAGAGCTATGAACTGTGGATTTAGTTAAAATGATAATAGTTTGTTTTTAGGTAAGATCCAGAGGGTTGCATTTGTTTTGTAGTGTGAGCTATTTAAGTCTCTTAGCACTTTCAAAGGAAAGTCTGAGACACCTAGATAACTTGCTGCAAATGTCACTCTGATAATGGCTGAGGACCTCTCTTTAAAATGCTCCAAGTGAAAATATTTCAAGGGCTGCCACATTATAATTGTTGATACATCCTGGAGGGAAAATGTGGGAATGGTATCAAAAACAGCAGATCAATTCAGCAGCATTTCACGTTCAGTAGTATCACAATTCTTTCTGATTGTGATGTAGGGTTTAAATCCACCCAGATTTTGTATCCATGCAGGATTAGAGTATTGTTCTTTAAAAGAGAGATAAGGATTTGACAGAGTTGGAAGATGATAAAAGTAATCAAAGAGAAAGTAATTTACACCACATTTCTTAGGGTGATCAAATACAGACCTACTAGAAAGAACATTTTGGTAAAATGCATGTGCACAAGCTACTTCTCATGATGTAAGGAGTAAAACAGAGTGAAAGGAATATTGTCCAGTTATTTTCTATTCTTTTAATCCTCCTTCACTTTTCTATTTGAAACATTAAAATAGTGCAGAGTTTTAAGTTTTTGTTCCTGTTAAGCTGAAAAGATACAGTGCAGCAATTGAATAGAGAAGTTGAAATCAAAGGAGTTTTCCTTCTAGTCTATGTAGTCATAATACAGAAAGCCAATTCGCTTCTTAACGTACTGGCATTTCACGGCAGACACAGGAAAACAGTCTGCATATTTACTGTCTCTTCTGATTGTACAAACAAATGCTTTCTGTAGTTTTGTGTCTCCTGTTTTTAATGATAATGTTACTTACATCAGTTTGAATTTTAAGTGTTCATCTCATTATTCCACTAAATGCAATTGATACAAATAATTGGCTGCTGTGGCAAGACTTATGCCATAAGAACATTATTGTGATTCCAAGTATTTAATAATAGGCAGGAGCACATGAGCCCTTTAAAAGCATGTCCTGGTTTTGTGTGGCTGTTTACAAAGCTCTTACAGTTAATAAAAGAGAAAAAAAAATACGTTGTAACTTGCATCAAAATACTTGTTTGTAAAATTTTTTGTTTAAAATACTTTATTTTCCCTACTTTGTTGAGACGTTGGACCCCTTCATAAAGGATTAGAAACTCAGGCCTGTTAATGGATAATGTTCGTGGTCTCTTACTGTAAAACTGTTGGCTTTAGCCTCATGCAAGAAGATTGCCTTACTCCTTTAAAAGAGTAATCTGTTTGGCCAGCTTAAGCTCCACATTTGGCTACAGAAGAATTTGAGGAAGAAAATCAGGATGTCCTTGGAGAAAATTGTAGAGGGCTTTCCTTGTTGGATATACTTCTGCGGGCCCCAGAAAAAACTGAAGTCCAGAATAGCTTTTGGACTAACCAGCTAACAAATTGATCCAATAGAAGCATAAAGATTCTACATGACAAAACCTTACAGACTTTGGCCACATAGTGTGCATCTGAAAGTTAGTAAGCTGATTGTATTTCTTTTTATATTGTGTTTTCCTACTCATATTACCCAGGTACAATCAAGTTTTACTTCTTCCTCTGCTTTCATGACTTTAGGCCTCAATTATATTAATGACAAGATTGTGTAAAGATAGAGAGGCATTGTTAAACTGAATCTGCAGGGTTTGTGGGGTGTTTTTTCTGGTGGTGTTCTCACTGTCATCTTGAAAGTTATTGTATTGTGAAGGTGCATCTATTACTCTGAATTGGTAATACAGCTCCCATGCATCTATGTACACACAGACTGCATTCTTTTAATAGTAATCAAAGGTTCATTCCAACAGCCTGATGAGAACATTCTCTGTTTCTGAAGGAAAATATGTTAGTTACCAGATTAGCTGTTGCTTACAATTGCCAGAATCTCACCCGATAGGTCTGGGTTTTGCTGAGATAAACTGCTCAGAGTTGAGGTCGCTACTGCTACCTTGAGTTCTGCCAAAAGTGGTGCCTGTACTGAAAACTCTGTAGAACAGAAATGATGAGCTTATAACACATAGAAAAAAAAATAGAGTTAAATTTTGCAAACTTAAACCAAACAGACAGGAAACATGGTGTCTGCCTTCTTCACTGTGTCATTCTAGTTCTCTCTCTGTATCTCCTTATGATGGAAGGAGATTAGCTGGAGCAGACTGGTGTAAAGTTTTTGTTCTGATTCAATAAACAGTGTGTGTACCTCTTGAAGGACAAAATATATCTAATTTCAGTCCTGAATTCTAGATAGTGTTTCAGGGCCGGTGCACAGGTGGGATTTATCAACAGTCTGATGGCAACATGACTATTGTTTATAGGCCCTTGTGAAGGGTGAGTGAAGGTTATGTGGCCAAATTAATTCTAAGGGCAAAGTCAAGTGATAGTTGTTAAAATTACTTTCTCCTTTCCCCTTGTTTGGAGACAGATTTTCTTTTCCACCACATAGAGAAAGGAAACGTTAGTCACACTGACCACACATTGAAACACTTATTTATTGAAAATAATGGAAACTCTTCCTAATGTGGAAAAATAGATCATTTTTCCATTTGCAGTAACCCAAATGCTACTGTAGACCCCGGGAGTTCCTTGGCTCTTCCTTCTTTCCTAATACTAATATCTTGTTTAGCAAAAGAATGTCAGGTTACTGCTTTGATTTCTTACAGGTGCTCCCTCATCACGTATTTGTATTAGAATATTGCAGCCTGTTTACTCACCAATTCTCTTCCTTTTCGAGAAACTCAGTCCATTTAAGCAACAATGAGCTTTTGCTCTCATGAGAGGTTCAGCAGAGTGAAATAATGATAGATAATGTCATGTATAGTACATAATTGTACATAAAACATACAAAGCTACCTAATATATTAAATAATATTGTGTTAATATGATTAAGATAAATAAATCAAATATATGAAGTCCAAATTATCTATAAATTGGTAAACTGCATCAAATATTATATGCAAAATATGTCCTTTCCTTAGGCTTGTTGCTGTTTTGTAAAAATTACTTCTCAGTAACAATATATAAACAAATGAATTTAATGTCACATTTTGTGTAACAGCGCAACAGTTTTGTTAATATATGAGGAAGCAGTGCAATTTCGCAGCAACAGAGGTACAAGATACATGAGAAGACAAAAAAAAGAAAAGGTTTTTTTAACTTTGGAGTGGGAAAAGGATGAGACAGACACACAGAAACAGCCTTCATGCTCTTCTCTAGTCTTCTTCTTGATTTTTAGCTCTGCTACTTTTATTTGCTTTTACTTCTGCCCTTATGACACTGTCTGCTTCCAAATTTGTTAACCATTTGGCCGATTCCCTGATAATCTAAGATCTATTTGGGTCTTGTGAAAGGCTAGTGAGACCAGGCCTTTCTTTTTTTTTTTAATACCAGCAGAATAATATTGAGATGGGATCCTTTCCCTCTGTTCTTTTTCTGACTGTCTGCTGACAGGCTGGAACTTGGTTTCTTCTAAATTAATATTTTCCTTCGTCATTGCTCTGAAGAAACCAGTCTGAAAGGATGTATTGCAGATATTTGTCTATAACTCTTAACGTCTGGATTCATGGACTGATTTCCTTATAAAAGGCTGGAGATGTTACTAGGTGCACTTCCCTCTGACATTCACATTCTCATTTTTAATTGTCTGGCTTCTTCACCTTTACCAGAGCCCAGTTTTTCCCCATTTCCTTCAAGACCTCTTTTGAATTGAACAATGGAAGAGCTATATAGGTTAATTCATTATTACTTGCAAGACCTTTTGGTTTACTCACTAAAGGGCAATTGTAAGTCAAAGCCCCTCTGTCCAAGTATCTTCAAACAGAATAAAGAGGAAAATATTTTAAGAGTAAAGGGAAGGATGGTTGTACCAGCTGTATGCTGGCAGGAACTCAGAGAAGGACTCCACTCCACACCTCTTCTCTCTGGGTTTTCAAGCTGTTTTAAGACAGAAAATGGCCAGCCAGTTTCTTGCTATCCCACACCTGTATTAAACTTACAAAGCATGCAGAATGGTGGTAAGTGCACACATCAGGTGTGGACAAGGATTAGGACATTAGATATCCACTGTTCTGACTCAAAATTACACCCAGTGTCTGCAGCATAGAGGGTGCCAGATGACATGAAGTGGTCTCTTAATCATACCTTGATGTTTCTAGCTGAAAACACCTAGTGGAGATAAATACGGTTTGAAACAAGACTCCAGCAGCTGTGAATTGCTCAATTCATCTCAGTGTTCTCCTCTCTTTGAGTTCTTTTGACCCTACAGTACTGCCAAGTGGGCCTACTGTTTAGTGTGAAATCTTTTACCTTACGTCTATTTATTTATTGCTAGCCTCCTGAATAGTACCAAAGCAAAATCTGTGTTTTATCCTTGAGCTGAAGATCTCTCTGACCCAAATAAGCCATATCTCAAAGCTAACTTGACCATTCAAGCCCTGAGAAGCAGAAAATGTAATGGTATGACTTAAGATGTTCAAAGTAATTCCAACTTGAAGAGCATCTTTTATACAATTAGTAAATCTCCTTAACTGGAGAAGAGTCACTAATTCTTTGCAGTACCTTTCAGGTTCACTTCTACAAAACAATGTATGGTTTCTAGGTTCACTTCATATAACTCTCTTTCTAGTGACAGAAAGCACAAGGGAAATTTTCTGTGTTCTCCCAAACTGTAGAAACTATCAAGTTACTGGGGTCTTTCTCTCTCTCTTTCCTTTTTATTTTCCCCTTTTATTCTTTTTTTGACATACTGAGTCAAACCAAAGTTCTCATCTCTGATGATGTTCTCCTATGCAACTGGGCACATTTTTCCCTCAAGGAACAGTAAGAGGAAGACTATGACAAAATCATATCAGGATGTGAGAGCAAGCCTATAGCAGTGCCTCCTCCTCTACATCTTCCCATCTGTGGCTGGAAGATGGTTCTCCAGCCATCGGCATCTTAGGACAGATTCCCTAGTCAGATTCTCTGACTGGAGAATCTACTTTCACTTCACTTTGCATCTGCCATTGTTATGTCTAGCAAAATGAAATTAGAATTGCACTGAATTTGAAAGCTGGGATTTTGTGCTTTGTTTTAGTTATTGAGTTTTTGTAGCCTTCTGACCTTTTTTGAAGAAATTGTTAGCTGGTCTAGAAGCTAGTTATTGAAAATCTGAGTGTGAGAATAGATATAGGGGTCTTCTTTAAGTGTTGGATCTCTGAACCAAAAGTACAGTATCATCATGTAGTAATAGATGAAAATTGTAGATGGTTTGGTACTTCCCATGGCAGATTTTTCTGAGGCAATTGCTTTGGGTCATCAAACTGAGGGGTTTTTTTAGTGTAGTGTCAAATTTAAATATGTTATTTTAAAAGTTAGTGGTTTACCCTTTGCTCTTTGCCTGTGTCTTGCTATGGTAAAGGACAAATATCTCTTGATAAAGGGCAGCATTGTAAATGATAAGATAATGTCTGAAGATGACAGCCTTCACTCATTGTAATATGTGCAAAGGAATACTGTTATTGTCTTAAGTGCTGCTGTCATGTTCCGTTCCTGCTCTCAGAGAAATTTCTGTTCATTTCAGAGCAACAGACTGACTCAAAGAGTCAGTTTTGTACTGTGAAAATGGATATGAACTGTGACATTCTGTGTTTCTCTCCAGTTCTTTTCTTGGGTCATTAAAAGTTGAAAAGCTTGTTACTGGAGTCCTCCTCAAGTGTGCTTTCAGTAGAAAGCTCACTAGATCAATGATGGGCTGCCAGTTTCCTGAACCCTGCAGGAGATTACGGAATCTGCTCCTTTTACTGAATGGCATGGGGAGCATTCTGGGCTTCTAATGATGAGATGTTATGAATATTCATGGAATATGGTTGTATGGTTAAGCTACCTTTACCCTACTGTAAGAGCAGAGGGAGCAGGCAACTACCTGCCTGACAGATACCACTCTGTATGTTCCTTGTCAGCTTTTCCTGTGGAAACTTGCTGTCCCATACTCTAAAATTGCATCTGCATGAGGCACATTGCTACAGTTTCCAAAAGGAGTACGTACTCAGTGGCCAAAATTAAATAAGAGTGGTTATAGATCTGCTGCACCTTCATGCTGTGGCTTACTGGGATTTATCCTCTTTGCCTAGATAAGCCTGCACAGACATTTTTAACATTCTGACAATTAAGAGGAGAAAAGTAAATTTATCTGTTGTTTAATGGAGAAGAGTCCCTGTGCTAGAGCCTGCTTCAAGTTATAACTACTTTTGATTTTTATGCTGCAGGTTTCAGTCCCTAGAGCAATAAAATGTTACTCTTTATTTCCCTTAGGAAATAAAGTATCCCACCCACAGCCAAGAAGCAGTAATGTAAGTGGGACATAAATTTGTGTGGTGGCTGGTTTTCCTAATGGGCTTGGTTCCACTGACTACACACATCATTTCATTAGAATGCTCTCTGTAACCCATAGTGTCTTGAATCATTTCCAGATAATGCAAGGAACACAAAGCTATATGTCTTATCATGATATGTACCCAATGATGTCCCTGAGGCCATTTCCAGGTCACCTGTCATGCTATTTTTGCATGAGGTCTAGTGAAAACAGTATAGTATTTTTCTTTCCTGATTAAAGAAAAAAATCTGGCATGTAGCATACTGATTTATAAATAAGGTTATCTCATTCTGCTTTAAAGTGCTACTGATTATTGCTACTATTATTAGTCCTCTCTGCCTCTTCTGGAATCCCTTTTTTTCTTTTTTCACCATGGTGTCCTCAGCATTGTTCCTTGGGATCTGTTAGTAACAATGTCACTCAAAGGACCTCATTTCAGAAAAATTTAAATATGTTATTGAGGTCAGATTCATGATTCAGCTCTATCTGGAGATGATTGAAAGAAAAAAAGAAAATGGCACAGAAAATCATGCATAACAACATAGAATTGCTTTTTTAAAATAATGCATCACTGGTTATTCCACCATTAAAAAGAAAAGAGAATTCAGAGCTGGATATAGACCCAGAATTATAGTGGGAGTGTCAATCTTTCTGGACTTATTTGTCATGTTTGATGCCTATTAACAAAGGTCTTATGAACGTTTTAAGTAAATAAATGTATGGAACCAAGGAAAACAAATGGAATTTCTGCATTACCCTACTTATATATATTGCTAAGTGTTTTAAAATTAAAAGCATTAGCCAACGTATTGGAAAAACAATATTGTTTCAGTTACTCCTAAGATCACTTTAAATTTTCTATCTTTTGTAGTCATTTAATTCTCCTTTTTATAAATTGCCTTTAGCCCTTTTTATTAGCTTTGGCTATAGCTATTGGCTCTGTTAATGAATTTTATTTGTTTCTGCTGGTATCCCAAAACCAAATTACTGTAACTAATGTACCACTGTAAGTTTTCATAACTATCTGTTCCTGAAAGGAAAAAGCAAGTTCATCAAGTCAAAATATTAACACTTTTATGTCCTATTAAATAACAACCCAAAGAAAATTGTGCTGGTGTCTACAGGACTCAGCATTAAACCTATGAAATTTAATGTACTGTAGCAGATTGAGATTTGACACAATTTCCCTCTGTGGAAATTGTCTTCGCTGTCATAATACCCATAATAAGCAGCAGAACTGGGATAAAGCACAACAGGAATGAGCCCCATTTGGAGCATATGTTACTATTCCAGCAAGTCAAGTTTAGTAGCAGGTTTTTAAAATAGTCTAGGTTGTGCCCAGAAAACTTTAGGACTGTCTATGTGCTTATGGAAATTATGCAATTCCTTCATGTTTAACAAGCTGTCTTGTGTATTTTTCATTCATGAAGCTCTTTGGCTTTCCACGTAAATAGACTTACTGAAGTATTAGGGAAATAATGAATGGTTGTTCCATCAGCTTTGAGTGAATATGCAGGTGTTACAGTAATTGATGAAGAAAGAAAATGACTTTCCAACTCATGCAGCAGTGAAAAATGTGATTGTACATAAGAGCATTGCAGAAATTAGAGTAAACACAGCAAATGTTTGATTAAAATTCTATTTTCTCCAACCAAATCAACCAAATCAATATGTTCCATGCCAATTTTTTTTCCCAGTGGGTGTATTTCTCTAGCTCTGATTATGCTGTGCAATAGCACTGAGAAGAATTAACCCAAAGTCATCTACAATGAGCCTATAATCTAAATCCCTGAAAGAGGTTATATTGTTTTAGGCTCTACAGTATATAACATTGCTTCCCATTAATTTTTAAGAAATGCTTTTAGAAATGCATTCCTACATATCACTGCAGTACAGACTGCAACACAGGAGAAGCCAGAAGGCTTCTGTAACATGCAAACAAGGCAGAAATTGCTGCAGATTTGAGGACAGTAAAAAGTAAAAGCAGTCCATGAATAGTGAAGGATGATATTGATTATGCATGAAGGCTACTGTGAATGCTTTGAGCAAACTTGCCCAACTGCTTATGTATAATATACAATTGTTTGGTATTTTATCTTTCTTGCATTTTGTCTTCCTTTACCTTTCATCTACCTTCAGGCCTTCCAAAGCATGGCAAGTAAGTTTGGAGGCAGTGGCTCCTTACTCGGCCCACTTTCTTCATGAAAACATGTTAAAGAGAGAAAATACTAAACATAACTGAAAACAGGAAAGAGGAAAAATAGTATAGTTTAAAGTTTGAATTGAATTCATTAAAGGAAAAAAAAAGTCACGTCTTAATAATCTAAAGTTGTGCATTTGCTCTGTGGTTTTCAGAATAATTTATGTAAATAGTTTTGCACTGTATTTTGTTACTTAAACTCTAATTTTGAACTTATGCAAAATATAATTATTTTTCAATTATTTCTTCTGTAAGCAGGTCTTCAGAGATGTTTGTGTATGTGCATGTATTTTATTTGTATGTCATATTTTACAGATGATCTTTTAGCAGTAATGACAAATTATCCCATGTAGATTCTCTGGCAGAGTCAGGGGTCAGGACTGTCACTGGCATAAAGATGATTTTTGCCCAATTTGGATGTTAGTAAAATAAACTGCTTACCATCAGATTATCCTGAGATTGGTAAAATGTAATTCACACTTGCTAATTTTGTGAGACTCAACTCGTGTTAGGCATGCTAAAATTAATACAGAGAGCCACCGGCAAAATCAAGGGGAAATGAGGAATTAACGTTCTCTATTTATAAATCCAAAGAAGCATTTCCATAAAGTCAGATCTTGCTACTAATTTTCCAGCCCTCTCATACAGTTTTCTTGACCTGGCACAACAAGGTGACCAATAACTATTAAAATTACAATTTTTTTAAGAGCTATTTTTTAAACACATCCTTTCACATACAATAGTGTCTAAATGAGAAATGTTTCAAAGTACATTGTGTGCTTTATTTCATCAGTTAAAAGGAACATGTTTACATATTCTTTCTTTCTGTTTAGCTTCATTTAGTACACAGTGACCTGTTTAAATTCAATATTCTATTGAAATCTTCTGTGGATACGTTGACTCTACCTATATCTTATCAAAATCTTTGGTGTAGCAACATCCTAGCCTACAAATACTTTGTTAGAATATCATCAATACAATTGCACAGCAGTTTTAAGACTTTTCAGTCTGAGAGATTAGCACATAACAAGGCAGTGTGTTTAATCATCTTTTAGCCAGTTAAAAAATTATTTCTATTGTTTGAAGCACAAACCATGCATATTTCTGTCATACCAACCAACTAGATTTCCAATCAGCAAGTCCTATTTTTCTCTGTCTCATACTACTCTAATACAAAAACCCTTTATATAATCAACAGCATAATTGTATCAGTTTTTGTCAGAGAAATCTGTCAATCTGAAGGCTAAAGTGTTGACAATGAGAAGGATGGCTAATTGTTCTGCTTTATTCAGTGTCATGAAAAGTGAAAATTACTTCATTGCCCCAATAGTTCCAAACACCCCAATTTTTAGCTTAGGGAGTATCTGCCTTTCTGAAGCTGTAGGTCATGAGGTAACCTTAGATGTAGAATTTCAGAGGTTCTTAGATGGTGTTTCTTATTCTGTAAACAGGCAAGCAGCGACCCAGATGGACAACAGCCTTCAGGTGGTCCACAGAACATTTACTACCTACTTGCAACTAATGCATTAATATTACAGTTTTAATTTGGAAGATAGATTAGGCTATGATCCAGGAAGTTTGGAAAGCACTGATTTTTAAATCATTAAAACATACAAAATAGAGATTGAACATTTATGTTACATTTGATATTAATTTCATAGCACTATGTTCTTCCATGTGATGAAGTATGTTTTCATCTTTAGGAATAAAGACAGACTGTCAGGTTTATCCTGATAAATTTATTTCTCTAGTTAACTGTTTCAACAAATGATTTTATATTTTATTTGCTTTGTTTTGATTTCAGAAGGCCATCAGATTATAAACGTGATTTTTATTTAGGCTCCCTATCTGCTCCCCTGGTCTGTTCAATGTCTGTTCAACTTGTTTAAAATATGAATATCCAAGTAAATTTTAGGAATAGAAGATGTAAAAAGGAGGGAAGTGTTCACTGTTTGTTAACATGGCAATTTTGAGTCACCCTAAGGATGAATGGGACCTTTAAGCAATTAGTATCACCCCTGCAGTGATAGATCATGCAGTACTTCTGTCAATGCCGGGTGAATGCTTCTCAGAGCCATCTTTTAGCCCTTTTACATAGCTGGGTCACAATAGTTTCACTCCAAATGAATCCTCTCTGCCCATCAGCTTCTGAATCACACTGTTTGGACTGTAGCCACACAAATCAGTATTTTGATATAATAGATTTGTAAAATTTAAGTTTAGGGTGTATAATTAAGTCATTTAGTCTGCTATCCTATGTGTAGTAGACCACTGTATTTCACACATTGCTCCTGAAATCCCATAACCTGGCAAATCATAACTATTTGGCAAATCAAAACTTTCGGAAAGACACGGGATTTGTATTGGGAAGTCACAAAGGAGCTGCCAGTTTTCTTTCTAGTTAGTTCTAGGAGGTTAATCAGCCATTTACAAAAGAAATTGTGCTTCATTGCTTTGTCCTTATCTGGATTTGACTGGCCTCAGCTTCCAGCAATAGTTCTCATTAAGTGTTTTTCCACTAGATTATAGTATCATGTGCTATCCAGGGGTTTTTTTTGTCTTGGTTTGTTTGGGTTTTCTTCTGATGACAATGCTTATCCTTTGAAATCAAGTCAGTTCTCAATCTTCTTTTTCAATAGGAGTAACAGATTAAGCTCTTCAATTCATCACTGTAAGATTTTCTTCAGGCCTCAGTCATTCTTGTAGATCTTTTCTCCCCCCTATTCAGGTTCTTAACATGCCTTTAAGACTAGGGACACTACACAGATGTGGATTTTCAGTGTTAGTTTTGGAACTGTTGTATACAAAGCTGAAATAGCTGCGTTTTTCCAGGATCACTACGTTAATTTCTGCAAAGTTAAATACCTGTAATAGTGCATTTTTTGCAGCTAAGAGCTCATGTTTACCTTTTCTATAACATATAGCTTTGGACCCAGATGCTCTTTTATCGTCGTGGTCCATGCATTGAAGAAAGGACTCTTGACAATAAATTCAGAAGGCTAAAATGATTTATTAAAATGACTCCATAATTCTAGTATTTTTCTATATCTGCTCAGCAGAGAGCATTCCATGCTCCTGCTGCTGCTTCGTCCAGGAAAATGTGTGTCCGAATAGTTTTCAATATCAGAAAGATAAAGTAATTTCAGTTCAGTCTCCTCATAGGTAGGAGGAGGCCAACCAATTCCATGTCCTTGAAGAACAGACACAGATATTTTGTTTACAGAAAGCTTATACAGAGTAAAAGACAGCAAAAGGATGTTCTCCCATGGGAAAATGATCAGAAGGCTTACACACAGAGAAACTTATAATATGTTCATAGCAACACTCTTTCATTGCTTGAAAAAAAAACCAGTCTCCTGAGATCTTTGTTATTAGGTGACCCACAGAGTTTATGATGATTCACTGAGGATGCTCACTGAAAAAAGCACCACTTGTGCTTAGACCCATACAGCTCTAGTTTTTATCATCTGTTTTTCCCTACCCATATTCAGACCAATGGCATAACAGAATGATAAGCTCTTGCCTAAAAAGGAAAGGATCTTTAGGGATTTAATGATAGTGCCAAAAGAATATCAGGGTAGATCTGCATAATTTTGTATTGGAAAAGAAGGGATGCTTATAGTTCTAGATCCAAGCCAGGCATCACACTCTGTGTTCTATTGACCAGTAAACCTACCAGTATTAGATCAATATTAATATTTAGGAACCACTGAGATCATCTTCTCAAAATGTATTTTTTTTTTCTATTGGATGGCAAGAGAAACAAATTTTCACATTTTCTTACTCTAGTTATTTCAGCAAGTATACTGCCCCTAATGCTTCAAGGGGACCTTAAAATTCCTAAGTCTTTGTTTTTTTCACTTCATGGTATCTTTTTGTGTCTAAACCTGTAACTAAGATGTTTTTCCATAAAATGCTTCTTAGAAATGTCATTTCTTTACCAGAAATCTTACAGTTAAGCCACTGGGATGATGTATCTAGAGTTGACTGGATTAAATGTTTATAGGATTAGGCCAGAGATCAGACATGCCATAACACAGCACAAGGTAAATTACATTGTCTCAGTTTACAAGGATTTACAGCACTTTATGAGTTTTCTGTATTTTGCAGTTACCCTACTCCCTCTTTGACTGAGGAAGTTTAACAACTAAAAATGATAATATAATAAAGATGATATAAAGTGACATCAGAAAATGGTGGGGAAGTTGAGAAGCACAGCAGTCCTTGCTGTGAAGAAGATTTTCCAAACTGTATGAAGAAGAAGGGAGGTGACTACAGAAGTTTACAGGAAAGTAGACAAAAGGATAAAAATTCTAGTTCTAATGAATTTCATTCTCTGTGAGCGTGTTGGGAAATATTCTTTCCTGAATGGGGTTGTGAGGTTTGGGACAAGGAGTAAGGAATTTAACTACCTAAAGCATACTAATGGAATGGAATACCAGCTTTCATTTGCTAGCTCTTACATTGCAGTTAGGGATCAAGAGAAATATGTTATACAGGATGTATTGCAAAATGGTTTAGTCCCTTTCTGTTTGTCAATATAATTTATTACAATTTATTACATTCTCTGTGAAGCAATGTAGAAAGATACAAGGCTAAAGAGGTATATTTGATGGAAGCAAAAAAAGAATATTATAGACCAGAAAATATATTAAAGTTTTATTAATTCACAGTGGAAACTATAGGAAAAATGTGGAATTTAAAAATTCTGTGTAATCCTTAATTTCACAATAGTAATACAAAAATTGTCACAAAACATAAAGATATATTAGTCATCTATGTATTTCATTATTTGATCTTTGTGTAGTTGTTTTGTTCAAGAACCATTTAATCTGAAATATATGCACATTTGAACTAGTAAATGACAGTATATTTTGTGTAACTGTTTATGTTTAGGTTTTTAAACTTTAAACTATCTTTTACATGTACTGAGATTTGAGAGGAGAGCCCTGTTCATTTGTAACAAGTCATCACTTGGTAGATTAACAAAGAAAGAACTTCAGGTATTAGCATTAGTTTAATAAACAAGATTAGAGAATAAAGAAAATTGAGAGAAGACTTTATAGATCTGCCAACCTAATCTAGACAAAAGCTACCTATGTAAATTCAGAAGCATTTGGACACCTCTTTAAATTTCAGAAAATACTCAGAACAAATTCTTTGCAGGAAAAAAACAGGTGATTTCTTGGATGAGGGCCACAGCACTTCGTATTTTGGGTTCTTCCTGGAATTATCACAGCCTTTCCTGATGATTATTTTTCTGTTTATTATTGAAAAATTGATTCCTCAGTATTTCAGCTCAAACAGCAGGAATAAAATTTCTGTTACTTCATTTTTCTGTGTTCCTGAAACTTGAATTGCAGCAGTTATTTCCTTGCACATATATAACAGTTATGCACCAGAGAACCCAAAATAACAGCCAGAAGATCAGAGTGCATTTTGTACAAGTTCATTAAAAACTGTTAATATTCACTAGGGATTAATAGGACAGCAGTTCTTATCCATGATGTCTTTTCACCAGTCAAGAGTCCACGCTCGATAGGAGAGGCTCTAAAATCCCTTGTTACTGCTGAAGGAGCAGGTCCATTTGGCACTGGAATAAACCCTCTCTCCAGGCAGGTCATAAAAAATCATGGGATCATACAGAGGGGTGCCAGATCAAGGCAGAAGTCTCTTTAGTTCCACATCCCACTTGATTGTGAGTGGCACTTTCCTTTTTGTCTTTTATCCCAGCACTTTCCTGCAGAGATTTTTACTTGGCTCTGGTTTCTTGCTGATGCAGCCAGTCTGGCTCATTCATTGTTTCAGCACTTTCCATCATCAGTCACAGCTGTGCAGGGTGAGTATAAATGCTGCTAGGCAGAATGCAACACTACAGTCATCCAAATGAATGCACAGGGTGCAGAGCAATGAATATTTAGCACTTCTGCCTCCCATATTGAAACAGGGACATCTCCTTGTCCATAGTCCCATTTCCACATTGCCTTCATCTGGAAAATAAACACTTCTTGCTCCAGGAGGAAAGGGGAAGAAAAAAATAGAGAACAAGTGAGCATATTGAATCAAAGCCTTTTTTTCCCTTTCCTCTAATATCTATTTTATAATCTAGGTTGAGGGCAATATCTAGCTCTTTCTTGCACTACAATCATTCTTCCAAACTAAATTTTTAAATATCTTTAATTACACTTAGTGAAGGTAAGACATGAGTGCTGCTTTAATATTCTAGATGGTCTTGCGGATTAAAATTAGATTTATACATTTGCATAATAAAAGTAATGTTGTGAAAGAAAGTAGTTTGAGTATGTGAGAGGTAATTGCATTGTATGGCTTGCCTTGGGCAACCCTTGTTGGATTGAACTCAGCACCAGCCATTATATCGCTGGAGCATTTTGTATTTTTATGTAGCAGTGCAATAGAATTTAAATTTTATGCACAATTAGTTCTGTATTGATGTATAGTTTGTAGGTAGGGTTAAGTTATAAAACTGAGTGTAAGCCTCTAATGCAGCTTTTCCTTTGGTGGAAGGGAAGGAAGCATAAAAAAAAATCAAGTTGTTGGAGGGAGTGAAATTTCTAGGTGTCCAGCAGCATTAATACAATTCTGCTGTTCTCTGTCAGATAGCCTGAACTGCCAATCTTCAGCAGTGCCTCCCCAGTACAGTATTTCATGCTCAAGAAGCTCAACATGAGTATTGACAAATCATGTAACTGCTTTAATGACACCTCTTAAATTTAAGTTTCTCCCCTACCATTTGCCTTTACATACTACAATATTTGAGAAAAGAGATGAAGCTGAGGTATTTACGAGTTGAGTGTATAAAATGGAAGGCTCTCTTTGCTGCAGTGATGTCTCAGAATATTTTGAAATATTCCTTCACAAGCTGACATGACAATAAAATGACCCAATCTAGTGTAACACAATATTTTACACAGTATTTGGATTTAGGGGCAAATAGTCAGTTTCTTTCTTCATTCTAATGAGTTTTAAGTAAAACAAATACCTTCTAAGAAGGTAGATATCCTTACAGCAGCCAAAGAATTTATAAGACACTCAGTCTCTCAAATAAATCTTTCATTCTGTGCAGGAGTGGGGCAGAGTCAGAATGCTAATCTATCTCTTAAGTCTCATGATTCAACTTTTTAAAGTTATTCTCATGACTCCGATGAGCCTCCTCTTTGCCAACTGCCCTCCTGACATGAGACCTACCCCATCATTGGAGGTTTCTAATGATGAGCCAAAAAATTACATGCAGACAGAAGTTGCCTGAACATTCCTAATCTTGCACATTTTATGCTTTTTAAATACTACCACTTAAATTAGTGTTATTATTGTTCTGGTCTTACAGTCTTCATACTGCACACCTCTACTTCTGACTCCCCTTATTTCTTGAGACAGTAAGTCTTTTCACTCCTTCTTGCTGATCACACTTTCCTCAAACATTCTTTCAGTGGTGTTTTGTTTTTTTTTTATTTTCAAATACACTAAATCTGGAGTGAAGAATACTCTGAGATTAGAATTTAAATGCACATGAAAATTCCTTTTGAAATGCATGATTGAAAAGAATGGGTTTGGGATGAGAAGTTGATTCTCCCAGCAGGGGAAAGTCATATTTTCATTCCAGATTTGCTTTATTGCATTGCTTAAATTAAATCTGACCTCTCTTACTCTCCTGCTGCCTTCCATTATCCATGATGACTTTTACAGCAACTCTTCATCTAAGTGCTTTATTTTAAAAGCACTTAAAAGTATACTTCTGTGACACTAAAGTCTAAGGGTATGCTTAGATGGAGTGATGTGTTCAGTAGTAAAAACATCTCAAGTCGTTCATATGCACCCTCTGCCTTCACATCAGCCCCTCTTACCCTTGCACCTTTTTTTACTGCCTCTTCAGTTGTGTTGGTACAGTTCTTCCTGAGTTCAGGAAGGAAAGCAAATCACTGTTTTACCTAAGGAAAGCAAGAAAGCATATGTGACCTGAATGTTTCAATAATCAGGTTTACAAGTGGTTGGATTGGCATGGCTGAGAGGATAATGGACTGGAGAAAACCCATTCCTCTAGCCTTTAAGCAGTCAGTCCTTAGAGAAGTCTAGGCTACAACATCGTACACACCAATTGTATTGGTCCCCATCAGGACCAACTATTTAATGAATTTCTCTTCTGGGATACATTTGTACAAGGAGATTTGATCAGCATTATCATTGGAAATATTTGACAGCACTTCACTGAAAAGCCAGTTGGAGAGCACTTGCCTGCTCCTGTGAGTTTTCTGGATAGAAGAATGCTTAAAGCTTGAGGTGTTGTCTTGGGAGAGTATCCCTGTTTATTGAGACACAGAAGAAGATGATGTGTTTTGGCTTGTTTTATTTTCATGGTGCCTAGTGCCTTTTGGGGAGCATTCATCCCAAAATATTCCTTTCTAAGATTATTCCTTTACTCAAGGCTGTAATTCTAGGAATTTCCTGTTCTCAGAGCTGTATTCTGTAGATTTACCTTGCTACTCCTCTCTCACATCGCACTTATATGCACCATTTTTTGACAGCAGAGCCAGTTTCGGGTGTGCCTGAAGTATTTGCCTCTGGATCCCAGGTCCCAACTTGTAGCCATCCCCAGAGGTGCAGCAACACAGCATTTTTGGGGCTGCATTGAGATGTAAATCAGAGGAATTAGCTGGGTTGACTCCAGCAGGGTTGTGGTGACAGATTTGCAATGTTCTGTTTAATATGGACAGTTGTCTTATGTAATTCATAAGGTCTGCTCACAGCAAGGAAAAGATGTTGTGTGGGTTGGTGTTTTTCACTTTTCCCAGTTGCCTGTTCCACACCCAACCTTTCCCAGAGCAGTACACAGGAAAGCTCCTCCCCTGACACCTGCTGCTGTAGCTGCCTTTGCTTTGCACAGTCCTCTGTGCTCTGTTTGGGTGGCACACCAATGCTGTGTCAGTGGCTCCTTCAGAAGTGAACAATTTTTTTCTTGCACATCTCTAAAAAAGTGGATCTTTCTACAACCTATTAACTTTATTGTGAGGATAACATAAAGGGGAGAAAGGGAGGGAAAATTTTTCTCAGATCTTTTAAGACCATTAACTCAATTGTCCTTCAAATTTTGGATGATCTTTAAAAACCTGTCTTTTAGAAAAATGGCCAGAAGGAAGGGAATTTAATTTCATTTTATTGTGTATTTTGACAAGATAATGATGAACTTAATGGCACCAAATTTTAATTAGGTCCTCCAAACCCTAATTGGATTATAAATTCATTATTCATTATTATCTCCATTAAACTGAAATTTTCCAGTGGCCAATTTGAGGAATACAGGTTTTGAAGTGCTATTAACATTTAAAATGATAAAAGAAAACATGGATTATTTGAAATGGCCATTGGAATACTGACCATTTTGTGTTGATAGCATCGTTGGGAGTGAAAACAATGCAGGTGTAGTGTGCTATGGCAAGCAAGCTGTCTCCAGCTGTACACTGTATTCACTTTCAGAACAGGTAATTATATTTGGGAAATATTAGCAAAACTGCTTTAACTTTCCAATCTGAGGTCTTTCTGAAGTTTCGGTGCTAGGTTACTGTGTTATCCAGCACTGTACAAAAAGGAAATTTAATGTATATTATATCATGATTTCATAACCTATCTACAGGGTGGAGTAGGGGAGAAGGGAGAGGAACTACTGGGGAAAGAGTTCATCTTCAAAGACTCGTTTCTTGGTTTTAACCTCATGGTCTAACCTATGGGGGTTAAAGCAGAGAATTATTGTTGTTCTATGGGCAGCTGAAAGATAATTCAAGGTCACAGTACATCATGAGAACTTTCTGTCTAAAAATAGCTTAAAAATCAGTCAAGTACCATTTTGAAATAATCATCAAAATTTGGAAAAGACACTGACATTTGGAAGTATTTTGGTAGCATTCCAACATTTGATTAGGAAGCTTTGGAATGACAAATGAATGTTCTGTAAAAACATCAGCTGAAAATCTGGACAGTTTTACTGAAGTGAAGGGGTTTTTCACATGTGGACATTTTGATTAATCCTTGGAATAAAAAAGGTAATGCAGATTTTTTGCTAATTGGCAAGCATAGCTTTTTCTGTGAGATTCTCAGGATAATATTTCTATTTTGAATATACTCAGTTTTCAGATTTTTTAAATTTTAGTGTTATAATAATGGTAATGTATTTACTGTTCAATGCGAATTACACAGTTATGCATCCAATGACATATCTAAGTGATTACAACACTATAGTTATAGCAGAACCAGTTAAGGTATGAATTTAGGAAACTTGCTCCTCAGACAGAGTCAAATATGTTGCTTTTTTGCTGCAGGCTAAGCTCAATCTTTGGAGATATATATAATTTTATTTTATTTTTTTAATTTTTCCGTTTCCATGATTGTGAATTGTCTAAAAACTACTAAGACACTTTGTTTTTTGAATTTTTGACCAACTGCTTTTACCAGCTTAATTCTTTGTACGACTTATAAGCAGTATTGTAGAAGTATTTTTTATTTAAAGTTTGAAAAGTTTTGATGATTTACATTATACATATTTTTATCCAATTGTATAACAATAATTTTACAAGAGAACTTTGAATGCGATTGCTTACACTAACAATGTAAATTTTTTTTCTTTACATTTAAAAGGCCTGGTTTTGCAAGGTCCTTTACTAGTAAGTGCACTCTCCTGAATTATGGAGATGATATCTTTTCTTCCAAAATCAAGCACTGCAAACTAGAAAAATTCAGCAGTAAATTTATGTTTAAACCAAAGCATGAAGAACACAGCTAAGGCATCTAGAAGCAACCTTTATGCAGTCACTTGGTTTCATAGTGCAGTGGCCACTCCATTTAAAATTTTCAAATAATTCTGCAAAATATACAGCTCTGGCAGTGTCATAAATAATTATATTGCATATTCCATTGCCCAATTCCCTGCCCCCCTACAACAAAAGAAAAAAAAATCCAAAACCAAAGCAACGGCTTAAGTAAGAGAGCAGGCTTTTATAGGCACTATAGGTCATGTAAAGGTTGTGTCATTGTGAAAGCATGCATGTAGAACAGAAGTTAACATTATTTTTTAAATATACAATTTTAAACAGGTTCATATGCTGCCCCTTGACTTCCTGCTTTTCAGAAAAGGTATATGAGTTCACCTGCTGGGAAAATGAGTATTTCTAATACGATGTTGCTTATGCTGTTTGGAAAGTGGCCAGATCTGCTGCTTTGCTTACAAATACATCAGCACAAGCATCCACATGATTATTGAACATTAAACATTTCTGCAGTACCCTTGGCTAGCAGTAC
Organism: Leptocoma aspasia; assembly: GCA_013399835.1. Classification (NCBI taxonomy): domain Eukaryota; kingdom Metazoa; phylum Chordata; class Aves; order Passeriformes; family Nectariniidae; genus Leptocoma; species Leptocoma aspasia. The sequence goes on from VXAX01003049.1 coordinate 535,509, forward strand.
ATCACTGCTTTCCAGCTATGTGGGTTGTGTGCACTTCCTTCACTGTAACTCCTTGTGTTATCACTTACCCTTTTGAATATTTTCTTCTTTTTAGAAAGGGTATGAGAGCTGAACCCCTTGAGTGTGTCTAATGATAATCTTCCGTGCCCTCAGGGCAGAGTTAAGAGCTCTGTGTTGGAGCTGCCACAGCTCTCCACAAGCACTGAAATACTCAGTGAAGTATACAAATTTACCCTGCTTTTATACTGGTAATTATGTGTGGTTTATACGTTTAAACATTCTGGAACAGAATAGAAAGCTCTAAAATAAAAAAAAAGATAAGTTTAATTTTTGTCTCTTTTAGGAAATTAGCGGTAATTTAAACTGTTTCTTAGACTTGATACTGCTGCATATCTGCTGTCCACTGGAAATGAAGCCCTTATTAAATCTAAACTTAGAAACTTTTTTTCTATAATAAAAACCTTTCACTATAGGCAACTTAATGTTAACAATTTGTAAGGGAAGATAATAAGTCCTAACTAAATTTAAGTAATGATTTCCAAAGTAGAGCCATAAATCTACTGCAGTTGAAGTTCAGAAGGTCTCAAAGGAAAGGGAACTTATGGCCACTGAAATGAATAATCCACAAACTGCTAGTAATTCATACTGTTATTAAGACTGGTAATTTCTTTGATAGAAGCCTTTGAGTTTAGTCATTAAAACAATTGAATGGTAAGCTAATACAGAAGTTCATACACAAGAAGTTTTAGCATATCAAATGATTTTACTTCTCTTTCCCTCAGCTCTCACAATTATTGTAAATCTTTAGAATTTTAATCCTCAGGACATAGCATAAATCAAAACCTAGATTTCAGAAATTTTCACCCCAGAAAGTAAGGTTGTACAGAATTTCACTAATAGGACTTGGCAGATAGCAAATTATGTTTCTACTCTTTGCTCGGAGTGAAATTTTCTTTGAAAAGAATTTACCTTTTGCCATAAGCACAACACCTGCATTGTCTTTTCAAAAACCTAACTCTGCTTTTGTTTCAGGACAATGAGAGCTTAAACTTTTCTTTCACTGAATTAAGTAGTGAGTTAATACAAACTCCAACTGAGGGAGTAATTGATCATTTTCTAGTCTAGGTCCATTCTTGTGTTATAACACTACAGATCAATAAGGGCACACTCAGGACCTTTTCATGGATGGTGTTGGGCAGAAGTAGGATTTTTTTTCCACAGATTTGGCCTTGGCATCTAGAGCAGTGAATTAAAAGTGAAAAGGTGGGGAGCCAGGCACAGGAAGGCCGCCTATGGCTATGCTGGGGAGTTTTCAAACCTCCAATCCAGGGCATCTGCATGCAGAAAGCCTTTGCTTCTGCATGGTGGTTCCTGACATGTTATTGCTCTGAAAATATTCTCAGGTACTATTTTAGTACAGTCCTAGGGTCAGAAATACACCAGGACCCATTCTGATAATTCATATAAATCACCATCATTTTTTAAGGATGGGAAAGTAGCCAGTGTGTCACCTATCTTTCTATAAGAGGACTTGAACCTGTACATAGACAAAAAGCAGTTTCTATTTCTTGATCTCCTAAAAATTGTCCTAAATTTCCAGGGATTTTGTCTGACTTTTGCTGGCCCAGCAAAATTGTCTGTATTGGTAGTCCTGATAATATTGATCTAGCATCAACAGATTGTTAGACCTGCTGAAGCTCCCTTTGGTAGACTTGTCCTCAGGCAGATTAGTCCTTTGCTGAAGCGTAATTTCTGACAAAAGCAAAGAAATGTTTGTGTCCAAATTTGCACTTCCCTTTAGTAAAGCTGAGGTTCTGACTAGTTTGACAGTGTTTAGCAAACCTTGCAAAGACCATTCAGGCAGTTTCAAGCCCAAGTTGCTCGCAATGTTGTCTCTTTTCTGCAGAGACTGATTCATCTGGTTTAGATTACTTGATGTCTTTGAAGTGGGCTGAATGAGTCCCACTGCTTTTCAGGTGTGCACCTTCCAGCTGGATCAGCTCTGTGCAGACCTGCTCTGCACTCCAGTGAATTGTCATAACCAGCAGGAGGATAGGATTACAACTCCTGTTTCCTCCACTTGTGACCTTTTGGGATCTCATGGTTTGTTGGATCTTATTTTGTGCACTTGGCATCATGTTATTTATTCCATCCTCATAGCTATGCCATTATGACTTAGGACAAGGACAATTTAAGTTTCATGGTGAGTCCAGAAGGCATTTGCTTTTAAAACCATAAAGTCACTTCTAAGTCCCAGCCAGAATTTGTCCTTAAAATTATTTCCAACCTCAATTTAATCCCTCCATTAGACCTTAACTCTTCTATAGACTTTCTTCAATCTGGCACAGGCTGAAAAACTGATTACATCTGATCAGCAGAAATTTGTTTCCAAGCCTAAAACATCCTCCTAAAAATTCTGAAGGAGTGAAACTGAATATCACTAAGCCAGTGTGTAACTGAAAAGACAATTATAGTAACAGCTTCATAGTCTCTTAAAATGTTTCCACTCTTTCAAACTTGGCTATATCCTGAACTTTTCCACGTAAGGGCTGGAAGAGGCTTGGGGACCATATTCAGCCATGTGTTAAAATATTGAAAATGGTTTAGGTTCGGGGAGAAGGTTTCAGTCCCATTTCTTTTTGCTTATGTAGATATTGATGCACATAAAATTATTCCAGTATTCTTCATAGGAGTGGTCTTGACTGAGATGATGAAACACTATTGAAATAAATTCTGCTTTACTTAACACATTTCTTGCTGAAGAAGTAATCTTTTAGGTATTGTTGACAAGGGAACAAAAGAAAGCCAAACTTTAAAAATTATTTTAACTGCCTAGCTCAAAACTTTGCAAAAACACAGCATCCCTGTTGAAATTTTGAGCTTCCTCTGAGGATTGTGACAGGATTATGCCATATTCAGTCAATAGTTTGCCTCATCACTTCCAAGGCCTTCATGCCCAGCTCAGCAAGGCCTTGATGTTACAAAGTCCTTTGAATTTTACCTAAAGGGAACTAAAGCCCTTTCACACTCCAGTCTTGCTTTTTGTTTCATTTGACATTACTCAATAGGTTTTGCTATGTCTAAATTAGAACAGTGTCTAATAGCTGTCTGATTACATTCATCATTGCTACAGCTTGACAGGTCTGCAGCATGAAGGTCACATCAAATCCCAGTTCACATAAGGCAAAGTCCTGATTTATTTCTGTCCAGAGCTCTTGTGAGGCAACTGCAGCCCCCTGGACTTCTTTACACATAAATGCTGTGGATTATTGATTAGAATCATGCTGCTGGATGTAAGGGCTAAGATTTACTTAGTTGAAGTCTTGGGGTACTCACGTTGCTGTATATGGATAGGAGGTTTTTTATTTCTTTGGGGGATGAATATTCAATTTTCTTTTTGCTGTTTTCATTCCACACATTTATTTTAGATCTGTTAAGAGTTGATCATTACTGATTGACTTTAGGTCAGTGATATGCCCTTCCAAAAATGTTTCCTTTTAAATATTTATTAGTGTATTACCTTGTGGTGATACAAATGTGATTTCATTAAAAAATCATATATGATACACATGGAAGGGAATTTAGACATACAAAGAAATGTTTGCACATCCTTTTTTGTGGAGACTGAAGAAGTGGTTTCCTCAGTGACAGGTAAACCTGTATGTTTTGTATAGATAAGGGATTCAGAAACACTGTGTGATTCACATTTGTATTTGGTGATCTCCATTTACCTTTTTCTACCACAGCAGCATTTTTATCTTTTTAAATGTTGACATGCTGTCATGGAGCACATCCAGGCCCTCATCAAAGTGTGAAATTGAGGTGACATCATGTAGTCAGCTAAGATTTCCCTCCGTGGCTGATGGCACAGAGCTGTGGAACTGCCATCAGAGACTCTAGGGAGTGATGAGTAGAAAAGGGGTGTCTGTTTAAGGCATGCTGAGCAGTCTCTTAATGCCAAAATGTATTTAAAACACTGCACTTGGCAAAAATGAAAATAGTCCATAGGCTGCTCTGAATCCCACCATAAGATAAATTAGCCTCTGTTTGGCTGTAGAGGATAGGGGTGGAAGGGGCAAAGACTATATGTCTTAATACCTTTCTTCATTCCCAGTCCTCCTGAGTGGAATTGTACATTGTGTGATGCACAAATGTTAATATATGTCACTGTTAGAAAAATTGCATGTGAAATATGGAGAAATGAAAAACACTGAACACAGACCCTGCAGCTATCACTGTCAGTTGGATTCCACAGAGGATCTTGAGTGATAGGTCAGCCAAAATTCTTCTTAGGGGCAAGGATCTTGTCAACATGGAGTGTACTGTCAGTCCAGCTATTTAAGTTTGTTATTATTTCTCATAAGTCAAGGACTTGAAGATGTTTTTCACTGGTTTCACTTAGGCAAACCTGTTCTCCCTGAGTTCTCAAAGGACACTGCAGCAAGTTGTGAGTTTGCTTCATCCTCTTCTTTAACTATCCTGAGATGATGTTTGGGAAGCCTTGCTCATGGAACACCACTCCATAGTTGAGGGAACTAATGTTCCTGTCAAAACGGCGTATACTTACCTCTGGATAATATCTATCTTTATCTGATCTTTGACACTTCTCTAAAAGGATTAATGGGAAGAGCCCCAGAACTGCCATGTCTTCATGTGTGCTTAGAGACCCTCCAACCCTTTTGATATTCCCAAGATCATTATACATATTGGACAGCTCATGTCCTTGCAGGACAACGTGGGCAAGGACAGAGCTCATTTGTATGTGCTCTAGCAACTTTTCAGTGGTCTCATTGCTTCTGAGAAGCAACACATGAGCTGTGTGTCTAGCATATGTGGCAAGGGGCTGCTTTGGTCACTTTCATGCTTGTCACCAATTCTTGGTTAAATTTTTGTCTGTTGCTAGTTCTTTCCACATATCTGTTCCTACGAGGGAGTTTAACACTCTATCAGCAAAGTGACGATGTTTTTCCCTGCAGAGGGGCCATTTATGCCTGGGAGATGTGCACTCATCTCTTCCATCTTTGATGCCTCCCCCCATACTGTATGAATGTTACTCTCAGTGAGGTCTCTCTGATTACAGCTGTGTCTTAGCACAGCCCCCTTGTTCTGCATCATTCCTTGTGTCAGTGGGGTGCTGGTAGCTGCAGCTGCCTCAGTGCAACCCATCCGTTTTCTGGCCTTGTTTCTCAGGAAAATGTTGGCCACAATCCTGCAGATGTAGTCCAGTGCCTGGGTCAAGGCATCACACTCAGTGTGCTAATAGGTCTGGCCCTGAGAGTCTGCAGGTTAAAGAAAACCTGACATGAAAAATAGCGCTGCTGCTAGTGTGTGTCTTCAGTGTTCTCTGTTTTTTCTATAAGCTTCAATCCCTGTCTCCTCATCCTGTGCAACTACCATCAAATTTCCTACTGAAACTATCTCCATTTGGTCTTCTCTGTTCACTAGCTACAAATGATTATTTTGGCTGCTGGGGTTATGATCTACCCTCCTGTCCAGCAAAGCCATATTTCCTTCAAAATTGAGAGAGTTCATTTCTGAACACTTAACTCAGATTTATCATAATGATCACAGGAGAATATTTAAGACCAAATAAACTGCAGATTGCCATGTTAACAATGAAGCGATTTATTAATGAAATAATGCCTAAATAGAGCTCCAGGTCCTAAAGTTTGCTTTAAAACTAGTTGTATTGTTAAAGCAGAATAATTATGTGAGAGCTGGTACTTAAATGGCATCCTCTGGCTTTTTGTGCAACCTTGAGGGCTAGTAATGGGTGGGCTCTAATAACTCCTTTTCTAGCAAGCTAGGTAAATAAGCTAGGTTAATTAAAGAAAAAGGAAAAAGAAACAGGCTGTATCTAGCACATGGAAATTGCTAATTTAAACTGTTTTAAACGGTTTATTTAAATTGCTTATTTAAACTGTTCTTGAGGATAACACTTCAGTCTCTTGAGTAGCATGTACATTAATATATTCCATAAAATACTTTGTGGGAGACAGATCTTGTATTTTTTAATCTTATATAATACATACATTAATGTTGAGTTTAAATACTTTTAACATTTAAATACTGTGAAGACTTCAAGAGAAAAGTCAGAAAATATGGAGCTGATGTTTTTCATGGAGCTGTGACTGTTTTTCCTCCACAAAGTAATAAAGTGAGGATTCAGAGCCAGATGTTTTAACTTTCAATTGTCATTGCCTTCAATTGAGTTTCCCAAGGTAGTCGCATGGCAGCACTGACTTATCATTGTCAAACACAGCTTTGAGTCAGCTAAAGATTGTTGGTATATATATTCCGTAAGTTCAAGGCAGGGGATTTATGGTTTTCTGTTTGTAAAGTGTAGTTGGAGAATTATCTTTGGCAGGGTAATATTTTTTTATGTAAGATCACCAAGTGAGGCCAAACTCACAGCTTACAATGCCAAGAGACAAAGTTAAAATCCCAGCTTTGCATTGGTCATTATATCCACAGCACAAAAGAATGGGCAGCTTTCTTGTTCTGCTCTGGGCCCCTCTCTTGGGGAATCTGCCATGCATTCTGTGTCACACGTTCTGTCACACACGGCATCCTCTTGTAGATGCACAAATGACTGTATCATCTGTTTAATGTGACATGTTCACTCACTATTTAGCACAGTGGAGTTATTAACAGAAGGGAGGCTTTCAGATCAGCTGTAATATAAATAAAAATTAATGTATCATCTTTGCACAGCTAGGTGCAGTATACTTTACATAACCAGCATTTGTAATCGAAAAAGAGCTTGTCCTCAGAAGACAAGAGATTAAAAAAACCCACAAACCAAACCTGCAGAGGGATCTGGAGATGAAAAACTAAGCTACAAATGGAGATTTCATTTTCCAATTATTATGGGTCAAATGCTGTCTAGGTTTGAAATCCTTGTTTCTCCTAGCACAGAGAAGAAAACTGAAGGCACCACACAAATTTTTTCTCTCATCCTCAGGAATTTTCTGCATGAGTTCAATACAGGCTCTATAAAGAGCAAGTGCTCCAGCATGGTGTCTGCACAGCTTGGCTTGCAAAGACCTTGTCTCTTTATGAAGCTCCAGAGTTTCACATCTGGGATATAGAGAGATCATTCTTCATAGTTTTGAAATTCAAGTCTGTAAGGCACATATGCAAAAGTGCTTTCTGTCTCCATTTCTCTTTGCATTGGTGGAAAGACAAGAAGCTGACGTCTTTTACAGCATACAGAATACAGTGCCTTTGCAAATGTTGTCTAGTTAAGGGTTACTTACCCTACTCTTTTCTTACATAGCTTGAGAACATGTTTTGGGGACAGTGGAGAAATTCCAATGAACATCAGTTATTGTTTAGTGTTGAGTTTCCAATCCTGTGCCATTTCATCTGTCAGAAAATTAAATGAACCTTGTAATTTTCTTGTTACTGCCTGATCTTTATAAGGAAAATTACAAGGCTACTTAATACAGGGTTAATATAGGGCTCTTAGAGAAATCTTTGTCCTTTAAAAGATGAAGGAGGCTGATGATAATTTTCTTTGTTCTTTCTATTTGTTTGCTATCCTGCTCTTTTGTCCCTTGGTTTCAACTTTCAGATAAAAGCATTTAGTTGCTCACTTTCATGTGTTAGTTTTGTATTATCAGATTTATGTCCGTTTTGTTTCCTGCCCTCATACCTCACACCACAGCTTAGCTCCCATGTTCTTAACTCCTTAGAGACCAGGTAAGGCATTCTGCAGTCTTGTCTAGACACTACTTGCTGGCAGGCCATGCTGCAGCACAGCGATTCTGGGGCAGTCAGGAGGCCAGCTGTGCTGTGCCGTGCTGTGCCTGCCAGGCAGGAGTAGCCACAGCCCTGTGACCACTGGGAAAGTCCCAGTGCTGGGGCAAGCTGAGGTGAAGCCATGAAGGTGATTTAGGCTGATGGACACGGCCACGTCCCAGGCTGGCTGCAAGGGTGCTGCTGCACTGCCCAGGTGCAAGGGTGGAGTAACAAAGCAACTCAGTTTGCAGAGCTGACTGTCAGCATGACACTGCTGGTGTTTTTGAACAGGCTTTCCAGTAAGCCATCTTTGGAAGCAGAGGTGGCATCATTTGGAGTGTCCAAGGGCAAAAGCAGGCAGAGTGGCACTGGTCTCCCATCTCCTGCCTGGTTTGATTGGCCTCTTGTTTGGGTGGCTCACTGAAGATATCATCTGAGCACTAAGTGAAAAATCAAAAGGGCAATTCATATCTTAGGAAATTTAGGAATGACAAAATGTTATTTCTCCATAGAAAATCGAGAGTGCAGCCTGCTGTGCACATTCCAACAGCAGTTTTGGTTATTGCCTCTGAAAGTGCTAGCTATTGTTTAAACATAGAGCAGCAAGGATGGCTGGAGGTAAGGAATAGTTTGTGTGTGATGAAATGCTTATTTTTTCTGACAAGAGTCATCTGGATAAAGATGTGATGAAGTTTTGTAAAATCATAAGGGGAATGGAAAAAAGTAGTAGGAATTTACCCGTTCTTATTATGTAAGAACTGGAGATAGCCATACTGTAAGGTAGCACATACAAGGCAAAAGGAGGATGCTCACATGCTGCAAATTAAAATTATGGAACTTCCTGCTTAAGGATATTGTAAAGACTAAAAGTATTCAGGGTTCTCAAAGTGACTAGATAGATTAATGGAGAATTCCCAAGTGGGAGGAAGGGGATCTGATTGCATCCTCTATCACAGAATGTCCCTAAATGTCAGTGTGCAGATAAGAATGAAATAAATATTTAACCATTTTCTTGTTATGATTTTCTCATGGCATCTGTTACTGATCTGTGCCAGAGACAGGGTCCTGAGAGATGGATTTTGTGTTAGGTTCACTACATTTGTTTATCTATAGTACCCACAGCCAGCTCCAGCTTCTCCCAAACCAAAGACACATTTTGTTTCCCAGAAGAGGGATGAGAAGGAAGAGGAAGGCGGGAGAAGCAGGGTTGAATGATTTCTGCCTTTTGTGCATTGTGGAGCTTAGCTGTGCAACTCTGTCATGAGTGTGTGTGTTATGTCCAGCCAGTATTGTGGTGGTCCAATTCAGCACAGTCCTTTTTTGCTCTTGCTGACCTTTCAAAGATTATTTTCCCATCTTCTGCTAGCAGACAGTAATGCTAAGCACAACGGTTCTACAATATTGTCAAGCCTATTATTTTGTAGCCAATACAGATGGATTACCAAGACCTAACTTGGAAGGTAGCTTTTCAACTATTTGGATGGAGGATTGGACAGCTGAGGGGAAAATTGCAGGCAATTACTTCTAACACTGGGTTTCTTCTTTATCTAATCTACAATTTTCTGAAATACTGCTATGCCTTTTATCAAGAAATAGTGGGTAGCTGGCTTGGAAAATCTGAGATAAGGAGTCTCTGAGGCAGGAGTAATTGGTTGTGGTAGATTGGGACAAATTAGTAGGCTGCTCAGCAGAATTGTTTACTGTACTGTGTACATGGCACTTATTTCAGCCACTTCCGCTGTGTTTTGCTTTGTCTCTATTTATTTATTTATCTATTTAATATTGAGATAGTCAATGATATTAGCTTACTTTCCTATATGAGGCTGTCCTGAAGAGCAAAAACACAAGGCATTAGCCTGAAACATAAAAATGTCGCATGTCCTCTTAGATTATGCACAGTCTGTCTTTGAAGGTTAGCATTAACCTTCAGTTCAGTAGGATCTGTAGATACAAGACTGAAAAAAATGCAAACTGACACTGTGGTATATTTTTTCATTGCAAATATTTATGTTTGTCTTCTGATGATATTTTCCAGGTATAGAAAGAAGTTAGGAAACTATTACTAGAGTTTCTGGAGTTTCAATTGATTAAGCACCTGTCATCTGAATCAGTTTTATATCATAACTGCTATAATTCAGTGACCATTGCACAAAAATATCATTGTAGCTTTCAGATGTTTGCCACCTTGATTTGTTATTGTCCCAGTGAAGGTGGATATAATCCTAATGACCTGAAGTGCGTCGTGCTCCCAAAACCCACTTTCCATCAAAATCCAAAAGTAACAAAAAAAAAAAAAAAAAACCCTAGATAATGCTCCACAACCTTCAAAGGAGAACTATAAATACATAGCTAGAAAGGGAAAAAGACAGAGAGAGAAACAACACGGGCAAAGAATTTGTTGCAGTAAAGTTTACTTTGCATTCAAGCCCAGAGGATGCTTGGTGGCAGCCGTGTGTTTGACTCTCTTGTAATGACTGGAAGAGGTGTGAGCAGAATTAAAATGTCGAAATGGGTGAAAAAAACATGAATGTAGCACTCATCACTATTACATTCATGCAACCCCTGCAACGGGTGGTTGAATGAATGTAGCATCAATGTGTCACAAGTGAGGCATGGCACACTTCTTGTTAAAACCAGTAAAGCAGGGGAAAACTCTCTAAATGGAAAGTCACAGGTATCTGTGGAAGCAGAGATAGGAAATTGATCAGTGACAGCAACCTATAGCTAAACATCAAAAATCCTACATTTCTCTTTTTTCCCCTCCTGCCGTTTCCCTCAATAGACATCCATCAAACTGCAATAGGATTTCTGCTGGCCAGTTTGTGTCTTAGAAATTGACAAGAGAGGGGAAAATCACTTTGCCCAGAATCATTGCTAAATTACATGAAAACAGGATTTGTGCTGCATGTAAACTGTGTAAATCCAGTCAGCTTTTAAGTGGAAACCAATTTTGTAGTGTGTAAGTATCATTGATTTGTTAATCTGACAATTTTTTTAAACAAGCTGATGTGGATTAGCCAGTTCTGATTGTATGTCTCTTACATGTCATTTGAGTGCTGGATAGCTTAGTGAGTAAGCACTAAAAATTAACCTTTGAGGCCCCTGCCTATAAATAAATTATTGATCCTTAAGAAAGAATCCAATAATCTCATTAGATATAGTTTTCTGTAGTGTGAATCTAAATCCTGCCATACAGAATCATTTATCATAATTGGCAATCTTTTTCCTGAAGCGACAGGAGCTCAGCTACAATGGAAAGCAAATCCTGTAGGAATTGGTATAGAAGAGCAGTATGAAGAATTTCCAACCGATTTGATGCTTAAGGGATGTTTTGTTTCCCCTCCAAGTATTTCCAAGGGCTTTTAGCTTTTATGTATGCTTTTATAGCTGTATATCCAATAATTCTCAGTCAGGAAAAAAGTGTCTCTGAAATGTCATGCCTGATGGTATTCTGGAGCCAGACAGAAGTACAAGGAATGAATTTCTGATCCATGACATAACAGACACAAGTGGAAAATACATAGCAAGCAGCGTAATATTGAAAGGCAGAAAGGATACAAAGTTCAGTACTTAACATATAAATGGCTGCTTAGAAGTACTTAACAGAAAAAAATAGTTAATGTGGTGTCAAAAGCTACATGTACAAGCAATGAGACCTAGTGTTGTTATTTTTTACAACTGCAGCTCAGTGGTCTCCTGAAATGAAGCAAAGTCAAGGGAGCATTTTAATGGCATAAGGAAAAAGGAAAAAAAAAAAAAAGCTTAACCTTATCACTAGTTTCAGTAATTTGACTTTCCATTTTGTAGAAGAAAAGAAGAAACAGAGGACACTCATGTGTGAGCTCTGTTTCTCTGTTGCTGGGCAAAGAGGAGCTCTACATGTGGGAGGCAGAGAGCATTCCTGGGGGGACACCAGTTCTTACTTACTTGGTTTATCAATCTGGTTAAATGTTAGCATCAAGTTCAGAGACATCGCAGTCTCGATTTCTAGTGTCTGCATCAGCATTCATAGTGACAAACCCTGTCAGTTTAGAATCCCACCAGTATAAATTTTCTTCTCTTTTTCTTGTGATTGGAAATGATTGATGCAACAATACCTATTACCAAAGGAAGGGGGAAAAAAATGTGCACACCCCCACAGCCCTCGGCACTTGGACTGTGCACCCTGTGGAGTTTCATATATGCAGTAACTAAGGTTGGAGATTTGGTCCTACACCCATCTGTCTGTTCTGTCTTCAGGCTCACAGCTTAGAAACTCTACACTGTTAAAAAAATACAGAAAAAAAAGTGGAGATGAGGGAATGGGCATGGTCTAGATAGGAAAAGTAATTCCAATATCAGAAGAAATAGCATTGTATAGAGTGTCTAATTTAATGAAGATATATTGGACTTATGATAATGGAATTATTTTTAGTTTAAAAAAAGTTTAAAGGCCAGTTAATTATAAGGCATAGCATATCTCTGTGTAAGGTGGTAAAGATCAAGGATAGATTCTGTTGCTCTGGATTAACTCAGAAGTTATTCGTGGTCATGTAAGTAAAAACCAGAGGGAGAATCCTGCACTGTGCTGTGGCAGCTGTTCTGTACCAAATTGCTGCCGTAATCTCATGAAATTGCTTGCACTAATTCACTTCAGCGTAGCGATGAGTCTGATGGCATAATGCTGAGCTGTGGGGGCTCTCTCCTGCCCTGCACATAGTAAAGCATATCCATTTCCCACTGTGCTCCTGGTCCACTGCAGCCACTGAGCTTTAGGTGTAAATTGTGACAGCCTTGGAATTTTATCACTACAGTGCAAGCACAGCCTCCCCTTACTCATTGAAAGGGCCTGTGGCCTGTCCACCTGGCAAGGGCTGTTTTCTCTTTTAGGCACAAGGGAAAAAATGTAATCAATTCTTATATCAGCATGATGAATAACCAGAGGGGATTTTTTTTTTCAATATTTTGCAGAAACCTATGGGTTTTTAAAAATAGATATTCCTGCACCAGGTAGAAATCATTCAGTATTTCTTCACCGATACTAGTGCACTAGTTTTATCCCTTGTGATTAAAGTGTTTATCCCTGCTGATTAAGAAAACCCACACTGGGCTGGACTTCAGCTGTAGAGTAAAAATAATCAGGATTTTTTTTGTTTTGTTTTCTCAAGTTTTGTTTTTTTTTAATGTGGCGGAAAGTGTGTTTCTTTTATTTCATAGGCAAATATGAAGTTGTGCATCAATAAAACGGATAGACCATTTCATAGACAGATCCAAAGAAACGCATTCTTTATGAGAAAACACTGTATTGCTAATAAAGTGATCCCAACAGCCAAGTCTGTGCTGCTTAATTTGTTTCCTTGGAGTGATATTATAATTCTGACATACTGAAAAATTGCCTCACAGAGACTCATATTGCATTTGTTGCCGAGTGCCTCTTTGATATAACATTTGTTATTGTAGTGCTTGGGGTGTCTTCAGAGGAGTAATATTCTAAATGAACCTGGCTGTATCATCCCTTTAATGTAGAGTAGGATTTTGCATTAAATTTTCAGCTTATTTCAAATGTGTTTTGCCTGCTATTCATCACGAGCGATCTGTTCAAGTATAGGGCCAGTATATCAGTATAAAATCAGAAAAATCCCTAACACTTTCTCTTTGGGGAATCTCTCAGGTCGTTTCAATTCTTTTCTGTTAGATGAACAGACAGTGTGATCTCTTGTATTTATGCCTGCCTGTCAGGTTTTTTACAGTAGAAACACGAACCACTGTTTGTAATGCAGGATTAGCCTGTCTCACACAATGTTATTAGAATTAGACCTGCCTAGTGACTTAATTACTTTTTCTTCTGTATTTAACTTTAGTTTTCATCCCACACCAGCTTTTGCACTCCCAGGAACACTCTGCTTCTTATGTTAGAGCAAATATTGAAGAACATATGTATTATTTGTCAGGCTTTGCACAGACAAAAAATGAGAGCAGTATGTAGTCCCCCCCAGTGGACTTCTGTATTCTGAGCTGCCAGTAAAATGTAAAAAGATTGCACTCTGATGTCCTATTAGACCTCAAGACTGGAAGGACAGTTTGTATTGAACACAGGCATTTTTCATAATTATGTTGCCTGCAGAGTTGCCACCTGCCCTAATTTGATCTGATTACAGTGAAATGCAAAACTGTCCTCATTTCATAAGTGGAACTTTTCCATGTTCCCTCACAGAGAAACAGCAAGATATGCACACATGTATTGCTGCTGCAAAGGAGAAAGAAAAATATTACAATTAGGTATCAATTAAGCTTTTAACTCCTTTAGCAGAGTGCAGGTCACTTTTAGACAATTGCTTCATTCTTTAGAGTTCTGAAAATTATTTTCTGTCTTAAAATCTCCATGAAAAAGAAAAAATCATAGCCATTCATCCAGATATGTCTGTACTATTCTGAGAGACATTATATATTCTGTGGCTTTTTAAAATTCTCTTTTGGTTGGATGGGCTTATTGTCCATGAACATTTATTTTTGGAGTAGCCTGGGCTTGCCTTGTAGTCTGAGTCATTTATGTAGCAATTTAAATATTTGTCTAAGCTCTCAGTGAAAGGTTCATGTTGAAGATTTATAAATGCTTCATAGATTAAGGAAATAGCATTTTTTATATACTGTTTATACAGAATTATGTCATATCCCATGAAAAAAAGAAATGCAAAATTCGAAAGAAAAGCATTGCTGTTTCTGGGTCACTGGATATTGTTTGCCATTGTCCTTTCTCCAACAGTAATTTTGTGCATGCTTATGCATGTGTGAGTAAGAGAGTGAGACCTGCGTGTGTGCATCTTGGTTTTTCTGCTGATTTTTTTTTTAGCTTGGTATATTGATTTTCCCATACTGTGGACAGAAAATAACCTTTAAAAATTGTATTTTAATATCCTTAAACAGTAGCTTTGGAATTAAAAAGATGGAAAGCTGTGTTTGTTCTCTGGAACCTGGCCACATTTTTCTTGATGGTGCAGTGGCTTATTCTGTATTACATAATCAGTGTAATAACCTCACTTTGTAAATACAAATGAGATGGAAATTTATTGCAATATGAAACTGGGGTTCTGTCTATAACTTCCAAAATTATAGGAGAACATTTTCCTTAATTCAACTTTTAAAAGGAAAAAGGATAAATATTTACTTTCAAAATCTGATTCTCAGGGTTTGGGCTTTACAAAATTGTTTACCATGACAAATATATTTCTGTTCTTAAGCCATCAGCTGGAAAATGTCTGTGTGAACTTAAGTTTAATTTCAGCTTAGAAAAATTTTAGATGTTCTGTATTATACTTGCTTAGTTCTGTATTCAGAAATTGGAATCTTGTAAGGATTTGCCCTTCAGTAACTAGCAAATGAAATTCTTCTATAGTTGTTTTTGCCTTGTGTTGACTTTTAGTTGGGATAGTTGGATTTTCCCTAAGAAGACAATATCCTCTCTCATAAAGTCTCCACCACATGCTGAAAGCTTCTGACCTCTCACTTCCCTTCTCAAAGGTACTGATCATCATCAAAGGCCAATGCCAGCATGAAGGTGGGAATTTGAGAGAACAGAGTTTTCTTTAGAGATTTCAACTACTTTTTGAATAAAAGATGAGAAAACCTTTCATGAATTGAGCTGATAGAGCTAAAAACCTAGCAAGCTGAGAGTGAAGAGCTCCTTTCAGTCCAGATCCCTGCAATGAGATTTTCACTTCCACGGTTTATATGGTAGAAGGTGTGAGTCTTCCAAAAGAAGTTTAAAATAGCACTCTTGTATCTCAACTAAAAAAAAAAAAAATCACCTGGTGATGGTAGGGGCCCTAGACTTGTTCTCTTTGATGTAAACAAACTGTAGAAATTACTTCTGTTAATTAAGACGCACTAAAAAAAATTGTTTTTTCTGTAAAATTTAATTTGGCAATAATCAAATCTTCCCACTTGCATGGGAAGAAGGGAGTTTCCTTTTTTATTTTTTGCTTCTGGAGCTTCTGTACGTGAGCAGTAAAGGTCATAGCTCAATTTCTCATTACAGATAGACAGCATGGAATTTGTTGTGTTGCATGAGTTTGGTATTCACTGACTTTACTGAGAATTGTGTGGGTGAATTTACACCTATAATTTAAACTGGAATATTGAGCAAGCAGATGGTACAGACTATTCATCAAATATGTTTGCAGTATTGCATGGTTGCCCTGAAGTCTCAGTCTCTTGGGCAATACTGAATATTATTTCTTAGAAAATTTCCCCCCTCTGAAAGACTCTTTCAACAGTTTGTCACATAGCAGTGCAGAATATACAAAAAACTGCCAAAAATAACAAGCAGTGGCTTGCTGGCATTGCAGAACTCAATGCAATTCAGGGATTGAATGCTGATGCAACTAAACATTGCTTGTTCAAGTGTTGTTTAAATGTTGTTTTAAATGTGCAAAAAGGAAGCAAGGAAGTAGGTTCTAAACTGAAATGGGAGGTCAATATTCCTGCTGATATTTTTTGTGGCAAAGATTAAAAGAAAGACCTTAGCAGAAAATGGCTAATGTGGTTCATTAGTTTTAGTCATTTGGCTTTAAAGCGTCATTAAAAGAAAGCAGTGAGTAACAGCACAGTGAAAGCCAGAGTTGTGTGCAATGTGAGAAAGCCAGACCAGCAGAATTTGCTACAATCTCTTGATGTGATCCTCTCCCAGCGCTGATGCAGTCCGTTTGCACAGTTCTTTCACAAGTACTTTGTGAGAGTAAAAAATCTGCTCTGTGTCTTTGGAGGGTTTTGAACTTAAGAGCACACAAAGATGTAACTTATTCAGCTGAGCAACTAACGCCTAACATCTCTAGTGACTGGTTAGAACAGGACAGGTATTGTGTCCTGACAATCCAGCTTTCATGAAACTTTCTTGACAGGTATCTTCAGCAGCCATTTTTTTATTGGCTTCAGCTGTCAGAAGTCAATTTAAAAAATAGCAAATTAACATGATACTGTTTGATGATGTCATTAATGAAGAGAAAATGGTGTTTCAGAATCAGAAAATTCTGATTTTTCCTAAGAGAATAGGTTTCCTGTTGCAGATTAACCTTTGAAAAAGTAGCAATTAAATATGTCCTTTACTGGCACACAGTCTTTTTTAACAAATTACATTTTCTGTACATAGTCAATTTCTTTGTTGGTACAGATACCTGTAAGATCCATTGACTTAATTGCTGCTGTGATAGTTTGCTTGAGCTGAAGAACTGCTCCACCATTTGTAGTTTTAGAGAGATATTTTTAAAGACTTAGAGGAAATATCTTCCCCGTGTTGGCCTCTGGGTACAGAAACCACATGCAAGCATTGCTTGTCATCTTCTCTGGTTCAGCATGGCCCAAGTGCAGAGCTGAGCTTTGCAGTCTAAATACATGGCTGCTGACTTTGAAAGGACAGAATTCAATACTTCTTGCTTTTGAAATAAGATTTTTAAATTTTTTTCCCCAAAGCAATCTATAATATCGATGCATTTTAATGTGTCTTGTTTTGGGCATATATTTGTGTCTACTCATCTAGATTATTGTACAGAAAAATATCATCTGCAAACTGAATATTATTAAAATGGCATGAGAACAAGTAAAGAATCCCATGTAATTTTTTAGTTTACTTTATTTAGTTTTGCTGGATAGGTAGTTTTTTACACCAGTTGTAAGGTGGCCAATACAAGAAATTTGGGTACTAGAGGGTTGTCCCCCAATTTTCAAACATACAGCTGATGGATTTCATGGGAGGGTTTTGAGTCTGACATGTGATTTTATGATTAACGGTGTTTAGTAATGACTGATGCTCCAGAGGAAGCTGTGTGCCCCTGTGAATCCTCTGCATTTTCAGACTTGTGGATGGAAGGCATGGGACTTGAGATGACAAGTTATTCACAGGACTGTTTTATGACCTTTCTTTTTTTAAAAATGAAATCTTTTTATACAAAGGAAGAGGTATGTAAATATAAGTGTACATATACAAATTAATGAAGTTCTAAGTTTGTCTACATTAGGAAATTATGTGCATCAAGGAAAAAATCTCAATAATTTACTATTTACCAAAGTATTGCTCATGAGTGTTGTAAAAAATTAGTGAAAATGGCTATAGTAGTACCCTTCTGTAGGATCTGTGAGAAAACACTTCAACATCTTTTCACAATGCATAAGCAGTATTCCAAATATAGCCTTATATGCTTATATTCTATAAATTACCTACTTGATATTCTTCATAATATCTTTTTCTCTTTTCAGTAAAATATTTATGCATTCCAGACACTCTCCTTAGTTTTGTCTTTGTTCACATTCACATAACATCAAAAATGAGAAAAGGTCACCTGTAACATCTAAACATTTCATTAACACAAGCACAGAGAAGTCACTTCATACTTTGAAATCACTGTCAGTTCCCATAGGAATGGCTGCTGTGTCACCAGCACAGGATTGCTTATCACTGGAAGAGATGCAGACAGCAGAAAGTTGAGGGGGCGGGGTTTACATCAATATTTGGGTTAGTTGAACAATTTGGAGGAGACTGGGAAAGTGACGTAACAAATTAATGCACACTAGTTATGGGACTTCAGACAAGTTTTGTGCCAAAGTCTAGTGTGACCCCAGCTTTCTTACTGCCCTGTTTCCACTCCCATTGTTATAATGCTCAGTGCAGGGCTGTGCTCTTCCTGCCATTGCTGCTGACTCGACAGTGCTGTCTGTGCTGTGCTGAGTAACTTGTACTCACAGCAGCAGTCCCAGTCGCTGTCCCACTGTAGCTGAGGTGGGCTGTGCTCTGGATGCACACTGCTGTGACAAGCACCTCTGAGCTGCAGGATTCCCTAGCCCCCTTTCCTTGCTGTGCACGCATGGCAGGCCAGCTTGCACTTGCCTGTATATATATATATAACTGCTGCTGTATTGCAAGTCCTGCCATTAGAGTGCTGCAGTGCCAGAATTTTAGGATTATGTTTTTGAATACAGAACATTTTTTACACCTATACTAAAGTCAGGGAAAAAAGAAGCCAACATACCCGTTAATTTTTCTAAGCATGAAGTGGTTATTCTCAAGTATTTAAAGCATTTTCTAGTGGCAAGCTTGGTTTAGCAATTAGCACTGTGAAAAGATATCCTTTGAAGGACACTGATAGATATTCGTGCATGGTTATGCTCAGAGCCCACAAAAGGGACGTACTTTCCAGAATTAACAAGCGTTGGTGCAAACATAAATTCTAAGTGAGAGAAATGGAAGTTGCACTGTGCTCATAATGTAGATGCTTAGCATGCATGGACCTAAATGTGAGGGGGAAATTTACATGCTCCAATGTTAAGCATGTGTAGAAATGATTGGAATTGCAGCTGTTGAATGAAATTCAAATATTATAACTTAAAAAGTCTAAAAGTTACTTGTGTAAATCTTGCCAAGTCGTGTTAAACTCCTCACTTAATGGAAATAAGGTGATATGTTTTTTCTGCCTGTCTTGGATGGTGGGAATTACCCTGTAAGAGTATGTATTTCTTCTATCAACTATGAAGGGAGCATGCAAGGAATATATTAGATTCATATAGCCAACATTTTGATGCTTAAATACATTGAAATGAATCTCACACAACTATACCATTTGGGGAAAGACGAAATTTAAAATGCAAAGCATGAAATAACGCTGCAAACGTATGGTAGAAGATGTAGCACACAACCCTGCAGTGGTGATCCATATGCTTGTAACTGTGGTCAGTGAAGGCATTTTGTGATTTTCTTTGATCCTCTGAGTGGTTCAGCCAGGGCACCTCCATCCAGGCGTTGGCAGGCAGGAGCGCTGGGACAGCCCCGCTGCTGGCACTGGGCACCTCCCTGGGGCTGGGCCTGAGCACCTCTGAGCTGCAGGATCCCCACGGCTGGGACAGACAGGGCTGTGGGGACATCAGCTGGACATCAGCCCGGCTGCAGGCGGGTGAGGCAGGGGCTGACACAGGGGCCTGTAAAAACAAGGCAGGGCTGCAGGTGCCATCAGGGCACGACACTCGTGTTACTTCTCTAGTAATAGAGAATAGTTGGCTCTGTTTGTGGCAGCTGTCATATTTTGCTTCCATTTTGCCATTTTATGCAACATTAAAGGCTTGGTTTAATTTTTTCCTTTGCCTTCTCTCTGAAGAACATAAGTCATATAGAGGGATAATTTTAGGGAAAAAAAAAACAGAAGCTAATTCTGTCTGAGAAAAAAATATGTGAAGATTTGGGTAATTAAATTGGTAGTAGTTAGAATCTTAGTTTAATTACAAGTGTAGTTGAAAATGTGTGTTCAGACCAATTGAAATCAGGGTATTTATGATGTTAGGAGACATCAAACCATCCTTCCTAAATCTCGCTTCTTTATTCTTCTCTTGAAGATACATGTACTTATATGAACAGATTAAAAATATGTTTATGAAGAGAATACCACAATGTAAATTGCAAGTTTACAGTTACACATTTCTGTAACTTTAAATGGACCTTTCATTCATAAGTGCAGCATTTGGAGTTAAATTATAAAGCAATATGGGAATCAAGTAACAACAAAATTATTCAAACAAGTAAACTGGTGTATGATGAAATGTGTTGAAGCAAATAAAATGTGTAAATTTTATTTAAGTAATAAAGCTTTAAATAGAAGCAAACAAACTACTTGTTGTGACTTTACAAAGCTGCTGGTCCTTTGAACTGGGCCTCATCTCTTCATTATTTTCCTGCTTAGACTTAGGCTCATTCCTAAAACATCAAATTGGTTTTATGTATCTGATTGCTCTAAGGTCAATGGAACTATGACAGAGTTAAAAGTGGTATAAAAGTTTTAAATATTTGCATCAGTTTTATATTTCTTGCTCTGCGTTTATAGTTAGCAAGAACCTGTAAGTCACTGCAGCTGAGAACATATGAAACACAGAGGTTTGAATGTGAGCTGAAAGAGGCAACAAATAGCAATTTAGCTGCCATTTTATCAGTCTACAGGTGTCCTCAATTCTGAGTTTTGGCTTCTAATTAAAGCCAGTTGTCCATCCTTTTGCACTGTTTCCTTTCAACACTCTTATGTGTAATTACTATTACACATAATAATTAGTATTACAATTATTACAATAAATATAGAATATACAAAATTGCAATAAATATTATTATTACAATTATTATTGATTGTTTTTTTAATATTCCCATTGTTTGGTTTATGTCTGTGGAAATTTAATGAAGGCTTGTACTTTTCAAGTAATAATTGGGAAGAGGGAAGTGAAAATTTTTGGTAATCGTTGAGACCATTCATTATAAGGGGTTATGTAGGACAGAGGACATAAAAACTAATCTTCAAAGGATTCTCTACAAAATAGCAGAAATCTGTAAAGCACAGTTTATTTGTATCATTTGGCATGTGCTAGTTTCACATCAGAGACTTAGAAAATACACTTTTGTAGAAATGTTTGGTGTGGACAGTTTGCCAGTGAACCTATAAGGTGCTGTGCTTAACTACTAATAATTTTCAAGTTTCCATGTGTGTTTTCATTTCCATTAATATGTTAGTGGATATATGGAAGAATTTGTGGGTGAGATAACAAATAGTTCTTAATGGTTTTGAGCAGGGAGGGTTTTTTTAAAGTCAGTTTATATTTTATTTATGGAATAGTTATTTGTCATAACCTTTGTCTCTAGTCATAGTGCAGGAATTTAACATAATCCAAGACTTTTTCAAAACTCACAGATATTTGATAAAAATAGGTTACAGTGTTACAGCATGTTTTACAATGGTCCACTTACAGAAAAGAAGGAATTAAAAATAGAAATAGGAAACATCAGAAATATGCCCAGAAATTTTAAACAGAAAAAAAAGAAAAGGAAGATTTCTTTTTTTTCCTGAAATTACTGCTTCTGAAATGTGACAATCTGAGATGACTTCTTACAGACAGCAGACTGTTAAGATCTGTCAGTATAATTCAATATTGTATGCATTTGACATTTCTGAACTCATTGCTGGAAAGAATCATGCCGACAGTGACATAGGTTTTAAGCTCTCTCTCTTTGCTAGTAACGTCAGGATCTGTTGTATAATCAGCTAAACAAGATCCAGTGAAAATCTGAACTCTGAAAAGATTGAAAACTAGGTTGGGCAAGTCTCTGCAACACAGACTATACAAAATACTGCATTTGGAAGAGGATGCAGCTGTGGATGACTAGTAACACTTCAACATGCATGTTTTTCATGCAATCATACAATAGTGTGAGTTGGAGGGACATGTAAAGGTTATCTAGGCCAGCCCCCTGCAATAAGCAGCAACACCTTCAACTAGGTCAGGTTTTTCAGAGCCCTGGCCAGCCTGACCTTGAATGGGGCAACCCATCCCAGTGTTTCACCACCCTCACCATAAAAACACTTATTTCTTATATTTAATCTAAATCGACCCTCCTGCAGTTTAAAACCATTACCCCTCGTCCTTTCACCATAGGCCCTGCTAAATAGTTTGTCCCCATATTTCTCATAAGCCCCCACCAATTTCTGGAAGGCTGCTATAATGTCTCCCCCGAGCTTTCTGTTTTCCAGGATGAACAATCCCAATCCCTTTCCTAATAGGGCAGGTGCTCCAGCCCTCTGATCTTGGTGACCTTGCTCTGCACCCACTCCAACACATCCACATCCTTCTGATGTTCTGGGGACCCCAGAGCTGGATGCAGCACTGCAGGTGGGCTCTCAGCAGAGCAGAGCAGAGGGGCAGAATCCCCTCCCTGGCCCTGCTGCCCACGCTGCTTTGGATGCAGCCCAGGACACGTTTGGTTTCTGGGCTGCAAGTGCTCCTTGCCAGCTCATGTCCAGCACCCCCAAGTTCTTCTTGGCAGGGCTGCTCTTAATCCATTCATCCCAAGCTTGTATGGAAGAAAGAGTGGATGCATGTAATGAGTTCATAAAGGGGAGATAATATAATTTATGTGTAAGGGAAGAATAGGATGGATTTCTAGGGGAAAAAAGGGTACTCAGGAAATATGATTTCAAGGAAAATGGAGAGAAAAAGTTCTTGATAGGGAAGTAAAAGGAAACCTTCAAATTTTGAGGAATGATAAATTGGAAAGGGTAAGAGGGAAGAAAGAAATACTTGATTGAAGTAGAAGCTGTAAGGACTCCAAAAGGCAGAATGCAGTTTAGTTGGTGTTCTAAAGCTAACATCTGTCAAAGATTAACAGGCAGCATTACATGAAATCATAATTATCCTCTACACTTAGAAATTCCTATGGCAGTATGCAATCAATGCAGATATTTTCAGGGAAAATCACATGCAGGAAAACATATTGCTAATTAGGTAAGAACTTGAGGCTAAGAGAGAGGAACCATGTTTTATGCAATAAGTTTTGATTTGAAACACAGAGAAGACAACAGTTCTGGACTACAACTCAGGGCTTAGGTAGAGAAGTTAGTGAGACAGAGTTGGATGGAGATGTAAATCCTAGTGAGAATACAAGGAAGTGCTGCATAGCAGTGATTCATGGTAGGACTAGCAAGGACAATTAAGTGCAGTGAGAAAGAATAAACAGCATGGAGAAAATGAGAAAAGAAATTTAAAAGTGATACACAGGTTGTGGTTCTAGAAGTTGAGAGTAAAATCTGATTAAGAAATAATCACTTAGCACTAAAACACATTTTCAAATATGTGAATACCCTTGTGTGTGAGAAAGAGGTGGGTGACAAGAAGCCTGTAAGAATATCATAGGTTTCATTAAATGGGAAGAAATACTAATATTTAATAAGAAATAGTAATATTTAGTAAGAGATAATTCATTACTAGGCAATTCTTACTATATGCCTAAACCTGGGCCAGCTTCAAACCTTGTCTTACCTTTGTAAGGGGTTTGCTGATGAAGTTGTGTAGATGGTGCATTCTTCACCTATTCCTCCTCGGAATGAAGATAAAACATTTACCAGTAAAAGATTGACTGGAGTAACATTTAAATCAGTTCCCTAAGTGGAAAAATTATGTGAATACAAGACTTTTACTAGTGTAATTGTGTCTATTGTTCATTTTTTGCCTTTTTAGTTATGTTGCTTTCAAGTGTAGTCTTTTCCTTCTGTATCCCTAAGACAGCTATGCCAACAGAAAGTGTCAATGTAGGCAATGTCTCCTTGTCCTTGAGTAAAACCATGGTGCTGGTGGAGACTTCCTGATAGTTATGTACAAATTCATTTGTATTCTTTTAATGTCAGTCATTAAGAGTGAAAGGTAACTATTTGTAGTAGTGTCAGCAGAAAATCAGGTTGATAAAGACCATGGTTCTTACCATTTTATGAGGGGAACTATGCTCTTAATTCCTTTTAAGAAAATTTCTCTGTTCACAAAGAGATGCTTCAATTTATGGTAAAAAGAGTAAAGCACAGACAGTTTTCACAGTCTGCACTTTCATCCCTGGTCAGGAATTAGTCTAGTAGTGTACAAAAGTAATTTACAAAAGCAGTGTACAGCAGCCTTGGATTTCATCGCCAGGAAGGTAACCACAGTCTGAACAGGTCACTAAAGTGCATGGCAGCTAGCAAGACGTATTCTTTCTTACTGGTTGGTGCAGATGTGAAAGTTTGTAGTGATTGAAAATTAATCTCATTGCAAAATTCTGGTAAATCGCTCCTCTGCCTGTGTTCTTGGTTTGTGTGTTAACACCAGGGGGTAACAGCCATATATATGTGAAATGGGTTATATTTGTGACAGCCAAAATTAAAGTGATCTGTGGGGCCTATTAAATCCTTCAGGGAATCAAGAAAAGCATGCATTATTCTTAGAAATGAGTCCAAACCTGTTCTGTGACTCAGAATTCAGCTTTGGGCAGCTCCAATGTTTTGATGTGAGATCCTCTTTTAACAGGCTTTTTGGCTTATACTAAGGGTTGGCGGTATCTGGCAGACAGTGCTGCCCTTTTCATCTTGCTTTTGTTTGTAGTCCTTTGGGGAAAGGGCTAAAATATTTGGAATATAACCTTTCTAAGTATTCTTGGTAGCATGCTCAGAAATGTGCAAGGATTATTTGATAGATGGTTTTCTGGTGCCTGCAGAGCCATGGCTAATCTTTCTAATCTTCTTTATCTAAGGTAATCTGTATATTCTATCATCTCTGCATCTATGTGTCTTATGCTGAAACTGCACTGACAGGAAGCTCTAAAACGCCTATTTTTGTTTCTTTCCAACAGCTGGCTGTCCAGATTCCTTGATTAAAGAACTTCATCACTTCAGGATTCTGGGAGAAGAACAGGTGAGTTAGCATCTCAAAGGCAGCATCTTAATGTCATGAAAGATAGACGCTAATGAGACAGTTTCATCTCTCTCCAGGGAAACAGAGTGTATCTCATGACCCCCAAAGACCTGAAATGTGGGGGAAAAAACACACAGGAGTTATATGTGAAAGTTGGTTTTTTTTTCATTCTATCCATCAGCCTTGACAGGTTATTAATTGGTACATCTGCTACCTGCCACAGTTTTTCGGCTTTTGACTACAGCAGTAAACAGACTCTCTAAAGCAGCAGACAGACAAACAATTTGACTACAAGATTGGTACTTACAGCTACTCATTATATTATCCATCCCTTTGTGTGTCCTTTTTTCTCTTTTAAAAGAGTGTTTCTCATAATTATAGCTGTGCTTTGCACTCAGAAAACTATTTCTGTAGAAGGACCTTAGGAAAGCATAAAAGAAGTATGCTTTAAAACACTCACAAGAAGGTCAGTTATTATTTTGTCAATAATGAAATGAACATACAGAGGTATTGAGAAATGGCCTTAAATTTTGAGAGACAAGTTGAATTTTCGTATGCTCAATTCTTCTGAAATTCAAGTTGTCTTTTTCTCTGAAGTATCCCTCTTAAGGTAGTGGTTACAAAGCCTGACTGCATGACACAGAGCTGCAGGTGCTAGGCACCAAGGGGCTGAAAGCGCAGCATTAGTGTGTTGTACATGACAATATCCACATCTTTTAATGAACCTGGCACCAAGGGACTTGCACAAGGTTGTATGAGGGTTGTGACAGAGGTAGGAGCAACTCCAATTCTAAGTCTTGTTTTATCATTTTAAAATCAGATTGCATTGTCAAGAATGACCTGTTTCTTCTGCTTTCCCTGTCACTCTCCCCTTTTTTATTGCAATTGTGGCTGCTGTTACAATTTCTAGACTTGCAATGTTCCTCCACCAGTCTCCCACTGCTTGTGGGAGTTGTTATAGAGAGTCACAAGTCATGTTTCTCAGGGACTCAGCTTCTCCTTAGCAAGAGACACTGGAAGCAGGAATCTGGTGAAATTGAGGACTCAGGAAGAGGAAATAAAAGAAGTTATGACCAGGATTGATGGGGTCAAGAGACTGATTAGAGCTACCCGACAAAAGGAGGGCAGTGAGATGAAGCTTGGGTAGAATGAAAAGATGGGGTTGGTTCATGGGGAGAGGTTGGGAGTAGAAACTAGAATGATAAGGGTTTGACAAGGAGCATGGACCAAGGGCTGGAAGGGAATGACCAAAGCTTCAGAAGCTTGCTGAAGAGACTGGTAAATAAAGGAAGATCTGGGATAATCTGCACTTAAGCTTTTCCCCAAGGTGAAGCTAAGCAGTCTAGGAAGAGTTCGACAAAAGGAGAAATTGGAAGGAAAAGTAAGGAAGAGGCTGCAAGTATGAGAGAGAGGACTGAATCAGACAGACTTGACAGCTCCCCTGGAAAAGCCCTAGAATGGAGTTGTGGACCTTAGCCTGACTAATGACCACTGATAGAGCAATATTTAACTGATGGACTTTGTTTGCAAATAATGCACATTGTCATGAGGCTTGAATTATTCCATTAGCCCATACAAGTATAAGGATTGTTGCAAATATTGTTGCAAAGGATTGTCCCTATGAAAGCATCGTTATCATGAGTCTACTGAGGACCACAGTAGCTTTTATTTGAAGTTAGCACACACGTTGATCGTCAGGAAATAAATTGGTGCAAAACCAAGAGAAAAAAAAAGTAAAATATATCTAAATGAAGAAAGAAAGGAATTACAGGCAAAGTCCTTATTCAGTGACTATCTATTTCTTGTATTTCTTTAGTTAGATATTTGCTTTTTAAAAATATCTAAAATGTTCCTTTTTCTGTTATCATGCCTCCTAGATAGAAAAATTCATGATTAATTATAACACTGTTTTATTCAGACTCCTTACAATTTCAGTATTATAAACCATCTTATATTTTCTTCCACTCAAGCAATAACCAAAGAAAAATAGGGACATGTTCCTGCTTTATATCCAGTCTTGATTTATTTTTAAAGTGCTTATATATTTAAGGCCAGATTATAAAAGCAGAATGGACTATTGTGATAATCTGTTCTGATCTACTTTAGAATACACATTACATGACTTTTTTGGATTAATTCTTGTTTAAACTGCAGTATATTGCCTAGAAAAGCATCTATTCTTTGTTTACAAATCACTTGCAGACTTTAGATCCTATTATATTTCTCAGTAGTGAAAGACAAAATATTCCCAGCCTCTTTTCTTTCCACCACTCCACCAGCACCAACATGTTTCCTATGTTGCATATCTCCCATTCCTCAGAGTTCAAGCAAAAAAACCCTGGTGTCTCTCTTTTGTTCACTGAGCATTTATTTCCTGTAAATAAAAATATAAATAAACTGACCATATAAATGCTCATATAAATGTAAATACTTACCACACGTAACATTTGTTGTCATTTAGGAAAGAAAGGTTTTGAGTGGCTTTCAGGACCAAACCTCTTGAAAACATGTGTCTGCCTGTCTTATATAAAGATATATAAAGATATCTGAAATATCTTTATATAAATGTAAGCAGTAATGAAAAACTAATGCTGAGAAATAGAATTGTGAAGAGTTGATTAACATTTTCTTAAAGGAGTTGTATAATAATAAGATGCTAGTTAAAATAATCAAACTTCCTGGTAGTCTCCTGGACATATAAAATTTTCATGTCTTCTCCTCTGTTAAGAATATACATTATGGGAAATTTATTCTAGCTGGAAAGTCTATCTTTTAAGGTTTAGCCAGTGGCAATAAGATAGTTTTTAAGGAGGGAATCAGTTTTGGGCTTCGTGGAAAGTCACAATTGTAGTCTGCATGATGAAATAGAAGAGTACAAGCTTCCCTGGTACATGATATGCATTGTGGATACCTAACTTACCACATAAAACCAGCTTCCAGAGTAATTGGCTCAAAATGCAACACAAATACACTCAGCCACAGGTTGCTGCCCCACTTGATACTTGACTCCTTGAGATGGTGCCAGAGAGTCTGACCCAGGAAGAGTCTCTAGAAGCAGCTTTGTCTGGTTTCTTTTGGACCCCCTTGTCACAGACTCTCGCAGTCCACAGAGGTCTGTACAAGACAAAAAGTCTCCTGCACACGGAGTCCCAGGTGAAGGGTAAAGCCTGAACCTTTCTAATTGCCCAAAGCTGTGATTAGCTTTCTCTTGCAATTTGCTCTCACTTTTCATAATCCATCTATTTCCCGCAGCTTAATGGGTGCATCCCAAATTGCTGGCTAACTCCTCAATTTCTTAAGTATCTGAGATACAGCCAGGATCAGATTGAAAAGATTTAGTAAGTAGGGAGCCATTGAAAAATAGCACAATGTAAGAAAGTCCCTTGTAGTAGCCATTTGCCCTGTCAGGCTGGCTGTCTCTGCAAGTAAATGTTTCTGCAAGTGGTGATAGTGCAAGCTGCTTACAAATATATGCTCAAAATGCACCAAATATGGGCTCTGTTCAAATACAGTGGAAGGCAGGTAATTCTACAAGCCAATGCCAGAGACAGCAGAGAAAACACTCCAAGCATAAACACCACAATATACCAGCATAGCAAGACGACTTGCAGTGAACTGTTACGGAGTCTCCCTAATGACTCCATGAGAAACTTCCCTCTTGTCCCCAAAGTGATAAAAAAAATCTTGTTTAATTGTTTAAATGGAATATTGTGATTCATGAATAAAATAGCAGCTACATCTGAAGGCTGGAAGGGAAAACAAATAACACGAGAGCAAGCAATATGCTGCTATACCTGAGTGCCCCCAACAGGTCACAGCACAGATGAAGCAGATGACTTCCTAGTGGCAGGGAAGGAAGCTGCTAAGTAATGTATAGCTGTGCTTCTCTGTTACATCATCTGCTCTGACAACTTTGCAGAATGTATTGGCCAGTTCCTTGATATTTTGACAGGGGAACGATCAATTTTAACAGATCTCTCCTATCAGCTGCTACTGAAACTCGTATCACTGCTCACTTTTTTTTTAGAATGGTTGTGAGCGTTTATATCCCTGGAATCTGAGCAAGCCTCAATGGGGACAGTTTGGGGGGTGTTGTTTGTCTGGTTGGGGGTCTTTGTGGGATTTTGGTTTGTTTTTTGGGGGGTTGGGGTTTTTTTCCCCACATTTCCTTGTCAATTATGCAATTGACACGGAAAACTTGAAAACTTATGCAAAGGAATACCCTAGATTACACTATTTTGAAAATCTGCAGATGCATGTCCCCATGCTTTCAAAGGTGGTGTGGGCTGTGCTAGTTCTCACAGTGAGCTGTAACTTTAGGACGTACAGAAATCAAGTAGAAAATGAGCACAGCGTGGTTAGAGATCATTTAACATTAGTTGAGGTTTGGAAGGATTTTGTATACATTGTGTGGGTGTGACAAGGTTGATTTTTTTTTTTTTAATTGCAATACTTGCTGGAGGAACTTTTCTTTTTCAAATGCATTCTACTGAATATTCATGTAAAGTCAGTCTTAAAGTAATTGATATATATTTACCCATTCAGGCAAAAGTAATGTCATATGACAATTCTAATTAATCAGCTGAGTTTACTACTGTCAAATATGATCAACAAAGTGCATCTGAAGTATTTCTGGGTTAAGATTTTTTGATAACTACACTTGGGAAAAATATAAGCTACATCTCAGTAATTCTAATCAGTTAAAGAACAAAATAAATTTTCACTGAATGATTTTTCCAGTTTATAATTACTAAGCCAAAGCTATTTTGTTAGTATTCCAAAACCTTTATCTTTACAACTGTAGTTTCTTACACCTCTGTTGCTTCCCACCCAGTCCCCTGGCTTCAGCTACTATTCAGTGTAAGTGATACCTACACACATCTCTCAGTTTCTGCCATTTTTCCATCTAATATCTCTTTTCTCTCCATCTCATTTAGCTCACCTTTTGGATTTGTCACTACAGTCCCCTCAGTTACTCTCTAAGACTGAGCTATTTCATTTAAGTCTTGATCCTCTTTACAACACCTTTTTCTTAATAGCTGGAACTTCACAACAAGCTTTATAATCTTGCAACTTCATATAACTAGTGATACGCCTCTCTTTCCTTCCTATGCTATACCTGCCTGGAATGTCTTCTAACCACCTTCTTCCCTAATTCAGAGGTAATTTGGATTCATGAAAATTCCTCAGTTTTGTCGCTTCTGGATTATCATAACTATAGCCTTTAAGTTCTTGTCGTAAGCAGTATATCTCTACATTCTTACACTTCTTGAACTTATTGTACATTAGGCAAGTGAAATTCATTTATTTTTAGTTCAACAGCTGAAATAAAAGAATGAAGAGAAAGAAAGTCGAAGGTACTTAGTCAAAACTAATTTAAAGGATTTTTTTTCCTGTCAAAACAAAAAAAATGTGTCATTTTATATAAAATTCAAATTTATCTTCTGCCCAGTTTTTATTTAATTCAGAGAGAAGATTTGAACCCCCGTGTTCAGGATCTCAGGTGCATGTAGAAGTTAGGACTTCTTCCATCCCTTCCATGTTAGTTAGTTCTTCCATCCCTTGGATGGCTTTGATTTGCTTTCAGGAAATATGCATGTGTTCACTCTTCTGACCTTAGAATTGGGAGCCAGTGTCTGCTGCACTGAAACGCAGTTCCACAGTTTGCAACAGCATCAGCTGAACAGATTTCCTTGCATCAATTACAGCCTTGATGGCTGTTATTTGTAGCAGGAAGAGGAATGTGCATTTGAGCTCCACAAGGGTCAGAAGAAAGCAAATGTTTATCTCTGGCATTCAGTCTGTTCATACTGATCCCCCAAATACCTGCTGGAATATCAAACTTCCAGTAATTTGTAAATACAGTGCTAACCCATACACTGTGCTCCTTCCCCTTTCTTCATTGTATCATATTGCCCCTCATATATTCAGTCTGATTTCCAATACAGCTGCTCCAGTATCCTCTGTTCTGTATTTTCTATTTTCATATTATCACCTATCACATATTCATATCACCTAGTGCTTGCTTTGATATCATTCCACTAACTGCGATCTTTCTTTTTGTCTCTCGGTCTCTACTCCAGTTTAATTTTGTCTGTGAATTGTGGTGCACTGGTCCAGTTAGAGGTTTCTAACCTAAATATTTTTTTCAAACAACTGTTTGTACCCAATTTTCCATGGTTCTTCAGTCAGGCAAATTCCAGCCCTTTAGAGGTGATTGTTTTTCTTTTCTGCTTGGTTTGCTCCTGTGGTAACAAGGACCTGGTGCTCTGAACTTGCTCTTCCAATTTGACCAGGGGCCAGCAGAGAAGCCAAAAAACTCAGGAAAAATAAATTAGGGGTGCTCCATGGAGAGCCATATCAGTCCATCACTTTTTAATCTGTATTTTATATGACACATTTGTAAGTATTTTTCCTAGTCCAAGGAGTTCTACTGGTTATGTACTGTAAGTTGCCTAATTACATTATGGAACTAATTCTTGGAGTTTTTGTACGTGCATAATACATATAAATAAAGTGCTTAGTCTACACTATGGACTAATAGCCTCCACAATCTAATTTTGAAACACACAGATGGTTATTTGATTTATAGGAGCAGTAAAAACAATCTGACTCCAGAAAGTAGATTTGCTTTCCTTTGAGACTCTTACATGCAGTTAAAGAAACAAGTAATTGAATTATATTTCAGAGATTTGGGCTTTATATCTACTGTTATACTTTTGTCCAAAGTTGTCTGCAAGGCTTCTACTGAGCAGATGCTTTTAGATGGGGAAGGGGCAGGGAGGGGAAGGAAAATAAAGAAAATAATACCCAAAGCATAAAAGCAAAATTCTAACAGCTCAAGGCATACGTGGTGTGGCCAGGGGATTGGAATAAATGACCTTTAGGATTCCTTTCAACCCAAACCATTCTATAATTCTATGATATTAAATCATAATTTGTAAATTAATTGACACGGCCAGGAATCACTGTGTTCATGAAGTGTGCATCCAGTGCATTTCAGTTTTGTTTTGGTATCTGAATCTCAGTGTAACTGAAGAGACTGCAATCTATAATTAACCTGTTACTCCTGTGTCAGCCCAGAGATTTCATTTATATTACCCTTGATTTACAACATCAGATGATTGAAATTCTGCTGCTTGAAACCAAGTATCATTCTAAGACTCAAGGGAAACCATCCCAGTCTGGAAAGTGGAGAGCAAGGAATAAATGGTTACAATTATCCAGCCTCCATGTCTATGTCATACTGTAATTTATAATCTAGAGGCCCTGACAAGTCTTTACTAACAAAGATTACAAAAAAGAACTTCATTCTATGGTCAAAATACCATAAGTAGAGCTTATAAGTACAGCTTTTTCCACTCCAAATTTTATTCCCTGAAAAGTATAAATTTGGGCTGGCTGGGACAATTCACAATTTGAGGGGAAGGTTCACAAAGGGATGCAGTCTTCAGAGAACAAACAGAATGTTTTACAACTACCTTGTTCATATACCTTTAGCTGTCTTAGCACCAATGTTTTAGAGTAAATAGTATTTATGAAACTTTGGGGTTTTTTTCTAAATAGGCATTGAAATATATAGTTCTGGGGGAATCCAGCAACCATTTACTGACCTGTGTTTCTGAGGACCTTATTACAGTAGCACATAAATGTCTGACATGCTATGCCTGGAAGCTACTTTCTAGCAGCAGTAGATGACTGATGATTTCTGTGTAATTTTATGCCACTCATTACCATAGCATTTGAGGTCCTCATGACTATTAATGGCTTTTGCCTCTTAATGTTACATTGAAATCAGCAAGTATCATTCTTCCTCTTTACAAACAGGGAACTGATGAGAAGCATAGATTAAATGACTTAGGTGAAAGCCACAGGATGGCTGTGCTGCTGCCAGGAATGAAATCAGGTGCCATGAATGCCAGTTCCATCAAGTTTCCCATATATTATACTTCATGAGAGGTTTTTCCTAAAAATAATTGGAGATGCTTTCCTCCTTGTAGCATGCAGAACAACTTTACACATGATGAGTGCATCTCTAAATAGGAGGCACACTGATAAAAATTGAGTAATAGATACTGTGAAATACTTTGAATGGACAGAAGAGCTAGATTCATCTTTCAATGACAGCTCTTTACATGTTAGCTATCTAGCCTAAGTTAGTTTTCTCAGCTTCAACCATAGCACTTCCATAGGGTGATTGATCTTACCTATCTTAGACATCAAATCCAAGTCAGGATAAATGCCCTCCTTGAGATCTTATTTCTTCTCATTCACTTGGAGCCTTGTTTAGGCTAGATGTTTAATTTTAGATGAGCTAAAATTCTGTGAGGCGTTTCACAGTCTAAGCTATTTAGATACCTAAACCTTGGTTTTAAAAATAGCTTAGGCCAGATGAGTTAGGATCAGAATTATTGGAACTAAAGCAGCTATTGTATGAGTCATAATTTCAGGTGCCATTATCTAGGAAGTAGTCTAATCTTTTATTATTTAAAAAAAAACCAGGGCACTTGAGGTCTCAGTTCTTACGCAGATGTACAAATCTAAGGAGTAAAGATGAATTGCATCCCATCTTTCCTGTTAATTATAAAAGAAGTCTACATAATCTGTGCAACTATAGGCATCATCACTGTGGAAATTCAAACTAAATTAAATGAATTCTAAGTTAGCTTTCAGTTAAGAGGTGAGGTAAACCAGTGGGTGTTGTGTGCTGTGATACCCTTAAGTATCTCATCCAGATATGATCAAAACACATCATGGGCTCCAAAGACATTTGAGGGCTCTTGAAAATTGACTTGCTTGATGGATGTTGGTTACATGAGTCTGGTATGATATGTATGGCTGTTGTGTATAGGAAAAAATGTCTTTAATAGATATGGTCTCTCACTATATGCAAATAGTTAATTAATAATTCATGATAATAGTTTTGGTCCTGTACATGTTTTTTATAAGTGCACCCTTAATGTAAAGTGAGTCATTTTGTTTCATGCCACTGAATAAAGAATATAAATCCACATATGTTGTGTAGATTTTGTTATGGCAGCAAACATGTATATGTTCTGCTATTTTGTGTTTCAGTTGGTTGCTAAGTTTTAATTGAGCAGGACACAAGGGAAAAAAAAATGGAAAATGACATAAATGTATCTGGACATTGTAGGTAGAAAACAGGCTGGTAACTAGATATCAAGATATGCAAATGAATTTAGCAGGATCTTTTCTGGATGATTTTTTTTGGCTGTTATAGTCTGAAAATCACTGGGGAGGGTGCCATACTGCTTTGGAATGAGTCCTGTGATGAACCAGTATAAAATGTCAAATTTGTTGGACACAAAACGATGTTGCTGTCCACCTTGCCAGTAGGTAGACTGGACATTTACATACTGTATCTTTCCCTAACAAGATACATTAAAAAAAAAAAAATGAAAGGAATCTCTTCATGCCCTTTTAGGCTAAGTTAATGGCTGGAAAGTATATTCTTTCTTTTCTGCTGAGAATTTTTAATGTAAATGCTGACAGAACCTCAGCCACAGTGTCCCTGGTGTTTGCCTTCATAATGAGAAGCTGTTAACAATCCCACATGCAGCACAAAGTTCCCTCTTAACAGGGTAAGACAATCACCATCCCCACCTTCAGATCAAGTCTGTGCCCTGAAGAAAAATTAGGCTACTAGAGAGTTTTGGAGCTATGGTTACTATATTTCTATAAAGGCCAGCCAAATGACTCAGAGCACTCAACACCTGTTTAGTGGAAGGATCACAAACTTTCCTGAAAATTGAGAGCATCCAACATTAAATGTTTATGGCATTACTCTGGGTTCAAGCATAATAATAACACAGGAAAACACTAGTTGACTTCTTGACCCCCCACGTTCAAGGAAACTTTGCAGACATATCTTGCACTTAAGAATCTTGTATTTGGAAAATACTATTATTTTCCAAATACAAGATTCTTAAGTCAGAATTTCTGGCTGTCATTCATACACTGAAAGATAATTTGAAGTCTTTTTCTCCTTTCAGATTTTGCTTTTCTTTTCAGAGGTTTTTTTGATTTTTTGTTGATTAACAAAGTTGGATACTTTAAGTTTGGGTTGATTTTTTTTTCTGTGATGCAAACTTTTATGTCTTTATGTTATAGTCTTTTAAGAAATCTAATATTATTTTGAGAAGCTAGGTTAACAAGATATGTTGTGACAGCATTTGCAGAGAATCTTCTGAAATGTACCCAGAAGATGTGTAGTAGAGCCTTCTTTGTAATTGAAAATTCTTTTTTGTATGCTGTGTGTATGAGGTGTTGGTCCTAAAGCTTCCATTTTCCTCAAAAGATTTCTTTGGAGAGGGGTGTGGATTGGAGAAAGAATTTTTTGTTTGCTATCCTCCTAAAAAAAGGAACAGGGTTTTCATGAGTCACTATGGGATAAAATCTTATGAAACACTAAATACTGTTGTAAGTGCTGTAACATAAAGCTCTCTTTTGTTTCCTTAGCACACCATAAAGTCTGCTCACGGAGAAAATTCATACCTACTCCCTTCCTCTTTGGCCTTTTGGATTTGCCTGTTTTCTTTGGGGCTGTTAGGACCAAATGCTTTCATTTATTTCCGTCCACAGTAGAGCAGATTTATAGGTGACTCTGAAGCCTGGTTTACAGTGGTTATACAGCCACTGGTGTGGAACTGCACCAACACAGAACCCTAGAGTGGTTGTGATTTACATGTACACAGCATGATTTGTACTAGCTCAGCTTACCTCTGGCTGAAAGCAGGGTAAATTAGACATGGGAAAGTTATTGCAGTGACATCAGTCATTTTAGAGCAGGCATTTTTGTCAGTGAGCATACGCTGAGCATGTTACTTAATATTGCTGTGTGTCAGTGTCTCCGTCATTAAAATTAAGGCACTTCCACGGCCTTTTAGGCTATCAGGATGGAAAGAAATGAAAAGTGAAAAAACTAAAGAAAATTTCATGGGAGACACAGGAAAAAAATATTGAAATGGAAGCATATAAGAGAGTTATTCTGCTGATCAGTTTAATGATCAGCTTTCTTTTAAAATAAAGTTGCCTAGGCAAATTTTTACAGCCCTTAAGGTCTAAAACATTACACTACTTCTAGCTATAGATCCCTGAAGGGGTTTTTTTGTGTGTTCTCCTCAATTTGTATACAGCATCTATAATTTCTCTGTTGGACTATTTTTATGATGTTTACAATAATTTTTTATAGTAATATAAATGTATTTGATGTTACTTACAGAAGCAGTCTGCTGTTTTCTTGATTTTAATATCCCACACAGTCTTCTGGTGGTGAAAATAGCTGTGAGCCAGAAAACGATGCTCGTGATGTGAGTTGGAGCAGAGTGACACTCCACTTAATAATACTGCAAAGTTTTAGACTTTTGACAAACTGAACTTAGCATGTGAGACATTAGGACAATTGACTGGATTATGTGGAATAGGGACAAACTCAAAGATTCGGGGTTTTTCTTTGCATGCTGCCAGGAGTTTGACACGAGTGTGTTCTGTTGTGTTGTAGTACAACCGCTACCAGCGCTATGGGGCCGAGGAATGCGTGCTGCAGATGGGAGGAGTGCTGTGTCCAACCCCCGGCTGTGGGGCAGGTCTGCTTCCTGAGCCAGGGCTGAGGAGAATCGTGTGCCAACCAGGCAATGGAATAGGCTGTGGGGTAAGAACCTACATTCTCCTTCTAGTGGTGTGGGAAATAATTGATATTGTACAACGAACGCTAAGACAAAGTGGGGAAACGTGGTTGGCTTTTTTTACCTTTTCCATCAGTGACTCTGAAATGCCCTTCACACCAGAGCAGGATGGCACAGCTCAGTAAACAGTTTAAATATAGTGCAATGGCTTAGGAATGATGACTTCATCATGTAGAATGTGTCCATTCCATAATGCTTTGCTTTATTTGGTTTAAGAAGTTGCTGAATAGTTACAGTAAGAAATTGAACTGTGCAAATGAAATCCAAATGCACTCTGACTTTCTTCTCCTAGAACTCAGTAAAAATGAACAGGATTTTGAGCAAACCATTCATTATTAATTTTTTTTACAGAAAAAGGAGAGATAGAATAGCCTGTTTGTGACACTGTAATGACATTGCTTGTGCACGTTAAAATACACGATGAAAAGAAATATAGAAATATTTTTGTTTACTCATAAAAATTGCTTTGAAACAAGAGGAATGAACAATTAGTGGTGGATTTCTGGAAATCAAAATCAGATGAAACTTGAAAATACGTTTGGTAAGAGATCACATCATATGGACCATCAATATTTTTGGCGGTAGAAAAAGCAAGTACTTGACAAGAATCAAGCTTTGGGGGAAATAGATGTACATAGAGATAAATCTATATATAAAAGAACCTATTAAATGTTCAGTCAGAGTGACTAACTGGTGTTTGCACTATGTGACTCTTTCCATAGTTGGCATTATGGCAGAATTCCACGAACACTATGAGAGAAGATAAAATATCTATATTTGTAAAATACTAGGGTGCTCTTTCTGCTGTTTTTCTTGTGGAAAAGGCACTTTTTGTTGCAGTTTTGATGTGCCCCGAACTGATACCATGGAAGAATAATAGTTCGGTGAACTAGGAAGTCGCAGTAACTTGTCTTCTTTGAGTAGGTTAGCATCTGTCGACCTTGGTAAGACTTCCTATCTGTCCATGCAGTGGTGCATGTAAAACACAGTACTGCCCAAATTCACTGAGCAGACACAGGGCTAAAAAATAAAGCAGAATCTGGGAAAGCAATAAGAAACACAACTGCATAAACAAAAGGGAATGCCTCTGGATTAACTGTTAGGGATTGGTTAAAAAAGATAAAATCACATGTGATTTTTATTCAGGTCTCTGCCTGGAAGTGGTGAAAATCACACTGTATTTTGCAGCTTCATTCATCATCATTCTGAATCTGCAAATGCCCTGTAAATAAAGTGTACGTAGCGTAAAGGATTGATATATTGCCTGGTTTAGCAAACTGCTCTGTTTCCTTTTAAGGACTCTGGGCTGTGCTCAGTAGTGATCAGATCTGCAGCCTTGAGTGTAAGCTCACCCTTTGTTTTGAATTATGTGACGTCTTGAACATTACAGGGTACAATTCACTGAGGCTGAAATGAAAGGCAGGAGACTGGTCTGGAAGCCAAATTTTGGTAACATTAAGGTCCTTCCTCAGAATCCATAATGGACCAGAGTGAAAATATATGCCTTTGACTCTTTCTTTGCACCCTAAAAAATGGTGACCTCAAGGAGGATTTGTCACAGATTTCCTGTGGTGAGGGTCCTAGCACTGAAGTCAAGTGCTGGTGATAAAGTTGGCTGAAGGTAAAGATCCACCTGCAAGGACACCAAGACAGTTAGAAAAGCTATTTATTTTTACTCTATTTTACGAAGTCATTTTCAGTGTTTTCTATTCTTAAACTATGATGTGGTTTTTCCCAGTCAAAACCTGACCTTTTTCAGTGTGAAGGCCTTCCACTAATTTTTATGAAATCCAGGAAGATCCATTTTAGAGCTCAGCATTCCCTCATGAGTGTGTGCATGATTTACAAGCTCAAAGAAAGGCCCAAGATGAAGAATGTCCCTATTATCCATCCAAAAAAGGACTGCAAAAGATGTCTTGCAATACTTAATCTGTACAGCTTAGATTAGAAATACATTCCTTGCTGATGCTGGTAAGCAAAGAAATAAGGAAAGTAGTGTGAGTCTAGAGATCCTTTACGAATATCTGCATCATCCTTTAAGCTGTACTTTGGTTATGTAGAGTCTCTTTTCGGGTGTTTGAAACTCTGTCTTTGGTTAAAGTTCATATTGATAACAACAGAAGTTATATCCAACATCAGTGGT
Source organism: Leptocoma aspasia (assembly GCA_013399835.1). NCBI lineage: Eukaryota > Metazoa > Chordata > Aves > Passeriformes > Nectariniidae > Leptocoma > Leptocoma aspasia. The sequence continues at coordinate 574,305 of VXAX01003049.1, forward strand.
CTGTTATTCACAAAGAAGCCCTTGCAGAGAAATAGTTGCCTACTGAACAGAACATTTTGGTTGTTCAGGTCTGAATTGGCATATTAGGGTAGCTAACAACTGTCAAGTAGCTGAGGATTTTGATTTACTGACTAAATGACTCAGGGGAGAGAGGAAGGACAGGTGGTCAAGAGAAAGTCAAGACAGTGAGTGAGAAGGGGTTTCATCAGCCACTTTAGAAAAGTAAAGGAACCAAAAAGAGAATAAGCTAGCCACCAGGGAATGAAGCAAAATAAATATTCCAATATTCAGAGACATAACTGTATGAGGCAGTCCCAAACATATAAGGTCTGTGACCAAAACTGGAGGAATAATGAGAAATGAACAGGTGACTGAGCCAGGCTAGGATGCAGACAATTTGGATTCCTCGGTTTGTTACTCTCTTATGTAGAATGAGAAACTAGAATCTCTTTTGCAGAGGAGCTGCCATTGGTATCGAAGGTCAATGTGAATCTCCAGGAGAATGCTTAAAATTTGCTAAAAGAGCGTTTGGTAAAGTTAAAAGATGGATTTTCCTTTGTCTCAGGAAATTTGGAAACAGCAACATGCAGCACCTAGAAACAGTCTGGTAAATGCCTACACAGGACTGTACCAAAAAGATAAGGAAAGAGGTTTAAATGTAAGCATCCCCATATGTACCCTCTGCAATCAGACATTGCTATCTGTTCAGGCTTTCAGGCAAAAAAAAACCAAAAAACCAAAAAAAACCAAACAAACAAACAAACAAACAAAAAAAAACCCCAAAAAAACCACCACCAAAAAACAAGACAAAAGGTTTATTTTGACTGAATAGGAGCATGCAGATAGCCTTTTCATGATTATGGATAGTCCTCACCTAAAGCCATGTTGTGGTACCACTGATGTCTAATCTTTCATATTTTTTATTATTCACCATGAACTTATTAATTGATTTACTAAGATATTACCATTATACACTATTCTACCTTCTTTACTATACATCAGACTTAAGTTACTAACTTCTTTGCTCAGCTATAAAATCTTGACATATTTAATACTAGAAAACAGCAACAAAACATAGTAGATAGTACATATTGTACCAGCTTGCCTAGGTACAGGAAAAGCTGTGGTAAACAAGACATACAAAAGCTTTATGAATAAAACATTTTTGTCTTGTTTTATATTATACTGGCATATTATTTACTATGCATTACAGAAGCTTGGAGTTAAAAACAGGTTAGAATGGATCTTCAAAAGAGACCATACAAGTTGTTTGTTAAGAAGTGTACGTTACACATACAGCTCAGTTGCCTTGCAAAATGTTCCTTGTCAGTAGCTTTCAGTGGGATGATAACTGACTGATGTATAACTGCATCCCAGATTTTGGTCCACAATGGTAAATGTTTTGCAGCAACAATGGTAAATGTTTTGCAGCATGCAATGGGGTGAGAAGGGAGATACAGGATAGTGGTCACAGAGCCCCTGCTGGTCTTTTACCCTTGAGTTTATTAATTCCTAGCATAGCATATATAAGCACAAAAAATAATGTATTTCCACAGATTGGCTGTTGTTTGATAATCCCTGGCTAGGAGACCAGACTCTTGAAGGTCCATTGAGGTCCTGAGACCACTCTAAACTATACTAAGGTCTGAGTGACAATTTTTAAGATCTTAGGAATAAGCTATCCTAATTGATGTTTTTATTGTTCTTCTTTGAGTTCCCCTAATGTGCCCTCAAATCTACAAGTGGGTACTCAAATGTAGGGTATTAAATGTGCAATGATAAAGTAAATTTTATAGCTTTGCAAAAGGAGCACAAAATTTGGGGTTATTTCATCTCTTTTACACCGTATTTACTGTTTCATAAACACAGTGCATTGAAGAACATCAAGAGATATGTTCCCATCTAGGACAGGTGAAATTTTATGGCTGCAGACTACAAGAGGTCCCTGAAAAAATCAATAGATATAAATACCATGTCTTCCTTATAAATAGAATTCCTAGGCTGTTGTATTACATAAAACAAAATCCCTAAGGCAATTTCACTCTACCCAGCAATTTTTTCTCATTGATTTCTTCTTGCATTCTTCTTCCATGGCTAAGGAAGCACATGTCAAAAGCAATTGCACCATATTTGTAGGATTAATAATTGTCTGCCTTTTCAGTAAGCTTAATAGAATAGAGGACACTGAAATAGTTCCATGAGAAGTGCAATACATATTCCTGTTTTTTGTAAAGTTGGGGTTTTTCGTGATTCATCATCATGCATTCATGTGTGTCCTAGCAGACACGTTTCATCTTCAGTAATGTCTTTGTTAAACCCAGTGATTCACATGTAGGCAAACCCCAAACAATCAGGGAAAATCTTTTCTTTTGAGGAGACAAATCTGAATTATAAAAATTCCAAGCAACAAGTTCTTATCCACTTAATTCTGATAATTCAAATTATGATTTTGTTCGGTGTGTATGTCCTTCTAAACTTCTGGACTAGAGTTGTTTAATTTAGGCTTTTATGCCAGTTGAAGTGCTATGTGAATGCACCTATACTTCCTCTGGAATCTGAACCGGCTTGCTAATACTGTTTCATATATGTGAAATTGCACACGAGTTTTTGAAGTTAAAAACAGTTTCCACATCTGGAAGTTACAAGTCTTTTATTGCAAAGTTCAATTTTAATGATCATTGTCATGATCAACATGGACTTCTCTAATTCGTCTCCCTCTCAAGTCTCATTTTATCATGTTATTCCATAGTATCTGATCAAAATGTTTAAAAGTCTGGCTAACCTCAAAGACTTTATTTTCAAACAAAGATGTAGATATAAATGTGTAGTTCAGGACATGTACTTTGTTTCTTTGTTAGTAGTACCAGGAGAATGTTCAATGTATATAAAGAGAAAATAGGCAACTTCTAAAATAATTTGAGATATAAAGATAGTCAAGATGAGTAGTGGTAATTCAAGACAACCTTTGAAGATACTTGCACTGAAAAAAATCTTTTCAATTTTATAATCAGATGAATAAAAGGTCATGGGTGAAGAAGGGCTGTGTTTTCGCTTAGTTTTAAGACAGGAATGGAAGTTGAAGCAGAAGCAGAAAATAGAGGCTCCATGGTTTTGAAAAACAGAGGAATAATTCAGAAAACAAAAGACCTTCAGACCTTTATGCTATTTGCAAAACACTAAAATGGAAATAGGAGATTGCTGCTATCTAGTAGCCGTTGCAAAATTGAAGGGTTACTCCTTGTTATTACATTTCAGGTGTCTGTCCTTGTTCCATATGTCATTAAATTTTTGCTTTTAAGATAATTCACCAGAAAGGTGTGACCATGGAAAAGGTAATAGATGAAGATATTGCTGCGATTAAAACCAACTCACAGCAGGAGTGTTTCATAATATTGCATAGAGAGTGTTTTCAATGGGAATGAAAATGAGACAGACATTTTCTATTATTGCTAAAATGTTGAGTTGCTAGCACTGCACCACAAGCTCTAAGCAGTAATCATGTATTGCTTTCTTCTACTGAGTGGGCACTCTACCCTTTAGAGAGTGGAATTCCATCTTGTTGACAAATTATGCTTCAGTAGCTGAGCAAGTTGTTCAATTGCTAAAATATGACAGGCTGACCAGAATTCTTTTTCAATTTGTGGGGGTTTTATTTGGTACTGTTTTACATAGGATAAAATTAACTGTAAAAGCTTGGGGCTTTTAAAGATGTAGTAGAATGTTAATATTTTAATAAAGTCTTTACCCCAGAATTGAACTGTGCAATTAAGCAGCTATGTATTGCTGCCAAGGTGCATTATTTCCATTGCCCATGTCTTGCAGCACAGGGCAATTCATTGATCTGATATGAGCCTCAGCTGTTAGCAGTGAGTGGATAAAGCAATCTAGAGAATGTTTCCATTTTTAATAATATGGATCACATTAGTTCACAGGAATAGCAAAAGAAAATAAATACTTTTTATACAGAAAACAAATCAATTACTTGCACTTGGTTTAATAGTAGAAGAATAACTGCTTTTTCCTTTACATCCCAAATAATGAAATTCTAGCTAGAAAAATACAGTTAGAAAATATGCAAGTTCTCTTCCATTCTGTGTGAGCTAAAACTGAAATTTCATTAGTTTCATCTGCTAGATGTCCAGAATATTATGGGATGACTCATATCATGTGATAAAATTCTGTATCACTTGATTTATTAAGGTATAGCTTTTGCCTGGCTGCTGCATCATGCAAACATCTGGAAAATGGCTTTGTACTTACACATTGCAAATTGAAAGTGCAGTGTCTTCAGTTGTTTTTGCTTGACTTATTATTTTGTGGCCTACCTGGTAAAATTTAAAACCATTTAAAATCTGGCATATGTGTTCTAAGACAGGATCAAGAAAGCAGAGAAAAGAAGTAGTTGCGCAAAAGAGGGTGGAAGATGATGTTGTCTGTAATCTGGAGATATCACAGATATAAGAATAATACCGTATTTCAGTCAGGGAAATTGTATTAGAGAAAACTAGGATAAAATAAGTTCTTGCTTGTAAAGATAAGTCAAAACTGGACACACAGACCTAGGAACTAGAGAGGATAAAATTGATGTCTGTGAATGTAAACCAGCTCAGCCTGGGATTTGTAACAATTGTTTTGCAGAAGATAAATGCTCTCCCTTTAACCAATTTGTCTGAAATAGGAACAAGCTAAAGTTGCAAGCATTTGAGACCCATTTTAAATTGAGGGCTGAGATAAAATAGCAGGTGGGTTTAAAAATCACATCAGAAGTTGATTTTAGGATTTATCAGCTAACTCTTAGTCCTTGTAGGCTGTTAGATCAAACAATCCCTTGGAAGGGTGCTAAGGATTTTCATATTAGAGATACCAAACACTCGTCACTTGTTCAGTATTTAGATTCCAGAGCCAAAGATGCCTGAGCTTCCATTTTCTTCACCTGTGGAAAGAGAACAGCATTTTACAGTAGATGCAATGCAAAAATATGCATAATTTAAAATCCACAGATTACCCTAAATTGATTTTAGCACATAGATGTGGAAAAACCCTCCAAAAAAAAGTACTTCTCTGAAGAGATTCCTGGTTTTGCGTACCCATTGAGTGTATCATGCTGTCATGCTCAAGTCAGGATAAATTGATCACTGAATTTGAAGGAAAGTGAAAATTTTCTCTCAGGGCTTATTGTCAGAGACTTGATATTCTGTGCCAGAGTTGGTGGATGAGCTAAATACCATCTCCAAGAATTTTGGGGGCATTTCTCACCTAGAAATTCCTTTTTAGTTGAAGAGCCACAGGCTTTGATGACATCTTTGTCTATTTTGAACTATGCCTGTGGCACAGCACAGTTTAGTCTCTTGATGACTGAAGTGCTCTTGTCTAATTAAAATAATTGGGTTCCATGTAGCAATATCTGGGTGATGTTTAATGGCTTATAATGCTCAGGAGATTATATTAGATGAACTCATAATTCTATCTAGTCTTAAGTATAATGGAAGATTATGACTGGAGAGAACTTGCAACTACTTTTTTCTTACTACTCCTCTCCTCTTCAGCGAAGTCCGTAGAAATATGTGTGACAGTCAGGGGACAATGTATTATCATGAGGCCCATCAGAAAAGACATGGAGTGCAAAAATCAAAAAAGAAGGAAAAATAAACTCTTAATGGGATTTGCCAGTTAATTCTGCATGCATGTATGTAAAACAGCGCTCTATATTCTGTCTTCATATTTCACTGACATACAGCATAAGATTATTCTCCCTCATTTGATAGAAAGAAACTCTTTGCACATGATAGAAAAGTGTACCCATTCTAAATCAACCTGTATTTCCTTCAGCTAGTAGGATTAAAAGTCCTGGTTATAGCAGCCTGTCCCAGACCACAAGAGGTGCCTGAGCTTTCTTGCTTATATAGTTCATATACTGACTGCAGTTTCATAATCAGTAAAACAAATGCAAATGAATTTGTAAATTATCAGAACTAGGTGTTAGTGGAAGATGTGGTATGAATAAACAGATCTATCACTGAATCACTGGAGAGGGAACAATAATGCAATCAGGATAGGATGTGCTGCATTAGAATGGCAGCCGCCAAGGGGAGGATTCTAATTGTGCAAGAGGCTTATTTGAGCAATCTTCTAAGAAATTTCTGTATTTGAACAGGAAAGAAAAACATGGACTGAATGCAGGAAATCACTTATAAATGAAAAGTAAAATAAATATGAATCAAATAAGCCTATTTATTGCCTTTCATATGAAGTTTCATATGAAGGCCTCCTAAGGCACTTAGGATTGTATTATTACATTATTGTAAAAAAGCAGGAGGTGCTTAATCAATGAGAAATGATGGAGTAAAGAGCTAGGACCAGAACAATAAGACTTTAGATTAAAATGAATCTATTGACTGGCATTTTTAGCTTAGCCAGCATAAAAATTCAGAGTTCTGAATGCTAAAGAAGGATTGTCCTCATTACATGCCTGGTATAATTCCAGCCTGTAGCCCAACTCAGAAGTAAATCACAAAGTTCATGAAGTAAGCAGCTCACAAAGGTGCCAAAAAACCATGTCTTCCTACTGCTTTTGTAGCACTTGTAGTCTTCGTGTCGTTGGATGTGAGAGTAAAAAGTGTAATAGATATTTGGGGTTTATGTCTATTCAGTTTAAGCACAAATATGAAAAACAGTAGTTTGTGTCAGTTTGGAGCTTACAAATAATGACACTTTTTTTTTGTAAAATGAGTACCCCCAATTAAAAATGTTTGCAAGTTTTTGTGTTTCTTTATTAGCTGATCAAAAAAATGCCCAAAGACTGCCTTTCTCAACTTTATTTTGACTCTGCAAATACATAAAATCTCTGTTGGTCAGCCACGCTCTTGGTTCATTTTTGCAAGACTACACCATTTTTCATGTGGAGGGCATAAAATGGTAGCTTACAGAGACTATGAAAGTCTTTGTCATAAAAAAAGGAATGGCAGAAAATGCAGAGTACAAGCATACCATAGGGATGGCATTGTGCATGGACACGTTCCTGAAGAATATTTCTTTTGTGATGACAGACAAGATGCTGTGTAAAGCTTCCCAGTGCTCCTCTTGGGTTTACAGTTATATAGAGTTTCTCACTGGATCTTTAAGGAAAAGCTTTTTCAAACACATTACAGTTACAATAGTATGTTGGTAGAATGAAGAAAACTACTCTTTGTCATTTCACTAGTACAAGGGAAATGTTTATTTTTCATTGCACGTGTTGCATTAGTTTTATGGAATATAGAGAATCCAGATTGACTGGACACTGTAATGCATCTTTTTGGCTATGCTCCATGAAGAGTGAGATGAAATTGGCATTAAAGATACTCAAATTATAGCTAGATGTAGTTCTCATACAAAAAATTAATATATTTTTAAAATAAAAGTAAGTAGAACAGAGTTATTCTGAGATAATTCCCTCACCGCTAGCATTTCAGTAAGGTATTTAATAATGATGTCACATGCAAAACTTAATTATTTCAAAATCATTTCAAAGAGACAGCAAAGCCCTCATTCCACAATCAAAGCTGATTTTGAAGTGCTGAAACAAAGCTGATTTTCAATTATCAGAGTCAAAAAAAAAAAAGCATCTGAAAACTGTCTTGATTGCTGCAAAACTGCTGTCTTTTTAAGTTGGATAACTCAAAACAAATAGATAATGCTTGTGAAGTTTCAAACAAAAATCCCCTTCTAACAAAGCATAAAAAACACTCAGCCTGAAAGAGAATATCTGGGTAAAGTTATAAGCTTCTGCAAGTGAATTTAGAATAGAAGTTGCATCTCAACTTTAACAATTGTATTAAGGTCACTAAGCTATAAAAAGGGAGTAAAGAAGTAGTGGCAAAGTCAAGGGCAAACTATGAAAATAAAATAAAATGAAAATATAATGACCAAATTAAATAAAATATATCCCTTACACAGTAATAACATTCTGAATGAAAAGCAAGGACATAGATTTGGAGAACAGTGACCAACTGTAATTCAGTGGGAAATAATAGAAAACCAGAATGCAATGTGTGCCCATAAAATCCTCATGAGAGAGAGAAGTAAAATTTCTGATAAGGATAATAAAATATGTCTTTGAATGGAGGCCTTGACTAAGGGTAGAAAATCGTGGGTAGATAACCAAGATTCAGTTAACTCCATTTTATCCTTATATTTCACAAAAATTAAATAATTCATGCCACTGATTTTTTTTCCCCTAAAGCTCTCACATTATATTGGCTGACAATCGCTACCATGATAGCAAATCTATTCTACTGACACTTATGAGGAATAAGTGAAGGGATAAAGAGAAAGGCTTAAAGTTACTGGTGGCTCACTTGTTGATTCTAAATTAAATGAGCAGTAAAATAGGCTGGTAAAATTGGGCCTTTTTCCCTTAAGTAGTATCAAATAGCAATAATAAGTCTTGTATGTACCTCTGTCATTTTTATGCCAGTGAAAATGCTCACATACGTAAAATCAAATAATGACATTGATAAGTCTCTTATGCACACCTTAAATAGTTATATTCAAAAATATTGAATTTCAGACCACCAGTCTAAAGCCAGTGTTTGTTATTAAATATAGTCAATATAGTCTGCAAACAAAAAATAGGTAGAACACGAGGCATGTTATACAACATTCTCATATGTAAAGAAAGCTTTGCTTTCTACTTACTTTTCAAATTAAAATTAATGTAAATTTTATTCCTTTGTTTTATTTGGGGAACTTCTTGTAGGTCTCTTAAACACGCTTTTTGAAATTCCTTAGTTTTTGTGTTAAGGATACTTTTGTTAAAATCTAATTGAGCAACATCATTCTGAAAAAAACGAAATAGGTGAATAGTTGGATATACCTGTTGTTGGCATAGACTTTCAGTGACATTTGACCTAAATCAGAAAGCTGAAAACTTAAAAACCACCAGGAGATCAAATCTGCAATTCACAAGTTCCTGCTGGAGATGGAGGAGGAGCAAATAGGAAAGTGAGGGCAGCCTTTGGGTGAGGTCTGAGAAGAAAAGGTGGGAATTTACTGATTACGCAAAACTCTCACCAAGGCACCGATATATTCACTCCTTTTACTTGACTCGTAGTGTGAGAGGTTGCTCCTCCATTTTGTGGGAGCAGCCTGGAAGGAAACAGGAACATTAACTTGCCTCCTCTGCTGAGAGCTGTGACTTTATGTGAGGTGGTACCACATATCTGGTTGGTGGTTTGATGCATAGTAAGCAGGTTGAGATGGAGAATAGCAGATAGTAAGGGGGATGGGTTCTCCAGAGATCCCGAGCAGAGTCTGAAAATGTGTATTCTATAAGGAAAACCTAGAATTTACTGCATCCTTTGCTGGGTGGCTCTGGCATAAAGGAATAAAAGTATAGATGAGAGTGTGTGTGCCTTGGCTGTGTGTATTCAGAATTATGGGAAACTACCTGCCACACCTTTGTATAAATTAACACGGAATTGAGATGGTTACAGTAACCTGTGGGTGACATACAGTAACAGTGGGTGACATCCCTGCCCATGGCAGGGGAATTGCAGCTAGGTGATCTTTGATATCCCTCCCAAGCCTCCCCATTCTATGGTATCCTGAGCTGTGTGTAGAAGCTGCAGTGCGCGGGTGTGAAAGAAAGGAGTAGGGGACGACTGCAGGCGTGTACAGAGTGAGTGGTCTGTTAAGTGGTGAAAGCTTCACAAAGATGTATAAGCATCAATTTCATAAAGAATGGCCTAGCCACATGACCCTGGTATTTTACATGAGTTCCTGGTCATTGCAGAATTTTTTTGGTGAATGTGTATTGATTGGATACCAAATTTTGTGTTTGCAAGTATCTACAGGTGTCATATTTTAAAATCCTTTTACACTGACAGGAAGCTTTTTCTGGGTTGAAGAATTCACCTAAATTTATTTGGGAAAATGTTTTGAATTTGGAGATGGAAAAAAATGTGGCTGCCAAACAGCAGCATTGCTCTGAGCTAGAAACCCACCACATCCTGCTATGAGAGGAGTGACAACAACTGGTAATTGGTGAGTTAAATAAATCAAAGAGGAAATAAACTGTACAATAAATGTACAATGCAATAATAGCTTTTATATGCTGCTGTGGTTCTCACCAGTGGTGTTTTCATAAAATGCATCACAAGCTTTCAGTGTTCAGGGAAACACATTAGTGGTTTTGAATTGTTTTTATTATAAGCCATGCAAATAGTGTTTGTCCCAGTGGGGTGTGACATTAATTATTAGCAAAAGATGTCTTGCCTGATTTCAGTCCACACAGAATGAATAGTTCAGTCTTTATTTTCAGAGTGTGACATATAACTATTCAAAACTGCATTAAAAAACATTTAACCCATGCAGAGTATTCCTGCTGAAGAGGCGACACATGGCAGAAATAAATTGCCCTAATAACATTTGCAGAAGTTTTGTAATTGCAAAAACATTATCAGTGCAATTCAAACATGTTCCCCTTCATTATGCTTCAGAAAAAAACTGTATTTAAATTCCTTCATATGAATGACCAGTGGTCAACTCATGAAATAAAAAGTTCAAATCTTTTAGTGAGAAATTTTTTTAGAATAGGTCCCCTAGACAAAAGCAAACATAAAATCAATCAAATGAAACATACTTCTGCAAGAGAGGCAAGAGGAAAATAGTGACTTCTGAAAGGTAGGAGTAAGCATTCTTGTCTAACTAATAAGAAATCAGTTCTAAGCAGAAAAAGGGAGCTAAGTCAGCAAAGAAATTGAAAAGTCACAATAGTAAATTATCTCAATGTAAAGAAGGATTAGGAAGGGTGAGGAGAGACCAGCTTGCTTGAACAATGAACCTTTTCATGACCTGAAAAATAAGAAAGAAATGAATGCAAAATGTAAGCAGGTTGTATCATTTTGAACAGCTAGAAAAACAGAAGAAACACAGGGGCAGTCAGAAAGTGCAAGGAATGAAATAAAATATTTTTAATAGAAAGTCTACCACATAGTAGTTCATAAGGTTTTCCATAAAGAAGTAAGAGAAACAGTATTATGAAAGATAAGGAAGCTTTTAGTTGGCTTCTCACTGAGAGGAATCTGTATCATTAAAATGCTTCAAGAAGGCAGGCGAAAGTGTTTACTTTTATATTTACATCTAAATTTAAAAGGTCAAACCTGCTTAGATGGTTAGCAGAGCTAAAACCAGTGAAACAGAATTAAAAATACCCTCTGTAGTGGAGAAAGGACAGCATGAAGTTTTCAAATCCACTTCACTTGATGAAATTTTTTCTTGTAGGAATGGCTGAAGAAAATCCAGACTATTAATCATCACCTCTAAGAACAGGGTAGGAAAGATTTTGCAAAAGGCAAAAGCATGAAATCTATGTCTAAAAAGAGAAAAAAACACCATCATCTGAGATGTACAGACAAGTGGTTTTAACTTGAATTCCTGGGGAGAAAAGGTAGCAAGTAATTAAACTACTAGTAATAAGAAAGAGGACAAAATAAAGTCTCAGGGACAGTGGACTTAGCAAGAGTTTTTCACGTCAATCTAACTTACTTTGCCAGAGTAATGGGACTTGTGGGTAGGAGATAAGTAGATGATGTTTTCTGTATTGAATCCATCAAAGCTTCTCACATTGTTTCATATCAAATTCACAAAGGTGAACTAGGAATACAAGACCAGATTATAATTTCATTAGGTGTATATATAATTACTTGGAAAGTTGTATATAGATTATTTATCAACATTTCACAATTAAAGCAGAGAGTTGCTTCAAATCTGTCCTGAGGTTGATAGATTTTAATATTTTCTCTGATGCCTTGAAGAGTGATTATAGAGTAAGGTTATTAAATTTGCATACGATATTTAGCAAGGGGACAGAAAACAATTTGGAATTCAATAGCAATTCAGTAGGAATAAACATAAAGTTTCTTATGTAGACTGGTACAAACAACTGTGTGTTAAGAGAAAAAAATGCTTAGAGAGACAGCAACAGGGCAAAAAATTATCTGGAAGCATAACCTGATCTTAAGTCAGCAGTGTGGTGGTGTAGAAAAGAAAAATGCTGGACTGACATATATAAAGCACAGTAATTATTTTTCCTAATCCAAAATAACACAGCAAGGGAACAAGAACAACAGCCCTGTTTTCTTTTCTGATGTTATTGTTCAGCTGAGAAAGGAAGATGTTCATTTTAACATGCTTCTTATCCAAGAAAAGAGCCCTTTTTTCTGGCCTCTTCCCATTCCACTTGGTTTGGAAGATAAACTGCTGAGATGTGCCATCAACAACTTCTCCATAGCTCCTTGACTCTCTGCTCACTCCAATCTGTGGCAGACTTTGCTCTAGAAATACTGAGTCCCAAATAAAAGCCAGCTGAAACAGATAAAATCTAATAAGTGCAATATTGCAGAATGCCTACATGCTGTCAGCGACTAACATACATAAACCTGAGGAGAGTTCATTCCCATGGAGCCTTTCTAAATACTGCTTTACAGAAAGCCAGTCCTAGCTCAGAGTCACATTAGTTCTTTCACCTCTCTTGTGGGTTCCCACTGCCAGCATTTGATTAGATAATCTTTTTTCCTTCAAATAGCCAGCTGCTTATGAAATGGCACTGCTGATGCTTCATGATAACACAGAATAAACTAGCCACCATGTATAAAATCACTGTGGACATTTTATGAGGAAAGAAACATTGAACTTAACCTTTAAAAAAGAAATCTATCTAGTTCGTACAGTCCACAGTTTCAGAGTTCCGAAATGTTTGATCCATCTCCCAGTTCTTTGAGCAGTCTGGAAATGACACAGGAAAGTCCACACTGTAACTGGTCCCATTCAGTAACTGATTTAGCTGAAAATGTTCATAGAAACTATGGAATTTGAGACACAGCATTGTGTAAAAGGCAGGGAATTGTCTCTCTGCCTGTCTTTTTTCTCATAACAAAGGTCATTCACATTTTGTGCCACATAAATCTTGCAATTATTTTATTGTATTTCCCCTTGACTGTGTATTAAAGCAAGTCATCATCACCAAGCTCCAGAAACCTTTTTATGCATGATAGTTCTCAGTGCTATTTTCTCCTCTGTCCTTTGGACCAGCTTGTTACTTGTAGGTGTCTTTGTCAGATTTAAAGATGCATAGCTGTGCTCTGATGTGTGTGTAGGTGCATGTGGGTTTTCCGTGCCTTGAATTCTATCATTTGTCTTGTGGTTTCACCCTTCGCCCCTTCCTTACCAAATTCTATAAAAAACACATTTGAAGTAAAACCTCCAGAGCTGTTATCAAGCAAGTGAAGGAGCATTTCAGTTTGTCTTTTTCGGGTATTTTCAACTAATTCTGTTTAACACAGAAAAATACTCTCAGTTTTTTGGCAAAATTTCATATTTATCTCAAATCTTTTGGGTACAGTTAGATTCACTCAATTCCCTCCATATTTTATTTGTAGTATATTGGCTCTTCAGCACTTAGCTATTCATGCAGCATTTCTATTTCTTGTGTATATGTGTTCCTTTTTCTTTCTTTGTGTAAGGTTTATTTTCTCACCTTGTACAATCCTCATAAATGCAGCACTTACCTCAAGACTTGTTACGGTTTTAAAATAACTCTGTTCTTGCTAAATTAATTTCTAGAATACTTTTTTTTCACAGCTTCCCCATTTTATCTCTTTATTAACATTTACCTGTGAATTTACACAGAGAACAATACCTGTGTACACACAATTCAGCAAAAGCTGCATTTTTGAATAATTGCAAGCACGAGAGAAGTCATATTCATTTAAAGGAACTCCTGTAGTATAACTGTGTTCTCTATGGCATTTTAGCAGTGATATTTTTATTTTGTGAACCACATAATCCTTTTCATAGACCCTCCATTTATTTTGGAATTCAATGAATAGTTGCAATGACATTTTTTCTTTTTTTTTTTCATGTATTGCTGCTTTTCCGACTTCTCTAGCTAAACCTTTCTATTTGAATATGTGGAGAAGATGAGTAAGGAAAAGTATTAGGCTTTTAGGAGTCTAATAGTGTTCCTATCAGGGTTTCCTTGTCATTTGAAGCTTGTTCAAAATAGTCTCCTAAACCAGATAAAACAAATTTGACAATCAAGTTCAGTCACACCTTTTATTTAATCTGTTTTTACATTAAAAGGAGTTTATACTATAGTCAAAGGGAAGTTATCATAAATGAAAGTTGAAGAAATATTTGAAGGACAGCGATCAGAACAGAAAATGAAATTTTTCAAAATTTCTTCAATAATTTAAGAAGGTATTTTTGCACATATGCATATATGATACCTGTAAACAGTTGATAGAAATTGCACAGAAATATTAAGAGCAGAAAACCCCCTTTATCTTCCTGATACCAGAATAACTAATCTCATTATAAGCTAGAAGTGTATTTAGGAATTCTTAATGTATTTAGTAAAATTCTTAGGTTTTGTATTGACTCATACATTTGACTATGCCTAGAAAAGCATATTAAAGCATGTATTTTTTTCTCAAAAACCTGAAAATATTTTCATTTGCTTTTGAAAGGATGGTGTGTGGCTTGCAGGCATATTGCTTATTGTTATAATAATCATAAATTTTATAAATTATATAATTATAATTTATAAAATTTATTGTTTATAATATAAACTTAGCTTCTGAAAATAAATGTTATTAATATTTAATGACATTATGTCACGTTATGATTATTTCTGATGAAGTAGTTGTGATCGGTATTTTAAACATGAATCATCAGGCAGATGGCAAAAGATAATGGGAATCTTAGCTGGGAGTTATCTTTTCCCCCAATAACTGGCTACTTTCATTCTTCTGGCCGTGTGCTTTGATATTCTAAGCAGTTCATGGTAGTTCCAGTTTCTGAGTAATGACAGCACCTCCTGGCATGTAGTTTTTCTTTTCTAGGGAATGATTAACTGTTCATATATGGCCTTTTTTAGATCTGATATCTCAGGACAAGTTTTGGAAAGCTTTGTCCCTTTGTGCTCTTTTAAACCTGAAAATATCATATGGTGAAGAAAAGTGAAAATGGACTTTGAAAAGCCAGCAACTCAACTTTCTAGCTTGCATTTTGATTTAAAGCAAATAGTGTCTTCAAAGTAGCAAAGCCTAGCCTTTCTGACCATGCTAGGCAGTCAGATGAAGCAAGGTTATCTAGCTCAGTTACACCACCACGTAGCACAGTTTAACTGCAGCTGTCGTGTCTTTAGAACTTGTACTGCATTGCTTAGCATTTGATTGTGGAGCAAGGAATTGAAATCAGTGACCAGTTAAGTGTGCAGTCAATAAGATTAAAGGACAGGACTGGAATAACTTCACAAGTTAACATTCTGGTTTTACTCATACAAGTGAGCTCTGTAAACAGCTACAGAGATAAGAATGGCATAAGATCATTCCACTAAAATACTATTCATTAAATTTAAAATTCATGATTTACATGGTTAGAAATATTCCGTAAACATTTCTTTAAAAATTTCTGAATTATTTAATTTTTCAATGTGGGCCTGTCAGCAAAGGAAAGTGGAAGATTTTTTTCTGATGTCGTGATTTGCTCCACCACACATTTGGAGTAAGTGAGTACCACTTTGATTTGTTTACTCGGAGAACTGTTTCATTCCATGTGCTTTGAAGCAATGGTGAAAAAAACCTGGCAGTATCAGCTATGTGTTGTTGTCTGTCATATTTAGTGTCATTTTGAATGTGAAGATTAGTCAAGATTGAGGAAAATGGTAGCTGCTGCTTATCCTAGAATGTTTTAACAAGCAACTGATTGGTTTTGTTACACAAAAAGACAATTTGAAGAAGAACTGAGCAGAGCTCAGAGAATATAAAGCAAATGTCTAGACATTTCCCTACCAAGAAGGAAGTTGTTAGGTTTTATGACATAATTTCACAGGTGGTTAACTGTGTAGCTTCTAATATTTGGATGGGGGGTTTTTAAATTATTATTGCTCTCATATTCTTCATAATGCTTTGGGGCCTGGGGAAAGGGGGGTTTCTTCCAAAGAGTCACTGCTTCCACAAACCTGTATTCTCACTCTACCCAACATCAATTTAAAGTTATAGAGCCCTGAATGACACCATCTGGCTAACACATGTGGCACATGGGAGACCAGAAACAGCTTCCTGCAGCCGAGCTACCAGTAGAGCCAGGGAATCACATTTTTGGCATTGCAGTCAACAATTATCTACATCCTCTTTCTTCTCAAGTGACAGCACAGGTCTCTTGCATCATATGTTTGCTGTGCAATGGGCTTGCAATGTACAAAGCCACCAGAACATCCACCCTTCTATTTTCTTGTTTTGAATAAGAAAATTGTAAGAACAATAGAGAATTTTAGTCAAAAGGGTCCCTTCTCCAATTACACTCCTAACAAAAATGTTTGGCCCTCTCCTGCAGCTGCTGTTTTTGTCAGAGTAGGAGTTATCAAGCCATCCTAGAGTTGCTTCTGGAACTGGCAAGTTGGAAATCAAATAATGATGCTGTTTCTGTTTGTACCATCTGCATATGGAGCACAGAGGCACCAGTCAGACGAGGTCTCCTGAAGACGGAGGACAAAACTTACCCTCAGCACCTCTGCTAAACCCGATGCTCACTGAGAAGATTTGAAGTGGTATATCTAGTGTTGCTCAAGTCTTCCTCAGGGAGCAGATCTCCCTGCAATGTCTTCCTGATCCTGGTTAGGTGTCTGGACACATGATGTAGCTCTACACCTGCACCAAGGGGCACTCACTGTTGTGCACAGGGGAACATTTTCAGAACATTGGGCCTGCACTGCTGATGGAAATGTTTTGAATATCAGTGTAGTTGTGATAGATAGTTGATTAGGAAATACTTTTTCTAAAGCGTCCTTGATCAAGATATCTAGATAAGGGGTCATAATTTTGCTTTATCATAGAGGAATCACTTCTGTTTTCCAGTTAAGACACACATTTGCTTACTCCTTTTCTCTTATAGTCACCCCTAAGTTCCTTCTAACAGCCCTAAATTTTTTACTTCCTTCTGAAACTGCCTTCAAGGCAGTCTGACTGTAATGCCACGTAATCCTGAAACACCTTCCTCAGGCTTTGAGGATGTTTTATTCCTAAAGAAATAGTCAGGTTCAGAAAAAGTCTTGTTTTCCTCTTCACCAGGTGATTCCATTATTCGTCCTTCTCTTCCCAAATACATTCAAACAATCACTGCTTCACAAAACTAATTAACACTTGCAGGAATGCAGGTCCTGGTAGCCCAGGGAATTCCCAATCCTTGTTTCCAGATCGTTGTGGAGACCTTGCCCCACTATAGCACACACTGTTTTCAAAGTATGACAAGTTCACATTATTCTCTCCTAAAAATTTGCTACAGATTGCAATGAAGACTGGATTCTGCAAAATAAAAGCATGATTTACAGATTTTAAAAGCATTCACTATCAGAAAGTAGATACTAAAAGTTTCTATGCTCTTCCTGTTTATTAACACTGTTATCCTGTTATGCTAGACAGCTGTCTGAATTGGCTAAATTTTTGTTCTGAAATTTGCCTACACCTGAAAATGAAATGCCTGCCTATTGTTATTCCTATCTCCTCAAGGTTTTCTCTCTCTTCTTTCCCTACAAATTTTGCTGCAGTTCTCTAGAGAAATGAAAGGCCTTTGAATTGAAACTGATGTTCCTAGACAGTACAATGCTGTTGTCATCTATGCATTTACATTTTCCATTCTCCTTGGCATGGCTATTTACTAGAAATACCAGCTTTCTATAGCCTTAAGACAGAAAGAATGTCTTACACTGTGTACTTCTGGAAGCTGTTCCAATGCCCTGTAGGGCATCCTAACTGTTGTCCTAAATTGAGATGACAGTGTTGCTCATATTAAATTGCCTTCTTGCTTGGCTTGGCATGCTGGGATCCATATCTATTAATGCAGGAGTGTCCAAATGTCCTGCTAGGAAAGCAATTTGTTCCTCAGTAGGGTGTCAGGAAAGCAGCTGGTCTAAGAAACTATCAGAGGTGATCTTAGGGGCAAGTTGTGTTTTTCTTGATTTAATGGAAATTTTTACTGATCCATCTCCTTGCCTGCCCCCACAACTTGTCAACAGGGCAGCACACATCCATCTTCAGCCATCTCTTTCCCTCCCGACAAGCCTGTCATAACTCTCTTGTGGAGAGACTGCCTTTCACACAGCCTGAGCCTCATAATAGACACTTCAACAACAGAAGACATGCTATTAATGGATTTTTTTAATGCCCTACAGAGACACAATTTCAGAACATTCTCGCTAAGTACCAGTTTTTAAACCTCCACTTGGAGAGACTCTCACAAACTGAGGTTTATTTTTGTCCCTCTTCTCCTTTTGCACACATACCGTAAAATACTTTTAACCCCTTGAATAGCTTTTATCAATTTGCCTTTTTTTTCATTTATATTCTAAATTAGATTTTAAGTCAAGTAATGAAAGTGAAATGTGAGTTTTCTGGAGTCTCCTTGAATGGCTTATAAATGTTAATGTATATTAGATTTTGTTTGAGACAATTATTGTGGTGGTGACTACATTTATGAAGCTAGACTATGGTTATGGCAGAAATAATCTTCTGGTGATCTTAAGAGGAAGCAGAGTACCAATAGGGTGTGATAGCCTATATTTTTATGTCTGTAGTTGCATCACAATATAGGTAAGTACAGCATGAGCTGTATGATACAATTTGCTAATAAATAAGGGGTATGCATGTTGAAGCATCCTTATTAATTAGGTCTTCTTTAAAAGTTCTTAAGGGCTACACATAACTGTAGCAAACCTTCCTTAGGGACCATGATCTTTATGTCATAGAATAAATCAGAAGTTCTGTCAACAAATTTTGGAATAAGGAGCATGTAAGTGTTCAGTGAGAGCTAAATTCATTTTCTTTCTAAGATGCAACAAAATAGTTTGAACTCTCAATGTAATGAGATTCAGTAAAAAAAACAGCCTTAACCTTAGCTGATTTAATTGTGCCTCAGTGCTTCCAGATGTCTCTTAGGACTGCAAAAGCTACATCATTTTTCAGAAAGTAGCTGCTGAGGAATAGTTTATAAACATTAAATGGGTTGTCAGGTTTTAGTCTGAATTAAACCCACTATGTTTCCCTAGTGGGAAACCAATGGCATTCCCATTAGGATATGCCTAGGATATGCCAACTATTTTTTTTTTTTACTTTAAACATCCACTTACAATTTATGTATTATGAAATACACCAGTGAGACTTCTGAATACTTCCCTGCTACCTCTTTTCATTCTCAATATCTTTATGAAGGTTTTTGAAATTGGAAGTTCAAAAACTAATTAAGTTATAACTTCCAGAGTTGACATGCTCATTTAAAATATAAATGGACATATTGACTTGAACACCCTTTTTCCTGATATCAGTGAGAAAGGTTTGCTTGATTTTACTTAGATTATAGCTGATATCGTCATGTGAAACTAACATAGACCTTCAGCCTGTAGCTCAGCAAAATGGATAATGTTGTGCAAGATAGGAAGAACCTTTATTTTGGTAAGGAAGAATGAAAAGTTAATTTTACAATTTATTTTAATCAGATTGAAAAACTCTTTAAAAAGCACCATGTAATCTCCCTAAAGCCCCCTAGAGCTAACTCATCACTATTTAATCCATAAAATGCAATTTTTGTATGTGAAAGGCTGTGATGGTTAATTTTTGAAGCACATAAAAATGTATTTTAATGTGATTTTTTGGTTTTAAAATTTTTTGTCAGATAATTTTAAGATTTTTTAGTTCATTTTAACAGGCATTTTTCACAGCAGTGTTTTGGTTTTTTTTTAATTTGCCACATATTTGCCATAGTACAGTTGTTATAAAAACAGAAGAAGCCAAACATTACCTAATATATCATTTAATCAATAGGTTGCTATATTTTTTAAGCACCTTATTTTGGATGTTGATATGGACACTATAGGACTGAGGTTTTGCCAATATTTACCTGCTGTCCCTTGAGGGAATCCTGTTGTCTCCATGGTCTGGATCTAGGATTAATATTTTGGCAGGGCTTGATTTCAGATTTAGCTGACTCACAGCTATCTCAAAATTATTGTTTACAGGTATCCTTTTGGAGTTGTTTTCCAAATACTGACAGATGGGTTTTTTTTCTTCTCTCTGCCTATAGATGCTGTGATTAATACTGTTGACTATATAATTTATCCTACAATTTCCAATTTTCATCTGTATTCTTTGGCTAGGCATCTTCTTTGTGTCATTAATTTGTATAATGCTTAGAACACTATGGTTCCTAAACCAAAAAGTTGTGCTTAATTAATTAAGAATGATAGGCATATGGGAATATGTAAATTAATATATGTAAGTGTATATTTCACTCTTACATGTAAGATTTTCCAGTAGATGCAGTAAAAAAACAGCAAACTTTACAGAAGGAGAAGAAACCAAACAATAACTTACTTTTTTAAATGTGAAAAAAATGTCAGGGAGTTTTGGGCCTTTACCTACTAGGACATAAATTATTTTACTCATAAGCCAATAAGAAAAATAAAACACACCAGATATACTTTAATGTAAATATTATGAGGGAGGTTTTATGTCATGAACTGAGGTGAATATTGAATTGCAGATATACATGCATATTTTAGTCACAAGTGAAGGAAATAAAACAAGAACTCTGTCTCCAACAGGTTTCCAGTTTACAGTTCCACTTTGAATTATATTTATTATGTAACTGATGTTCCTGCACCAAAACATGTTGCATATTTTTCATCATTTTTGTATTTTATTATAAATATTATTCAAGTTCTAGATATAGGAGACTTTATACCACCCAGACCATTATTTATATCTTACATATTATTGGGATATATGACAAGCTATTCCATGTTAGAAATACACTGAATCCATATGAACATGAAAAACACGTACCATTACTTGAAATTCACTTTCTATGTCTTTTGTCCTGTGCTAAGTATGTTGTTTCATGCATTTTTCATTAATGTATTGGCATTGAAACTCTATTAAGAAGGAACACAATGAGACTGATTTAAAGGTGTCAAGGTGACAGTAACCTAAAAGAGAAATCCTTGGAGATAACAACTTGAGAGGGTGGGATGCAGATGGGTAAGTCTGTAGATATTTCCAATATGCATGCTCTTATTTACTTGCTGTTGTGTTTAGATCAAACTTTACATACCACATATACTTAAAAAATCATCACAATACAAAGAACTGAGAAACTGCATATGATTACTTTGACTTTGAGTAGTCTGTAGCTTTTAGTGGAAATTACTCCTGACTTGATTTTATGTTTGCATTTGCAAATTAATGGAATAGAAGAGAATCTGAAATAGTCCAGGCTATCTTCTTAACTCCCCTGCTGATCTCTTTATACTAATCCATCCGTTCACAGCAGTAAAACTGGATTAATCAGATTAGCACTAGGGAAAGTCAATTTAAGATCACTGAAAGTTTAGTGTGTCTCAGATTGGCCCAGAAGTGACTGGGTCATGATTTGGTGGAACATGAAATGACTTTTTCTCCTTGTCCACAGCTATATCAACCCTGCTCAGAAGCTAAGTTAACTTTGTTAATTCAGATAAGAATTAACAAAGTTCTCTGCTGAATTGCTTCTCCAGTGGAGCTTCTTGCTCTTGTCTTTGGAAATGCTTAAGGTGAAGGCAGTGCAGAGCTGAGCTTAGACTTGTTATTCATCATACACAGAAAAAATTTAAGTCAACTTTAAGACATTTTGCTTTTGAAGGGATGAAGTGGAGAATAATGAAAGTAGGAAATCTTAGGTTATCTGAGAACAACTGAGTTTCCAAATTAAAGTGATGAGAGAATATATGTGAGGAGAAGTATGTGATGAGAGAATGTATGTGAGGAGAATAGAGATATTTGTCAAACAATTTTAAGTTTAGAGTCTGAAAGTGGAAAAAAAAAATTTAACAATTTATGAATTTTTCAGGTTTTTGATAAGTCCTCTTTCATATCTTGTATGCAAAAGGTACCCTTTAACAGAATTCCCATTTTTCTGGAAATCTCATTTTCAGTAGGCCTATGGACAGTGATAGTTCTGCTGACTCACACATATTATACAAGTGACAGGTTTTTGGGTTTTTAATTTGTTAAGGTTTTTAAACTTAACCATTTGACTTTTCAGAGTTTAAATGCTGCTCTTTTTCAGTGGGCTCATTATGAATATATTGTATGGTATTAATAATATTCTCAGTAGTCTCAGATAAATCTTCTCACTTTCCTACATCTTTCTTATTGTTCTTTTATTTCAAGTCTCCTTTATAGCAACAAGGAGTATGGGCTATGTTTATGTTTATGTGGACCAGAGGTAAGCAGATGTGCAGAACAAGATATCTCAGTGTCTGAGATGTGACATTTCTTTTAAGTCTTTATCATTGAAAGCAAATAATAGTTCCTACAATAAATGTAGTAATGCATATACATATTCTCTTCATTCGTTGTTCCTTGTAAATTCTTATTGAAATGACAGCAGAATACTCTCCCTATAGTGTTGACTTTTGAACAGTGAATCTCATGACTGACCACACTTAGGACACTGCATGTGTCCAGATTACTAAAGTGTACCTTTTTGTTAAAACATATTTGAGAACCTGTAACTTAAAGCTTTGCTACAGATTTATTAAATTTAGAGGCTGTAAACAAACTCATATTAATAGAAGATTTAATATTAAAGAATTTTTATAATGGAATTCATGGTATGTGTGAAAAAGAGAGTGAATTTTTTAAATTCTCACCTGTACTGCAGCTGAAAGCTCACAGTGAGACAAAGTCCATCTCATGATAAAAATGGATGCCACTATAGAAGCTGTCGCCACAAAACTGAGATACTATTTTCTCAGTCTAACATTTCTCCTGCAGAAACGGCAGATCTTTTTGGCAGATTTTTTTTCAGAAAGCAAGCCATCTGCTCCTTGAACCACACAGTAACTTTGCAAGTCACTGCTTGTGCTATTGTTTCTCATCTTGACCTGTGGTCCAAGGTATTTGTGCTTCAGTGATGTTGCAGCTAAGCAATAAAGTCAGAGGACTTTAAGGAAACACAATCCAGAAAATAATTGCATATATTTATTTTCAGAGCATGGTGTGTGGCAACTGATGATACTTGTAGACATCAAAGGTTTCAGGGTCTCCTAGAACTTAGTGTTCCCCCCAAAAGTGTTCACTGTTAACACAACTCATTCTTTGTTCTCTCTAACAGCAATTCTCACAGCACTTCCGTGGCAGTTTTAAAGGAATAGTTATCTAAAACGTTCATTGTTTTACCATTAGAGATGGAGCACTGAAACTCAAAAGATTGAGGTTACTGAGATTGCTTTTGATTTTGTTTGGATTATTTTATATTTGAGGTAGATCATGGGGTTTTTTGTGATAATATTTCTTAGCACGACATATAAAGCAATGGACAATTTTCAGTCTCTCAGTCCTCCCTGGTAAATGCAGTTCTGTTTGCATAAAGAACAAATTGACAGCTTTAGTCTAAATAATACTGAATTTAAAAAACAACTCTACCCTTTGTAGGCCTTTACTTCCTTGCTCTCTCCTTTCAGTCAAGGTGCTCAGTTTGCTCAGAGAATCACAGAGAACAGGGATGGATCATCTTTCTAAAGTGTGTTCTGAGTCTGAGTTTCTTCCTTTGATCAGTAAAGGGAACACATCAATGACTGATCTTTTGGTTCATTCATCTAATGAAAAATGCTTCAATTCACCAAAGGAAAACAACATCATATCATATAAAAAAGTTTTATTTGTCCCAAATTAGTCTGTTTCACTTCTGTAGAGTATTTCTGTTATAAACAAAGCAACAGAAATTTTGGGCTAGATTTAAGTCAAATCAACAAAGGAGGAAAAGGAACTACAGCTCCCCCTCTCTCTAGGAGGTAGGAAACACTTTTCCACTTTTTGTTCATCTGATGATCATTGAAGTGCTTTCAAGGAAAGTTATCCTAATATACAGTGGTGTTCAGGAATTTCCTCTGAGAGATGAGGGTTCAAGGCTCCTCGGAGAGAAGAGAGAACTGCTGTCTCCTTGTCATCTGTTCCCATGCTTGTTTGATTTTTGCAGATATAGCCGGAAAAGGAGAATACATGCAAACTATCTACCTAGCCCGTGCCAAATTCACAAATAGTGTTGGTGGGGTTGAATCAACTGTAAGTAAATATAAGTCACACCTGCTAAATTTGCTTTCCTTATTGAGCACGTGGAAAAGGATTTTGCCTTCTCTGGTATCATCAAGTAATTTGATATTGCCATCAAATAATGGCAAAACTATTTATTCTATTGTTTCAGAAGGTTCCATCCCCACCCCTCCAAAGAAAAACCCAAACAAAAATCAAAAAATACACAAACAAAAAGCCTTTCATGCAGTTCTGTCTATCCAGTAAATATCCCAAAGGTGTCTAAGAAACATAAAAGAGGAGTAAATGAACGAGGCCATGCTAAATTTGTTAAAACAGACAGATGGCTTGAACAAAAAGATAGCATATTCTCTCCCTCAACTATAATGGTCTCAGCAAGTGTCTCTGTTGAAAGGATAAGCATGAGAAGAGATAATGGGATCTTAAGATAACTAGCATATCAACCGCATATCAACAAAGCCAGTCTGGCAGAGAGTTATAAACAAGAATTATCTTGATATTATTTGAAGGCTCTCCACATGCTGGGAGCTGCAGCCTTCGCCTTTATTTGGAAAAGATATTCATCACAGGATGGGATAAAATCTATCAGGAAATAAAACCTGTTTGGTTCATGTTAGTCAACTGACTGGGGATTATTCTAAATATTTTTGGAGAACTTTGGCACAAGTGTTAAACACCCACTTTTGTGAGGCATATGGTGTGGTATAATGGGTTTGTCTAACTGATTTTTAAATTTGTTGGGTCAAAGAAATAATAACATCAGCCTTTTTTTTCTTGTGAATTCACTAATAGCTATCAAAAATTAAACAAAGACTATTATGAGGATAATAATAGAGAAAAGACCATTTAAAATCACATCCTTGGAAAAGACAAATTGTCACTGAGACATTAAGAATGAAGAAATCTAGCAATTTTTCAATGTATTTTGGGGACTGTGGAGGAAGCCTTATGAAGACAATGATTTAGTTTCCAGGATCCCAAAAAGTCACACAGCAGGCTTCCATGTTGCTCCTTCTACTAAGCAGGAATTTTTAGAAGTTGCTGGATTGAATAAGGAAGTGCCTGGCTGAAGCTGTGAGCAGTGGGTTGGGGACCATGGGTGTTGCAGAACAGCTGGAGCAGAGTGGTTCACTCACGTTCAGCCAGGGAACTCTGCCACACAGGAATGCTGGCAGCTACTATTACTGGCCTGCAGACTTACAAGAAGTGCCATCCTAGTGCTTGCTCCTGGAAATTGAGGATATATAGGACACTTTGGGGGCTGCTGGTGGTCTGACCTCAAAGGGTTGAGACCCCTGTGTTTTTCAGATGTTTTTACATCTAATAATTCTAGAGTTTATAAAAGTGACATAAACAGGTTGGGCTGAGTGTTTTCAGGGGGGTAGATACATTCCCAAGGGTTAGGCTGTGGTGGCATTATTTACAGTGATGATATCTTGAGTTGTCCTTTTACTTACGAGTGTCAAATGTGTGGCAAGTTTTGTGTTGGTTCAGTACCTGCTACATCATGAACCTGATCATGAATGGGGTTCTTTGACTTCTCTACCATAAATTATTTTATATTATCAGTAATATACAGTAACAGGAACTGTATTGACTCTAGTAGAACTGTTACAGAATGTGATTTAGTATGTGAAGATGGTCAAAACTCTCTCTTTGCTAGAATTGCTAAGATTTTTCTAATCTTAAATTACCTTTGATACTGTTGTACTGACATATCTGACCAAGATTAGAAACTTCCTCACCTGAAAAATGTCAACTCTTCAAAGATCAAACAAAAAAATCAGTGCTCATTTTTTAATCAGTAGTTATTCCTATTTATTTCATTGGGAATTTACTTTTGCCATAGGATGGATGCGTACTTGAAAGTTTTGGTATACTTTTCTTCATTGGTACTTCCAAATGGTGAACATAATTGAATATTGACATTTCTATGTTTCATGAGACAATTAACGTGACTGCTCTGCATAATCACTGTTCAGCAATCTAGAGACAGAAGCAGAAACAAAGTCACTAGGTGGCTCTTTTCTAAATCTCATGCAGGGCAACAAATTAAACCCTGTGCATTTGAACAAGAATCACTATTATTAGAGAATACATTTAGTAATATCCTGAGGTGCTAATAGTGTTGAAATAAAGATCTCCCAATTTGTTTGTGAGTTAATATATCAGAATATTACTCTTTAAATCTAGTAGTCAAGGGAGTAAAGCTTATCGTGAAAGCTAAATAGTTGGGGTTTTTTTTCCTAAAGTCTGTCTTATATCACAAGGAGAAAAGCTATAATACTAAAAATTGCTAAGTCTTCCAAATTGGTGAGTAGTGTCTGTCTAATGCACCTGGTAATTTTTACTTGTTATTTGGAGAGTGCTGCCTGGTTGGCACAGTTTGTGACGTAGAGTGCTAGCTGCTTGTCTTCTTGGTCCTCCAATTTTCTGCCTACCCTGGTCACTCAGTTATTTTAAATCATTCAGTTATTTTAAAACAATAACTACATCAAAAGCAGAAATAGGGATGAGCTGGGTGTGCAGCTACCAGAATTATACAGTCCCTAAATTATATAGTACCTGCATCAACTTTTCCCAAGGTTAAATTTCAGCAGGGTCTCATATTTTAAGTTGCTGGTTTGCCTTTGTTCACAGCAACTTCTACTCAGCCTTGCTTACCAGAAAGAGCTGAACACACGCCCTCTAACATGGTAGGGTGATAATTCTCTTCCTAATTCAGATAAAACAGTATGATAAAGCAAACTTCAGTATCTATGGGCCTAATTTGTTGTTCAATGACAGAACATAAT
Organism: Leptocoma aspasia; assembly: GCA_013399835.1. Taxonomy (NCBI): domain Eukaryota; kingdom Metazoa; phylum Chordata; class Aves; order Passeriformes; family Nectariniidae; genus Leptocoma; species Leptocoma aspasia. Next base: position 601,225 of record VXAX01003049.1, read on the forward strand.
CTAACTAGAGATCTCCTATCACAAGTAGCATCAGACTGGCTGCTTTCATTAAAAAAAGGTTATAAAGCACTTATCACTCAAAAAAAACCCTAAACCAATCAGATAAAAACCGCGAACGATGGAGTGATAATTTTTTGTTAGATAGTTCGTTATCTAATCTGGCCAACATTTACATAGGTACAAACACGACTCACTGGTGGAGCTTCAGCTTCATCGCACAATTGGATCTGAACTGACTTTAGACAGTGGTTTAGGGGATGACTGAACAGCACTGGGCCTCTGTCACTGTGCAGGTGTTGGAGTAGCATCGTCATAATTCCCGTGTGCAATTCTATACTCCTTGCATTGGAATTGTCTCCATTTTTCAGGCTGTCTTTATCACTAATACAATGAAAAAGTTAAAATCCTTGCCTCAGAGCTAAAACTTTGAAAGTGGCATGAAAAAGGAAGTGTTGACCAGAAGAGGGGTAGAGAGGGGAAGGAAGCAAGAGGGTTACAGTAACATGTTATTCCAATTATCTAGGTTACTTTGCTTTCTGCTTAGTTATTTCCTTTTCTTTTCTTTCAAGACTTACACTGTGCAGGACAGGTTTCCTAGGGGATTTACTCTGGTAAATGTTTTAACTGTCATACCAGATACAGAAATATTTTAGGAGATAAGATTTTTAATAGCTAAGAACTAGATCCTCAACTATTTGCTGCTTTGCAGTATTTGGGCAGTGTAAAACAACTGGGAAATGCCCTGAGGAGGACCTTTGTCATGCTTCTGCATTTTGGCAGATTCTTGCTTATATAATGGTCCCTGATAGATTATCATGGCTCATTTTGAGCTGGGTCAACCCTGTAGCTTCTAAAGATACTAAGAAAATTAAAGGGTGGTTTGCAAGTGTTTTCTTCATTCCAACATAAGAAATTAGATTCAAAGACCAATAAATGATTCACAAAAGCTGCATAATGAATAGTTGAAGGATGGTAGCAGGGAAGAACTCAAAAGAGGAGGAAAGTAGATGAATGTATCTATCCATAAAGATAGATTCTATCCATTCCCAAGATAATAACTGATGCTATCTATAGAAAGTATTATCTATAACGGTCTCTCTTTCAACATTTAATTTAGAGATCATAATTGAATCTGCAGTATACATTGTAAAATATACAGACTTGACAAGTTGGCTGAGCTAACAATACTATTGGATCCTTAACTGGGAATTTTAGAGATTTTGCTATTTTAATTACTTTGCTGCATTTTCTGCTGCTTATTCACCCATGCTGCGGAAATGCTACATATAGAACTTTGGAAGTTGGAAAGTCACAGCTATTAGTTTATCAGATAAATAAACTGAAGTAAGAATATACAGACGTTATGTAATAATCAAGGATCAGGGAAAAAAAAACTCCATACTGGTTAACTCATCTGGAGAGGCAAAAATGAGGAGTAATAAATTTTAGCCTTTAATGTAACATCATTCAGAAAAAAATCAGCCATAGGAATAGCTGTCAAAGTCAGAATACTTTAAACCATGATAAAAGAATAGTAAATTGCTAATGCTGCTGTATTCCAGGGGAGTTGCCTGTGGTTTCTAAGGTAAGAAGATTAATGAAACTCCAACTGCTAATGGCTAGGAGTAGGTATTCAACCTCAGTGCAATCTGAGTCAATCAGAGTCTTGCAGAGTATCCTTAGGCTATTTTTCCATTGTTAGATGTCCTGTCTCTGTGTACTAATAAAGCATTCCTCTTTCAGATCGGCAGCCTGGTACAGGTATACAGAGAATGTCTGTAAGGTCTCTTAAAGAAGCCCTTTGTAAATCTCATAACAAAAAAGCAGGGGCTTGTTAAACAGATAGTCACTACCTGCAGTGCCCCTGATATTCTGGACAGTGTTATAGGTCATGGAAAAACTTACAGAACCCCTTATAATTTGGGGAGTCACATATTTCCATGTTAGACACCCACTGAACTAATTTTTACTTCATCTTTTAGAACTGCATCTCTCCTTCAACTGGAACACACTGCATCATGACAGAGTAATTGTAAAATCAAGTTAATTATATCACTAAGTCACTGTAAACTTGCTTGGATTCCTCTAAATATTTGGTTCTTGCAATTGTCACCCTCTATGAGGTGGGGGAAGCACTCCAGTTGTCAGCACTGGCACACAGTAGTACAGCTCCCATAGAGCAGAGGGGGATAAACAGGCATACATTCTGTGCCTTCAGAAAGTTTTCACAACCCAGTTCTGCTTTCTGTAGTGGAAATATTCTCTGCTTCTAAAAGACTCAAGGAAAAGAAATATCAGTGATGATAACTTGGACTTTAATTATTTATATGCGAGAAACTCTTTTCTAAAGCTTTCTGGGCTCTTTCTGGTTTTTTTGTGTTTTATGAACTTAACCAGATTCCCATTTTATGTGGTCAGGAAAATAACAGGTTTATAAAAAATGCCCTTTATAAAAGTAAAATTGGTTTTTGGCTTGCAGGAGGTCACATAAGCAATTAACTTCAATCAACAAGAAGTGTCAGGAGTCCAGGAGAAATTATGCAAGTATGTTTCTCAAGATTTAGTGATAATTGTCTACTCATCATGCACAAATTCTTTAAGGAGCTTCTGACGATAATTGAAAAAAAATCTTTCCTGTTGAAGAAAAGGTTTGTTATTCTGGATATGACTTAGTACAGTCTTCAGCAGTTAATTTACTTTTAATTAGGAAGCTACTAGTATGCTGCTGAATAGCTTAAAAGAATGTTTTCTGCTTTGATCATGGAATTTGGGTAATGAGTGATCAGGTACTTGTACTGACAAGATGAGTTTTGAATCATTAGACTACGGTAAATCATGTTCCTAAGGTTTTCAAAGACATATTTGTTTTAACTCAAAACTAATCAGCTGGCTCCTGGTGCTAAAACATCTAGGTAAACTTTACTATTATTAGATTCCAAGTTAGTAACACATTTAGCAGCCCTGAATAAAACCACAGAAATTATTCAAAACCCTTTGGAAATTCAAAAGTAATACCCAAGTAGAAAATTCTCCACTTATCACACTCACGCTAGTCCTTATTCTTCTATCTATTAAAGAAATGCATTTGCAAAGCAGCCTAAACTCTTTGGCAGTCAGCTTTATTCAAGCCTGTTGGCCTGTCCTGTAGTGGCACTTTAGGCACTGAAATGTAATTAATTCGAATGACCTGCTTTTTTATCTGCACCAATTTTCAGGCCTCTGTGTAAAAGGTATGCCTTACGTCCAGCACTTTTAAAAGGTGAATTAACAATAAAGCTCCTTACACTGTAAATAAACTCTGAACAGTTTGCAAAAATGGCACTGTGGGGGTCCATGCTTGGTACTGCATTAAGCTTACTGAAGCAAGGGACTGCCTTTGTATTTCCTGTCTGTGAGGTGCCTCTTAGAATGCAATCCTGACCTCCCAGTGCTACTGCTCCTCCACTGCCCTACGCTGATACTCACCCACAAAGCAAACACCCTGAACTGAGGAGTCTGTGTGTGTTGCTAACTCCACCTGGACTCAAAATATCAGCATGAATGTGCTAGCCACAGGCCATTCCTTGTGATGGAGTTTCCCTTGGAAAGACCAGGCAGCCACATCATGCAAACCTTTCCCTCAAATGTCATTTGTTGATATAGTCAGTAGGAAGTCATTGAACAATTTCATTTATACACCAGGACAATTAGAACCAGGATCACCACAGCTATTATCTAGTATATAAGTATTATTACCAGTACCTATATTGTACCCTAAAACTCTGACAGCAGGAAGCAGCAGTTGTTACTTTTTTCCACCAAAGGCAGTTGATATCACTGATCATCCTCAGAGAGTGGTTCAGTTCTCAGGCAGAGAATTAAAGGATTTACTCATCCAATATACAAGCACAAAACAGAGTAATAGACAAAATATCAAAAATACAGGGAGTTTATATAAAAAACACTGCTGAAAACTAGCATGGAACACCAGGGACATACATCAGTAATCTGACAAGAGAAAAAAATGTTTGGATGTTTTAGAATGTATTAAAATACTAAAACTTTCAGTCAGTTATCTTAAATCTTAACAAAGAATAAAAGAGAGCATGTTCCCACATATATTAGCATCCAAACTTGACTTATATTTTGGAGCCTTAACTGGACATCTTTTTGATACTCCTCACATTTTAATGTACTATTAATTGACTTTTAGATCCCACAATTTTAAAAAGTAAAGATAAGTTATATGTTCCTTCTATTAGTATAAAGACTTGCATTAAAAGTACCTCTGGGTTAAATGAATGTTGATTTAGTGGCATTTCCACTTTGAAAAAAAAAAAAAGGCTTTCTCACTTTCTTCTCTTTTACACCTAAGTTTCTCTGACATATTTGTAGCCCAGAAAATGAATATCTATTTGGTAGCGTAATTACAGTAATTCTCTGTGTTGCTTACAGCTCATGTCTGTCTGTGGGTGAAGGTATACTTATCCATACTTTTTTCCAACGAAATGGGCAGAGATGTGGGATAAGCAGAAGCACAGACTAAAAATAAATTCTGTCAACCCCCAACCAGCTAGGGACAAAGACACGAAGGAGCATGCATATATATTAATTTGCTGAAAACTTTGCTTCCCAGAAATGCTGTAAAAAAAATTATTCAGATGTGCTTAGGCAGAATTTCAATGTTATGTGAAGATTAATGCTGCTATCACTGGGAGCATATGGAGGAGAAGTTAGGTGAACAGTAGAAAATAGAATGTCATCAAATGCATCTTTTTATACAAAACTGCAGAATTTGGTCTTTGGTCTTTGATCCCTTAAAAAAAAGGCTGCTCCTTTTAGTTGCTAAAGAATAAGAAATCACACTGCTCTTCTATTAAACTGAAGTTAAAAATAAATATATGATTCTTATGGATAATAATGCACTAAAGACAAGAAAATCATGTTAGAGTAATAAGAGTGCTTTTTAAGTTACTTCTAAATATACTGAGATAGTAAACCATATTTAAATGGAGAAAAGAAAATAAACACCTAAGACTTAATTGTAATTATCATAAAGGAAGAAAGCTAGTTAAGTTATTAAATGAGTACTCTTTTTTATAAGGCAGTTTTCTCATTGGAAGAAATAGTGGAAGTAGAGTACCTAATATTTTTCATGACCCTGTCACTAAAGTGAAATACCAAATTAAATGTTGTCATAGGTATGAATTCAGGGCATATCTATTTGAAATAAACCCTTTAAAGAAACTGTCCTTTAATCCTAATGTAAATATACCGTTGTATATTTATGCTATTTATATTAGTCTTCTACATACTGTAAAGAAAAACCCAGACTTCCTTATTATGAAATTATCTGCTGAATTTTTTCATGGATTCCCTGCTTTCAGGGAAAAGAAAAAAAGAAGGGAAGAATACAAGTCATGAAGTAAACTGAATTGGTGATTTCTAACAAATCATGATATATTGTATAGTAGCAAGGTTTTAATTAGTAAAGGGTATGCTTTGCTTTTCATGATGGTATAGATGTTGATGTTGTTGATGAACAAAAGTGGATACTTGCATCTTTGATGCCAGCTGGTCAATTTTGTGCTCCTCTTGAAGCAATCTTGTAATAAATAATGGTCAGTAAGGAGCAGAATTTCAATCAAATAAAAATTATTTAGTACTGGGTTCTTTAATTGTTGTTGCAGTAGAGAAATGCTGTCACATCACTGGAACTTGTATTCCTTTCAATATAAATTACAAGTGATTCCCAGTCCCTCTTTAAATATCTAGTTTAAAGGTAATGAATTATTGTCTCTTTAAATTTGTTTCTTCCTAATAAGCTAGTTGCAGCCACTGTAATCACTGTCAGTGGAGGGCTCTGGAAGGCAAGAGTCATGCACAAAATAGTAGGCTGTCCCATGTCAGCATGCTAGTGCTTCCACCTGAAGACTGTCTCTAGAATGAGCAAATTAGCTTAGTCACAAATCTCTTTTCTTTTTTCTTGGTCTCTCTGCTGTGTGCTTGGTACTCATAAAATGAACCCTTGTCCTCTGGAAACTAATTCAGGGTAGCAGTCCATTCCACGCAACCTACTGAGCAAAAATCAGATTTTAGAGTTTTGGCTAAAGCTGCATTAATGATCTAATGATGATAGGACAGTTCTGTGAACCATCTAGATCCAATGCCACTAGTCCACAGATTTCTGTAATTCAAAATATGTTTTATGACAAAATATAAGACAAAAGAAGTGGGCTTGGGTTTGTTTTTCCTATAAATTTATGTTTGCACCCTGTAAGGTGTCATTTTTCTATATTTATGCAGCCTATAGAAAATATCTTTGCTTTTCTGCTGGATTATTAATAGCCCCTTCTAAATGAAAGTGGTTTTCTTATTCCATTTTTACTTATAGTTATTAATGTTTGGTGGTTAATCCATCAATGATATTGGATTTAACAGCCTGGCACTATATATTATACCATATTATCTCAGTGCTTAAGAGAAGGTTCTTCTAAAACATTATTTCAACTTTCTTGCTTGTGAAAATAGTAATGTGTATAAATACAAGTGGTGAGAGTTTGCAGCCTAAGAAATTCCTTCAGAGCCTCGTATTTTGGTGGGAAAGAGCATGAACTCTGAATGTATTTTGCCATCAGTAGCTGATGAGAAGTTTGCCAATTTTCCTTTTTGGAATTAATATGACTGTGCCTGACATTCCTACTTTAATATATGTTATATCCTTATTTAAGGTCTGTAAGGGGAGGCGTCTAGATGTTTCAGTGTACTGGGCATTCAAATATTCATGAAGCACAGGACACTTAGAACGTGAGCAGTCTTAAGGGGGAATTTCCTAAAAATGCTGTTTGGTGTGTTCTTAGATGACTGTTTGTTGTGTTTTCACTTAGTTCAACTCCAGTTTAGTAGGAACTTTGTAAAATGGTCTATAGGGGTTGCATTGAAATGCATTTTATTAGTGACACCACTGCTCCACTGATGTCAGTGGCAAAATTCTCATTAGGTTGAGTGGGGTCAAGATTTTATCTCTCATTTCCTGCAGGACTGGAAAGTGAAAGAGCAGATGAGACTCCAAGACAAAAATTCAGAATCTGAATGCAGACTTCCAGCTCACATCTAAAGTTCTTCAGGTGGCAGCATTATGACTCTCAATTGGAAGTAATTTGTATTTGCAGCTGTATGTACACAAAACTGAAGTTTAATCTGCAGACTGCAACACATACCAATTTGAGGTCTGAATCTCCTCAAAACCTGCAGAGGATCATTTTCTACTTGAGTGCTCTGTAGTTCACAGTCCTGCCAGCATAGGCTTTGTCTGTGTTAGCAAACAGAGTCGCAATAATGGATCCACAAAATGAAATACCATACTACTAACATTGTAGGAGTTCTGCTTCAGGTTAGCTCTAATCCATCCTATAGACATAATGTCCACAAGCAGCATATGGCACTAAATGACCTCTTGGAGTACATCTTTCAGTTCAGTATAGTAAGAAAATCAAAATATGAACCAAAGTGTGGTAGGTGAAGGTGGCTAGGAGTTGTGCTTTGAAAGTGCATTTTTTCTCCAAATTACAGTGCTCATGTTGATGCATCCTTGATTTTCTTTTCCTCCATTTGATGTATTTATATTCTTTTGTAGATTCAGCTTTGTTTGTGGATTCATTTGTATAAAAGCTTCAACACTTCAGTGTCAGGAATTCATTTGCATGTCTGTTTATTCATTGTCAAACTGTAGCATATACTAAAGCTGAGCTTTCTTCTGTGCAAAGAACTCTTGCTCATGGAGTCATTGATCTATAAATACACTGCAAACATGTAGGGCAATGGTTTTGAATGGCTTGGTGTTTTTTATATAACTTATTTGAAATATTTACACCAAATTGTCATATGCAAAAGGAATCCAGCAAGGATTCCTCAAGTCTGGTAATTTGCATGCCGTAAAAAGGGTGATTACAATGATGGGACACCATGAAAGAGTGAAAGCTTCCAATCCATGAATGCAAAGTACTTAGCTTTTTCCCTGAAAAGTTGTCTGTTCTAGTCAAAGCAGTAATTTTTAGCAGTTATAAACAGTGAAGAATTACACAAGGATGAAATTATCTTGAAAAATTTCTTGGCTCTATCAAGTAACACACTTCTTTCAGCATTATGCATTCAAGACATCACATTTTTTTTACATTATTTAACAGTCATGTATATTTTTTCAAAGTTCATCTCTTTGTTTTTGTATTTAAATTCCCATAAGAACCTACTGCAGCTCCCCAGAGGATTAATGAAGTATGACATTTTCTCTCTTGCCTGTACCTCAGCCTACAGAAAAAATGTTTTTGACCATTATTTACCACATTGTGGTGCAAGGATGACAACAGGCATTAGTCTCTTCTACAGTGTCTTTGAAGTACACAAAAACCCTTTGGAAAATCTAGTTTTGTTAGTTGAACCATAAAGAGTTCATTCAGGGACTTCTTCATATTTTCTTGGAAGAATTGGTTTGGTCAAGAATCAGTTCAGTTTAATTTTATAGTTTCTTTGTTAAACCTGGTATAGTTTAAAATTCTGGTTTCAAAAAAGCCATATTATTGAGGAAAACAAAAAAGCTGCCCCTGCACATATTTCTATTTTATCTATTTTGTCAATGTTGCCTTTATTTTGCCTTTATTTTCAGATAATTGTTAATCATAGGAACACGCACAAGGCTAGACATGAAAGACATGCTAGAGGTAATAAGATCAGCTGGAAAAGTGGTAACAAGTATGACCATAACCCAGCTTCCCTTTCCCATGAGCAGCAGAGCACAGTGCTGGCCCTGGGGTTGGATTGTTGGAAAGGAAAAGTCAAGAAGGAAGAGTGGTCAGTGTTTAGGAATTTTGAGGACCTAGGTTGGACAGTAGGAAGGTACTTTTTAACAACTGTTCCACTCCATTATCTAAGAAGGTGTATGTTTGAAGACTGGTAAATATTTTTTTTTCCTAACAGAGGACAAAGTGTGTTTTGACGTGTCTTCATCCTTCCAACAAAACAAGTTTTGTAAGAGTTTTTGTTCCTTGCCCTAGATCTCCGGGAGAGACCACCATTACTCCACCACCATTACTCCACCACCATTATATTCTAGGAGAGGAGGAGCTGCTTTTTTAAGATAGTTCCAGAGCAGCTAGGTGCAATTTCTGTGTCACAATCTGTAGCTATATACTGAATCTGGCAATGCAGCAAATATTCCTTCTGTGGTGTTTCTTTTTAAAAAGCTAAATTAAAAAGACAAACAAGACTGCATTATATCAGTAGAAGGTAGAGCCAACAGAAATACTACATTTTCTGCTCAATTTGCTAAAGTACTAGTTTCCAACACTACTGCAGTACTCAAGGGAAGATATTACAAACAATATTCAGCTGAAGTGTACAGTAGGTTATTGCAGTAGTTTAAGAAAGATGAACTCTGCTTGATTTCAAGGATTTCTCCATTTTCTTTCTATCTCACTTAATGTAGACCTCTCAGCATTAGCATCATAAAAATGGTCTGTGGGGACTAGGAATGAAGCCTGACAGATTTAAAATGAAAGGAGAACCTTGATAGGATTTTGTGGCTACAGAGGAATTTAATAAATAGCAGAATGATGGTTCACTGATGTAGGTGAAAGTTATTGAATTATAAGATTAACTAGAAGAGTTCCCAAAGAAAGGATCCAGCTTCTGCTGGTAGACTGGTTTTCTGCTGTTATTTCTGCTCCTACTTCATGGCTTCATTTGCATCCAAACATGAAGTGTTTTTTCCCCAGTTTAAAAATTTTGAATTCGGGAGTATTAGGTTTTTTAAACATCTGTGTTTCAGAGTATCTTCCATTCTGTCATCTTGAGTCTTGATAGGAAGTTTGAAAAAGCTTTTGAATCGTCAAGTTTCAATGGTTATCAGTTTGCTTGGCTAAAGAATTTAATTCAATATTGTAGTGCAGTGCTGTACTCTTTTTATGCTATAAGGCTGCTGTATTTACCCTACAGTTTCTTCTGGCTCTGGAAGGGAGAGACAGCAGAGACTACTTAAAGTGTCTGTTCCTGTGGTGTTACTAGACATGCAGGAAAGTATCTTCCTTGTCAGAGGCAATGAGCTGTGTTTACCATACCACTCTGGAAGAAAAACAGGACTGTGAAGAGAGCTGATCCAAATACCAGCTGCTTGACAGTAACTACTGAGCTAATGGGGCTTTTTTCACATAGGTGATGCTTTGCATCTCCAGGTTATACATTGTTTCTGATGTCTAGGTTGAAATCCCTCTCAGGGATGCGTCAATGAGACAATGCTAGGAAGGGATACAAGCTGCAATGCTAGCAGGTCAAAAGCCAACCCAATGTGCCCACCAGGGCACAGTGCCAAGGTAGTTTTTGCTGAACAGGGTGTAGGAGATTAACTGTAAGATTTATCACATGACTTCAGCATCTCAAACTTGAAATAACACAAGAATCTGCTTTGGGTTAGGAGCTACTAAATACGTTTCCCACTGGTGCAGGCCAGGAATGTTTTAGTAAGAATTTAACTCTTAATGAAAAAATATGAAAATATGCACATGCCCTAAAACATTAAGAACTGGAAAATTATATTAAAATAGAATGACAGGTAATGTGGTGGTTTTACGCCCCAGAACAGTATTTCTATTCAACCCACATTTTGAATACATTACATATTTGAATTACAGCATTTGTTGTAGGCATTATGAGCAAATGCAAAAGGTAAGAAATCCCTTTTCTTTTCTTGGCCCTGTCAGTAAGACACCTGTCCCATGGCAGGAGGCAGTAGGCACTCTCATTAAAAGCTATTTATTACTGTGAGGGAAAGTATTACTCCAGTTTTTATAGATGGAAGGCCTGGAATTGCAAAATTAAGAACTTGTTCAAAGCCTCAGGGGTTCCATACTCCCGTTTCCGAGTCTAACCATTTAAATTAAAAAACTCTCCCTTGGAAAAAGAGGAAGTTCTTTTGTCATGCAGAGATGAAGGGTATCATATTCCTCTTATGCACTCCACTGTGAATCACAAACAATTCCATTGCAGTGAGAGGAATTGCCTGGGTAACTCCGAGACAATAAAACCAAAACAGCAGGGGATTTTTAAAAGCATCAAAGAGATTTAGAAGCACGTATCCTGAACCTGAATGTGTCTTGTGTCCTAAATTACTTTGGTGCTACAGAAGCTGCTATCCCATGACACGTTGTCTCTTTCTAGGTGGTCAGTTTGTCTTTCTGGTGATTATTGTTTGATTATGGGCAAAACACAGAGAGTTAAGGAAGAAGCAAAGCAGATTATTTACTTGCCTATCAAGGTTCCTTTCTGTAGAACGTAGTAGAAATTTACAGTATTTAGGTGATAAGCTGAAGATGTTTGAAGTTTCCTCATCTTGGGAAATGATTCTACTGTGGCTGTTTCAAAGATGGCAATTTTTCATACATAAAATGAGTCCAGATGTCTGTTTGTGTGTGTAAAAAGATTAAAATGTTTTTCTATTCATCACTTCTAAAAATTTTCCTTTGCTGATGCTCATTTTAGGAGAAATAAGCAACTACCCTACTGCTTACCATTCCTCCAGAGGGACAGTTTTCTGACCTTGTTTCCCCTGGTACATATATAAATTTCTGTTACTCTAAACAGCAAAACAAAAATTCCTACTGGAACAATACCATGTACCCAGTTCCCTGTGGAGATACCCCAGGAAAACAAACAGGTACAAAACATTAGCTGTATTGTGCCTTGAATTCCTGAAAGGTACTAAAAGGTAGTGTTGTTGAGCAGTGAATAGAAACATAGCAAAGTGGAACAGAATTGCTTGAAATTGTATTGTTATGCACTGAAAAAAAATTTATTTAATTATAGTACTATTGAAATTCCACCAACAGGCAGAAAATAAACTTCTAATGAATTTTTAGTGGATAATGGGATATCTGGTGATCAGTCCTTTAACTGCCTTTGAGTGTCTGGATGTAAACAGTGTTGTTTAAATCAACAAGTGTGTCTTAAAATCCTCTCAAAAAAAAACCAGAACTGCTATTTTTCTGTACTTGGTTAGAAATCATACTTGATATTTTTGAAAATAGAAATAATACATCTTTCTGAAAATTAACTGCATTGGAATATTAAGTGCTTCTGGCTTTTCCTCAGGAAAAGCATCATCTAAGTTAATTGAAAAAAACTCCTTGCTTCCTTGAGAGTCCTACTGTTTAATTAGGGTAATGTATGCCAGTTTGTATTGAATTGAAGTTCACCTCAGCTCACCCAGTAGTTTTTCAGTTAATAACGTGTCAGCTGACATCTGGTTTTTGTCTTTTTGCCTCTCCTGCGTGTGCGGGGTGGTGATCCACAGCCATGAAGCAGGAGTTCATTCCGCTGTGCTCGTGGCGTGTCCCGCCAGGACTCGGGACCGAGTGCGGCGAAGTCGCGGCAGTTGTGGTTTGTCCCTGGAACTCACAACTGATCCCTGTGCCATGGCAGTGCCGGCGTCCAGTGAGTCCTGCAAGGGACCACAGCACTTTCATACACAGGAATGGTTTTGTCTCTTTTTGCACTCATTTTAAACACTAGCAAAAAGCGGAAGGAATTCGTCTTTAGCAATTTCACTTTTACTAATACTCACAGGGATTTAAAATCACGGATCTTCTCTGTTCTCTTATTCTTCAGCAACCTTCCTAGGAAAAAGAAAAAATCTGTTGTCTGAAGAGATTGGGTTTGTACCATATTCATCAATACAGGGCTGTTCTCCTCCTGAATAAGTCCCTCAGATATTCATCTGATTGATCATTAGTTAGAGACTTTTGTTCCACATCCAAGCAGAACTACTCAAAGACTCCATTAGTTGACCCAGTTGGTAAATGATCCAAGGCTGGATACATCTGTAACTTTGATGGAGAGGTAAAGATTTCCTAGCAGTGCAGTTCTTTTATATATTATAAGATTGTCTTCCTGCAAATCTGCACCTAAATACAGCCACAACATATACAACCTTGGTGACAAAGTGATAGTGACCACTCCAGTTAGCTTTGTTGTGTCTTCACTGGAAGCTAGGGTTTGGTATTTGATTGCCTTCCAGTAAGTGATTTAATAAGCTAATTATTTTGTAAAGCAGAAAATTCCCAGAACTGTGCCTGCATAAGCAATTTGGCCAGTATTTCTTCCCATCAGCACTCTGTGCAGTCAAACATTTTTGAATTGTTGGCAACTTTTCATCTCTTCTGGGAAGCTTATCTAATGAAACATAATTTGGGTAGCTGTCCAGATTTTGTGGGTAAGTATAGATATAAACACAGGTAGGCAGCATGTTAGGTGTTGCTCCTTAAATAGCATCCTGATACCATATTCCACGGTGTTTTTTAAAAAATGTTTAATTTAATTGGACTTGCCACAGTGAGGTCAGGCATACCAAAAGAGAATTTGTGATTGTATTGGGGAGTCCCTAGAGACCTTTCAGTTTTGAACACGCTTGCTTAGTTTTCTAATATCTAAATAAAGAGAGGTTTAATTTCCTAGGTCGATGAGGAACCTCCTTGCTTAAAACCATTTGAATGGTCATTTATTGCTACAAGGGTTTGGCTGGAGGAGGAGGATCTCTGTAAGCACCAACAGGTGCAATCACATATTGGATGGAAAGTAAAGGCAATTTTTCAGCATTGTCAGAGAGAACAGGATTTTTTATGACGGAGCCAGCACTTCCAATATTAGGTATGCTGCCTGTCTAAACCTACAGTCACTTGGCACTGAACCTTTAGTGATACTGTCCAAGTAATTTAGATGGCACATGTGTTCAGATGGCACAGCTCCACCCAGAGTCAGAGTCAGCCAAGAGATCATCCATCTAGGAGCATCAAGTGGTGCTGCAGATAATAGGGTTTGAAGCCAAAAGGAATTTCCAAACAGCTGTCTGTTCCTGTATCATATACTGAGAGCTAAAATGCTATGTGATTGATAATCTATTTTTTGCTTAAATTGCTTTTCAAAGTATGGCCCCTCTGTAGATGTAGATACCTTGACCCTGCAGTGCAGACCTGGTGCTGTGGTGAGTCAAGAGAAAGACTCTGTTTCTGACATCCATTTTCAGATAGCTGAGGAAACAGAGTCATCCCAGTCCTTCTGTTCTAGAACAAGTGACATGGAGTAATTCTGCTGAAAACAGCCCCATTGTTATCTGTCAAAGCAATTAGTGAGAATGTGAAATATGTGAGGTAGTTTTAGGGCTTTGAATAGCAAAGCAAAGTCCAAAGCTGTTTTAGGCATCTCTGGTATACAATCAAGATCAACATTTCAGTAGTAAAGTTCATGTTCACAACATTCACACATCCTTGAGAAAGAAAAGCTTTTAATACACACAGGTGAGTTGCCTTTGCTGTGCAACCCAGAGCTCCTGCTCTTTGTCCTGAATTTAAGGACTTGTTGTGTGCCTGAGAAGGTGAAAGCAGAGCTGCATGGACTTCAGTGAAACTGCCAGCATAGACCAGGCAGCACCCTGCTGCTTTAACAAGCAGTGGGAGAGGAAAAAAAATAAACTAGCTGTAAAAAACAGGAGTGGTGAACAGATACACAGCTATACAAGAAGATAGAACTGTGTCTGCCAGAAAGATTTCACTTTTTCTTTGAAGAAGACTGCTAGCATCAGGGAAGTTTGATCTGTGATTGCTTTGAAAAAATTCTGAGATTAAAAGATGGCATCAAAAGCCAAATGAGAAATTGCCAGGATAAGTCAGAGCCAAAGGAAAATGCATAATAGGAAGTCTCTTCTCTCTTATGAAAGAGCTGATATTGGCCACAACTGGACACCTCTTTGTACAGTTCCTAGGAGAGCCACTTCACAAAATATCTGCAAAACAGTATGATTTCCTTTGCAGTTTTCTCATTTTGGTAGAACAATGGACATACCATTGCCTCATATAACTCTGAAACAAAGTAGACAACAACTTGAACACAACTGATAAGGATTAAGTGAAGATTAATTGTTAACTAAATCTACTGGGATCTCTATCTAAATCTGGCCTAAATCAATGGACCTGGAACTAGCTAACTGGAAGCTCTAAGCACTGAAGTTAGAGTTTAGGCAGCTGGGTTATGATACTAAACAAAGTTTGATCTCATTAGAATATATGCATCATTTCCTGTTTTATCATTGATTATGGTGTAGTAAGTAGTGAGAAAATTATGTATCAGAGTGTTCAAATTTTAAATTGCAGGTGTTTTATGTAGTGCCAGCTAATCCTTCAAAGCTCTCTGGTGTTCTGGGCCGCACTTAGTGGCTCAAAGCCAGGCCGAGCCACACCACCATAATGTACATCCCCTGGCTCATGTAGATGACAAACTGTTTGAACAGTTTGACAAACAGTTTTAATCCATAATCAAAAGATAAGAAGACTTATCTTAGACTGTTTTCCTTTCAGATTTTGGGGTGCTTTATGCAAACAATTTTCATAACTTTATGTGGCCTCATCTAAATTTTTCATATCAGAAAGATTTTTAAAGATCTAGACTATCGTGGTAGTACCAAAATATGTTTCCTTTATTTCTTTCATTTAGTTAAATATTTGGTCAATTTAAAACTCTGCACATAGTGTCAGGATGAATAATGGTGGAAAGGAGCAGCAGGGGTAACATTCTTATTTTAAAGAGTTACAAACTTCAGAGTAGAAAAAGTAATAATATCTCGGAATATCATAATGTGTGTTGGCCTTAGCATTCTCATCTCAGAAGAGTCAATTTTAAGCAAATTTCTTTTCCCACTCACTGCACTTTGATTCACATCATCGTGTAGTCTCAGGGCACATCAACTGGCCTTTTGTCCTGAAGAAATTAAACTGAAGGATGAGGTCCAGGAGCTTATATCATGCATTTCTGCTGCTAATGAGCACTCAGTCCACAAGACAGACTAAAGCCGGTCTGAAATAAAGCTCCTGAAACATTAATAGTGTGGACTTTGTGTCTCCCATACCAACTGCTGAATTTTTCAAATCTGTTAGATTGCACCACTGAAGAAGTCTGCTCTGAATGAACAGAAAATAAGAAAAAACTGCTATGATTTTGAGTTTATCCTGTTGAATTAAATGGTAATTTTAAATATTTATTTTAATAAACATAAAGTTTACCTCTATCTACAGAAAATAAGGCTACCCCCTTTTTTTACTGGAAACATCCTTGCAGCAGTCCTTAGCATCCATTTAGGATATGTCACCTGCTTGCAACAACATGAAAAGAGGATTTCCCACCTCCTTCTCTAATTTTAATGGAACTATTCAAAAGCTACTTATTGCATAAAAACTTTGGTCTAGGGGTCACATAGCCTGCTAATGTGAAACCCAAGAAACATTTTGGCTTAGAGGGTTTTCTTTGCAGCAGAAGACACTTTAATGACTGGTCAAATGTACTACCCATCCACTCCTTGCCTTAGGCCTTCAGACTCATTTAGAAAGCCATTAACCATTCCCTAATAGGAAAGCATATGCCATACTGTCCATGCAGTGCATGTAAAATCAGATAAGAAATTCTACTCTGCCACTGGAAATGCAAAGTAAATTAAAAGAACACTGTGTCCTGTGAATGTGAAGCTGCAGCATCCGTAAAGCAAAACTGTGTATCTCTCCATTTGGTACATATATATATAATTCATTGTGGGAGATGTTCAGTCTTGCTGATGATTTGATCCATTCAGCAAGAATGGGCTTTTCACAGTACTTTACACATTGCCAAGTCTCAGAGACTGTCCTTCTTTTTACTTTTTTTGTGAATTAAAAAATGTATGTATTTGCATCTTGCTCATGAGTTCAAACCAGTCTTTCCATTCTGAAGGTGCCTGTGAACCTGATCAGATTTAGTGCTGTCTTTTACCATTGCTTGCTATGCAACTTGGGGTTTCCTGTGGACTGAATGAGAAAGTGATAGCACACAGTCTATCTATTTAATTTCATAAAGTTTCGCTCACTCTGGTCTCAGGAAGAGAAGGAGGAAAACTATGTTAAAATTTATCCACCACTTAGTACTTTAATTTACCCTCCCAGATCTTGTTTAGTAGAGCATTCTCAAACAATTATTTGAAGAGTCTTAGCAAAAATAAATGAAGAATTTATTCAAGGAGAAATACTTTTTGTTTGAAACTGCTTGCTTATTTGATATAGGACTGAAAGAGATTCTTCTCCACTTGACACATGAAAATTCAGTAAGTGTTTTAGTTATTAATTATCTACAGTAGCTATTTGTTAAATGAATATTAATTTTTATTATGTATCCAAGATCCAAGAATGCTTTACCAGATGTAGTTTCAATTCCCAGTTGATGTAAATTGGCTTTGCTTCACTGAAAACAGAACATATATATCAGTTTATAACAGCTCAAGCTCTGGATCCAGAAATGCAGGACAGCATTGAGATTTCAGACCTGCAGAGCAACATGCCACCTCCCATATTAAAATATTCTAAGTATTTCATACTTAACAAAATCCAAGCAAACAAATAAACAAAACCAAATAAAAGCCCAAACAAAACAAACAAACAAAAAAACCAACACAGAAAGGGCCTTGTGTCTCTGAGAACTTGATACCAAGTGAAGGCTGAACCCTCAAGGTATCATAAAGGGATGGGGGAGTGTGTTATGGCAAAGATGGTATCTCCTGCTGCAGTGTCCCAAACCCTCCTTTGCTCCTACCAGCTTCCTTTCACTCGCTCAGAAGTGGCAAACTGCCACTACAAGGAAAACATGATACATGAATTTGATTAACTTAAAGCCAGTAGTAGTTTGTGAATCCAAATATCCAGGTCCAGTATGGATATTGATCCCATACTCTTTTATGCTTTTTTTTTTTTGATGGTTAATACTTAAGTAACTAGTCTAAGATATTCATTTTAGAATCTAATCTGTGAATTGTCAGTTAAAGTGTAATCTGGATCTCTTAATGGAGAGAGATTCTTATTCTACCTGTCCTGTAGTTGCTGCCTTAGAGCTAAAAGGGAAAGCTGAACTAGAAATAATTTTCTAAAGGTTATGGGCCAGAAACAAAGAAAGTAAAAACTCATATAGACCTTTCTCTGCCACTAAAACAATTTTTTGAAGTGAAACAGGTCTGATTTTTTCTCCCCATTATTTTCTGATGCTTGTTCAATCTGCATGACTCAAAAGTGCCTTGTAGGGAGTGCCTTGAAAAACTTCAAAACATGTGGCCCACTACTGAAATGACAGTGTGGCCTTGTCACAATGTTTTGTAGAGACAATTTTGTTGTACTGCTGAAAAATTGGGACTAAAACTTAATAGGGGGAAAGTCCCCAGTTACACTGTGGGGCCATGACAGTCCTCTTCCTTTGTTTCCTGTCACTAAGTATAGTCAGTGTTATTTAAGTTGAATAGAGGAGAATAAAATAAATAATTTCCTCTGATTTAGACTTTGTGAAGGGTAATTGACATATGTTTAAGAAGATGCTGTGGGTGTGAACAGGCAGGCTGCTGTTTTGTGGTACTTAAGTTATATCACCCTGGTAACATGACAGGATCACAAAGACTGTAGGAAGTACAGCTAGCTAATGTCTTGCTGACTGGTGGATTAGTGTGGAAAGGTTGTTTTACATTTCTTTTTACTCTACTAATTAAAATTTTGGTCTTCCTTTTTCACAAAGATGATAAAAATGAAAGGCCATTTCTAAACTCTGAAGACTAAATTCAGGACTTTTGTGAATAGCTAATACTGTTTGTCATCTGAGCATCTGAGTGCTTGGCACACCGTAGAGCTAAGTGCACCTCTTTCTAGTAGAATGGTACTGCACATACAAAATTTTTTTTGAAAGCTTAGTAATAAGGAAAAAATGTTTCTCATTTTTCTATAAAGCATTTCAAGCATTCAAGGTAATACTAAAGGTAGTAATTTTCCATATGATAGTTCTCCCTGTGTCAGATAATGATTTTTCAGCCTTTGAATTCCTGACTCAAAATTGCTCTATATGTTTTTATTATTATCATTTTTTCCAAAAAGCTTTACAAAGGGAAGACAACACGAGCACACTGCTTTTATTGTGTGGGCGTGTGGTTGCCTCTGTATAATAGACTCCCTAATGTTCTTGGTTATAATGTGTAGCATTGCACATACAGCACTCTGGATTTCCAAACTCCATTTTCAGGCTCAATAATAGCCTTTCATTCAGCCAAAGGATTTATACCTAATTATAGATCTGTGTGCTTTTTGTTCAGTTGTCTGGTTGGAAAGTATCTTGGGCATCTCGGCTTGGTCATTCAGGGTGAAGAACCAGTGTGTGTCAAAATGGTTTTGAAAGTTTTTGATTTTTCTAAGAATACACCTATAGATTTTAAACAAACTCTTCTATAGGCTTACTAAGGATAGTTACAGGCAATTGCCATGACACTATTATTGGAATAATCTTTTTTCGGAAATTGCTGATAACTACTTTGTATCTTCAGTAGGATTTTGCAAGAATGGGTGGGAAAAGGAACAGAGAATTTTTTGGTTGTTTTTTTACCCCATCACCTGTCTGTCTCTCTTAAAACTGAATTTGTTGAATATAGTCTCTATCTTAATATAAAATTTTATTTCTGTGCATTTTATAATAAATCCATCTTTTTTGAGTGGTTGCAGTTTTAAGCTGTTTTGAAAGGAGCTTTAAACATTAAGTACAATTAAGAAAAACATTAGTGTAATACTGAGTTTGAAACTCTTAACATCATTAATCTAATTCTGTTCTCCCTCTGACCTTAAATATGGTGTTGCTACCAAGTCATACCTGTATTCAGACATGCAGGGTTTGTTTTTTGTTTGGGATTTGTTTGTTTGTTTGTTGCTGTGCAATTTATTTGGAATATCCAAGGAACAAATCCCACTATGAAACATATAAAAAAAAAAAACTCAAATATGATAACAACAATAAAAAGACAAGACAACAGATAGAGACAGAGAAGGGAAGGTGTTTGGGAAATTATATGACAGGACTGCAAACAGGAATCTCAGCACATGAGTGTCCTGATTGTTCTCAAGTATTTTTGTAGGTAGACATTAAAGCAAGTAGATGCTTCACTGTGGAGGATGTGAAACTGGAGGAAGAAATTCTATGCAGCTATTTATGGGGAGTTTTTCTGAGCTGGAAATGCACTGAGGTAGAAAGCAATAACACAGTTAGATCTTTGAGGCTGACATTATCACAATGGACTGATAAGGATGGGAATCTGTATTTTGTGTTGGTGAATGACAGATGGTATGTAAAGAAACAATAGTCTGTGAAAGGTCTTGCAAAGATGACAGATAGCTTTTGCTTAAATATGTAAAGAAAAAAAAGATGAAGGAGGATGCAGAGGGAGAGGGGCATAACTAAAGTTACTGGTTAGGTAGATGATCTCTGCAATAGCAATCAGAATGCAAGCAAGAAAAGGGGATGTTTTATTAACCAGAACACAAGCCAGCACAGCTCTCATCAAATGTTTCCAGATGAGTGTATTAATAGGAAAAACAATTCAAAGCATCACAAAGAAATGAAAGAGGTAAAAATGAACAGTGAGTACCAAGCTACACATGTAAATATAGTTCTCTTTTCCATGGGAGTCAAAAGATACAGAAGGGAGAAAAATAAAAAGTTGTAATTTAAACATATTTATAGCATGGGTACGAACCTATGAGAAGACTGGAGATACATGAAAAATTTAGTGTGGATGGAAAAGGGAAGTATGTAGTCGAGAAGAAGGCATATTGTCAAGTTAAATATACATCTACAGATTTAATCACCCCAAAATATATTACAAAAAGAGAAGGAAATAAAGAACAGAATCCTTAGAACTGTTACACCCAAAAGCAGTAAAAAACGGTCAAGGAGTTGCTTAAGCTGAAGGAGTAACTTGTGCTTTTCTAGAGAGTATGGAGAGGACAGAGTTACAGAAACAAAGAAATGACAGCAGATTAGAGAAGAGTGAGCAAAATCTAAAGCCCAAACACACCAAAGGGAATGAAAATGGAAAGAGAGAGGAGAATGAGTATGGCAGCAGTAAGGAAGAAGGCTAGGGTAAAGACTTAATGAAGGCTTGGAAGAGGACAATATTTGAGAAATGCCTAGGATTAACAGAGGAAAAGAAAGAAGTTGCATGATGGTGAAAGTGAGGGTAATGCACAATGCATTTGTTATAATGAGAGAAGGATGAATGAACAGCTTTTCTATGGTAGAAAATCTTAAATAAGCATTGCAATATTACTACTGATAGCAATCCAGCAAATGTGCAAGAAATAGAAGAACTAGTAATTGACAGCATATTCTTGCCCCACGTAGAAAGCAGCATTAAGATGTGATTTTCTGCATGATGACATAAAGAGATAAAATATATTAATCTTCTTTGCTACTTACAGTAATATAACTGTGTCATGCTTTGTGTACTGCCACGCTAATACTGATGCCAAGTACTTAATGCATATGTCAATATATTTAGATCTAGTTTCACTTATGTCTATCACATACTTTATTTTACCTTATTGATGTAAAGAGACTAAAGTCTAAGAGACTCAAACCACCTGACCCCACTTAGTTAGGAATCACCAAAATAAGGCAGTTTGACATGGAAAAGTTATAGTAATCAGTAGCTGTAAATCAGGTACCAGCAGAAATATGTAACACCTAAGAAAAGTGAAAAGGAATATTTGATTGCAATATGGAATAGCAAATTATCATTAAGAGGCTGACCGTGGGTGAAATCTCACCAAAAAAAGAAAAGTTTAGGAGACCATTATTTTGGAATTTGCACATTCAAAAAGCAAGAACAGAAAACCCAAAAGAAATTCATGGCTCATAGCAAGGGTGATGCATTGGATAAACTCTTTACAATCAGTTTCTGAGTTCTGACTGATGCTGAGGATTATTTCTTTCATGTGAACCTGAGAGCATTTTTACTTTCTTGGGTTTTTTTCCCCTGTTTTAATTGTGAGGGGTGAGAGCCTCAGGAAGGACGACCACAGGATTGACAAGAATGAGTCTTCAATTTCAGGTCTTCTGTCCCTGAAAAGAATTGATTCAGGGCAATAGGTTGGCTTCTGTGCGAGACAGTTAGCTTAGCAGGGGTGACGTTGCCTATAAGTGATGTGTATTAACCTGTCAAAGTGGATCAGGAGTCTATGCCACAGAAAAGTGAAAGGTTATAAAAGCACAGACAGTTCTATGCCTCTGCCCATTTTCCTCAGTGGAAATAGAGATGATGTGTTTTAGGAGCCTATTGAGGCAGAGAAGTCCTCGTAATTTCATCACAAGTAAATCATTCAGCTTTAAAGGAAGGGGATGCAAGAGCAAATAGCATTGCTGAAAGAATTTCTTCTTCTCAAATATCTGTAGGCTTTTTTGCATGTCACGTATTTAATAAAAAGTAACACAGTTAGTACCTTCCACAAATTCTTTGCTCATTTTTACAGAACTGGACAATAAACCAGGAGCCTCAGTCTTTCAGAGGAGTGATTTCACAATGTAGAGGCAAACACGTAGGCCCAAACAATGGAACCCTAACCTGAGGCAGCAAGCAAGGCCATGGCCATGCCTGTACAGCTGCTCAGCAGTTCTCAGGGAAGGAACCTGAATGAGGCCTTTGATTAATACACAAACATAAACCCAGCATTAACTTTAGTCATGCTGAACTATTACTAATAATAAAGAGATAGGTTTCGGAATTTCTGTGAATTACACAGTTGTTTTCTCATGCTTTTGCTAAGCATTCCATGTAACTCACTTCTGAGTAGGAGGTCTAACATGAAGATTTAAGGATTATTTAAGTGGTACAAAGACCTTTTGCAGGACTCTCCATAATTAGCAGATGTTGTAATTTCATCTTTTTTTTTTGGGGGGGGGGNTGTTGCTGGGCAAATTGTTTTGCCACTGGAATTGTGCAGCCTCCTGTGAGGATAAAACTGAGCAAGCCAAACTAGGAAAGTAATTAGATTTGGCTTTAGCATGAGTGACTGAAGGAAAATGCTGTCAAGATGTATCTAGACAGAGGAAGTTCAGCACTCCTCGCTGAGGCTAACCACCACCATCTTTCAGGTTTCAATGGCACACACGTTGCCATTGTTTGATGTGGTAGACATTAGTGTTTCTCAAGTACACACTGCTGCATGACCTTGCTGTTTCAAGAACATTTTTCTCTGGGGCTTCTGGGAATCTGTTTTCTTTTTCACTGCTGACCTCTAATGATAGATGAGTCTGAGCTTATGTGACAAATGGTCCCAAGTCTCACATACGCTTGTAAACTGTATTTGCTGGGGTTTTCATTACTTTCTTTCATATCACAGGAAGGATTTTAATATAAATGGATAGGCTTTTATGGTACCATTTGTTTGATACTTATTACCATACGTGATTTGTTTTTCATACCTCAGTTAGAGCTGCCTGGGGGTAGAATGAATATAGCTATACATTTTTGTCCATTTTGCTAGTGACACCAGAAAAAGAAGAAAACTGCGTACCTGTTGTATTCCTTCAGAATGCCTGAATACTGTTACATTATCTAAGCCATTGATAGTTTCAGATTATTAGTGTAGTTAACTGAATCATTAATTAGTTTAGAATCAAGAGCTCATATTAGTTCTTTTCTTCTGTGCTTCTTTAATACTTTTAAATCTTGAATTTTTTCACCACAAGAGGTAAATTGTTTAAAGTAAATAGGGTTTAGTTTTCAAGACAAAGGTGCTGATGTGAGGTTTATGGCTTCTGCTACTGCTACAGTTAACAAATAAAACTGACAAGTAGCTAAGGGATATATTGTCATTTGACTGTCTAAAATAGTCACCAAAAATTGAATGGTGGCACAATAAAATGATAGTGTATTATTCACTATTTTAATAAGTAGGTATTTGTCAATAGCTTCTTGGTGGTATTTGTCACTTTGGTTTACAGATGCATTTTTTGCATTAGATGGCTTCTCCCTGACCTGTGTGGTAAAACAGTACCACTGGGAACTGTGGAATAGCAAAAATTCTCCAGGAGAAATGGAAACAAAACTAAGATATTTAGTATCCACAAGAGTTATTTAATTGCAAAAACATCTTCTTTTGGGAAATATTAATTCACATAGCCCTGAAATTTAAATGTGGAGACAAGTGTTCAGTGTCAGGAGCCCACGCTTAAATATTTAGCTTTAGGTAACATACCTAATTTTTTCTGTCAAATCAGAGCTTAAAATGCTTGTAAGGGCCATGAAGTTTATTAAGAGGGTTTTTTTTCTTATTATCTTTAAACATTACATTCTTTAAATACATGTATGAGGTATCAGCAAAATTATTTTCAAATGCTTTAATCTTACCTATTTTAAATGCTACCTATTTATGCCATGAATTATGAAAGGGCTACCTGATGTTAAAACCTTTCTGGAAATCAGCTCTCAATCTGTGAAAAAGAGATATCAAGAAATTAATACCATAAGTCTTAGATAGCTTCTGAATATTTAGAGAGCATTCATTGCTGTGGTGAGTCATTAGTGCAAAAAATACATTCTGGTTATAAACTGTGCTGCCCAAGTTAAGTATCAGTAAGATGAGTTTAGGGTGTAGTCTGGCCTGGAAAGAAAAAAATTTCAGTCTTCCTATCAGCAGTCTTCTTATTGCCTTAAATATATGACAAAGACTTATTAAAAACACATCTGATTGTATTAATAGATAAAAAATGGGGTTTCAAATTTCAGTTGTGATATGAGTAGAGAAAGCTGGCTTAGTGGATTACATGCAGGATGACTAAGAGTGAAGAAATGTGGTGTGATGAGATTCAGATTGCAATGCCACACAGATATTACAATTAACTAGCACCACATGTTTGAAATGAGCAGCAAGTAGGTATAAGAATAAGGAATAAGAAGTAGGCAGTGATTTATGTTAGGAAAGATATGTGTGTTTTAATGCTTTGCCATATTAGCAGGACATTCTGATGAAAATATTGAAGTATCAGCAATTTTTTGTTATGTGTCCAATACAGTGAATTTAACAGGTTTTGTACCTAAGCTCTCATCTCCACTTTCTTCTGTTAGATGAGCAATCTAGGAGAAAAAAGTCATTGCTGCTGTTATTAATTGAGATAAGAATGCCAGAGGTTGTTGTCACTGTCCATGACTGTGGAGTCTTCAGCTGTGAGCTCAGGATTATGCAGATCCTCAGCAGTGGCCAGTGTTGCCACAGTGTGAAATGGGGCAAGTTTCCTATTTGAACCCCACACTCTCAAATATTTTCCTTCCAATCCTGGGGCACATTCTCCCCAGATTAAATATTCATAGCTCTATGTATGTGATTAATTTTCACCTGATTGTCTAGTTTGTGCTCACCTGAAGCCTAAACTCCTAAGGTATCCCAGACATTTGGGTTTTTCCTGCAGTAGTGAATTTATTCTCAGACTGGAACATATAAATCTGTCTCATTCAATCTGTCTCACAAGCTGATCAAGAGAAACAAAAGAGGGAAGTGTACATATTCCCACCTGTTTACTAAATCTTTGAAATAATACTTCAAAATACAAAATTTTAAAGGCATTTTTAAATTGTATCTTTAAATTAGTCTAAAGCGTTGCAGTTATGAAAAATCTATCAAGCATTACATTTTCCTAGACGTTCCCCCTGTGCTGTTCTCTAAAAACAAGCAAAAAAAAAAAAGAAACCCCTGTTATTCATCATCAGTGCCACTCATACGGTGGAAGGTTAGCCTTGAGCTCTGTCTTTTTCCATGTCTTCACGTTTACTGTTCTCCCAGAAATTTGTTCCTCTACCCACCCCTCTTTGCCCCTCATTTTTTACAGCTTCTCAAGGGGTTCCTTTCCAAGTCATAGTATTTTTAAATATGTGTGGATAGTGTGAAGTGTGACTAGATGTATGATTGCACAGTGTAACCATTTTTAGAGTTACCTTTGTAAAAATGCTGCTTGCGCTGATCACAGTAGAGGTTACCAAAGAAAAGTAGAGGCCAAACACCGGAAACCAAACTTAGTTATAAAATAGAATCTCAAGAAAGAAGCTTGCAGAGGAAAGAAAAAAAAAACAAAAACAAGAACAAAAATCCCACAAAGGACAGTTAGAGATGACACAGACCTAAAAAATATAAAACTGCAGTCTGCACTGTCCAGTAATTACAGCACATAAAATAAGTGTTGCTTTATTGCTTGTTATCCACAAAACACTCTCACAATGAAATAATGTTTCTTTTCTTTTTCTATATCTTTATCAGGCTTGCACCATTTTATCTCTGTAATAGGCTGTTGTATGATACTAAGTGTTTTATTTCTGTGTGTAATACCTAGACAAGCTATATCACATCTGTTTAGATTCCAGCAGCAGAAAAAGTTTAATTTCTTGGCTGTAATGCAATGGGCAAAATAGGTTATTCTATATAGAATAATAATGTTCCTATTGAAATGGTGGAATTTTATCAGGAGGAAGCATTAGCTGGAAATAACAATTGACTCCCTGCTATCCCTGCCAAGTACTTCTTTTGTTAAGATATATAGAGATGTCATAATTATTTTAAGATGTTATTGCGATAAAGAGACAAAGAAAACAGTTTTCTACTTAGGTATTTTAAACACCTCAGAAAACACTCAGGGTGTTTTAGGTTGATCTTGCAGTGCCCCAAAGAGGTTGGATTAAAGAACATAGTCTAAATTAAATAGATATGTTACTCAAATATGATACTTTAAAATAAGTTATGTGGAAGCTTATATATATATACACATATATATATATAAGTAAGTCTATTTAATTGAGTAAATTTAAGCTTGAAATGCCTTTTTAAGCATCTTATGATACAGTAGAAATTCATTATTTCTCAGTTAATCTGTCAACACTGGCAGCCACTGACCTCACAAGCCTATTTCCATGACTATATGAATGCAGACTTTCTCACTAAGGAAAGTCTACTCTAAAAAGGGAGCTGCAGAAGATGAGATGTTTTGTAGCTTAGGAAATCCTTAACTCCTCTTTATAGGTTTCAGCTCAGCATATGTATGAATTTATAGATATGGTTTTGAAACTATAAGGCACACAGTTTTTAAATTAACAAGGTGGTATCTTAAGGGTAAGCTGCAACTCCTGCTAGTAGCACTTGCAGTGTTCACATACCCATTCAGCTTTTAGTAAGAAAACACAGAGAGTGACTTCCTGAGTTGGTCTTTTAACATGCAAGAGTTCTATTGAAACCATTTCCATCAGCCTATTAGGAGAAAAGGTTCTTTGGTGGATGAAAAAACATATTATACCTTTGAGAAAGAAGACTATGAGAATGCTAATATCCTTTTGTCACCCATTCTACCTCAGGAAAAGAGTAGAGTCAGGAAGGTTGGTTCTGGTGGGAAGAAATGAGGAGCTCAGTTCATTACCCAGCTGGGGACTTAACAATGACTTCTAAGTTGTTCTGCATACAATTGGTGAAGATCAAGGAAGAAAATCATTTTAGCACTAATGGACTAGTTTGGGATTTTTTAAGGGTCTCACTAGCATGAAAAATAGCCTGATAAACCACCCAAAGAAAAACCACTCTTGTATTTATTTTTCTTATAGTAGGGTGTTGCTTTAAGTCCATCAGAGAACCAATCTGAATAGCTAAATAATTATCTCTGGGATAAAGTATTAAATGTTAAAAAGAGATCTGTATGTTTAAAAGAATGTTTGGAGCAATATGACTAAGATGAAGATGTATATTTTTTCAGCATTGTGCCTTGGAAGAATCATGGTATAATTTTTTTTTTTAACCCTGTGGAATAGTCCAACTTTATTGTTGCTTTCACACAGTTTGGGGTGAAACATTGTTTTTATATTCCCAGGATGCAATAATTAGATATATGTCAATGCAGATACAACAAATATTTCTGAATGGAAATATCTGAACATTTTTTAAGGCAAAATATGTAACTGCTGCAATAATCTGAGAATCCAGATGTCCACAGACATGTGCCCATGTGGATCAGAGCTAAATCACTTTTTCCATGTTTGTTATCAGATTACAGATCAATATTAGCAGGAGTAGCCATTTGCATGTCATAATATGCAGTGTCAGGCATGAGGAACACTATCCCATCATTAATCTTTGGGGACATGGAAAACACTTGTATGGAAAACCTGATGCCTCCTTTACCTCTGCAAGATTTACTGCCTTAAACCAAGTTTTGAGGAAGCAAGAGCCTTACATTTTGGAAGAGATCTCTTTAAATTATGTAGGGAAAATGCCAAACCCACAGAATGGCTCCTTTTCCGTTTGTCACCTTTTAAGGACTCTGTGGTAGAAGGCTTTGATGACTGAATATAGCATGAGCAGTAATTTCATGGTGTTTTTTCATCTTAGAAACAGAGACGAGTGTTCCAGTGCATCTTCAGAGATTTTTTTATTTATTATTATTATTAATAATAATAATAATAATATTTATTATAGTGCATGCTGAGCATGTGGCTAGAAAAATAACTGTTGGAAATTAAAAGACAGCCCTTCAGACCTATGGAAAAATGCCTGTAAACAATCTAATGGAGTTATAGTTCAACACACTTAAAAAACTACAGCAAATTAAACCTTCAAGCCTACAGTAAGAAGCATATACTTTCAGAATCAATGCTGAACAACAGAAACATCTAGTGATATAGAGCCCCATCTGTTCAATATTAAAGTCAGACAGAGTCACACAGGGCATGTCTACTCCACCCAGACCCTCCAGCTATATTTTCTGTCTGCTTTTCTTAGATATGCTGGGGAAAGTGTCAGGCTTTTATGTTTTTCGCATTCTTGACTTGTCAGATGCTAAAAACTTAGTGCACTATTTGGGAAGAAAACAATAGGTTGCTTTGAGAAAGTCTTAGTTGCTCATAATATATTTGATTTAAAAGGCGAGAAAAGGAGAAGTCCATTTTCTATCGTGCTGGGACCAAAGTTCAAGACACTTAGGAAGTGCTGCCTGATTCAACCATGCAAGACTGCAATGATTGCAAAGCATTACTCATGGTTTTAGCCCATGTCAAGACATTGAATTTGAAAGAGAGGAATTGGGAGCTTCCAGCAGTGACTCTTTAGAATGATGGATGGGTTTTGCTACTTGTTGGGACCTGTAAAGCCTCTATGAAACTGGAAATCTACTATCAAAAATCCCAACTGAGAGTTAATTTGTTTGCCACCTTCACTTAGAAGTGCTTTACAGAGAAAATATCTCAAACATTCTTCAAGGACTTTTGAGACTTCAGTTAATCAATAGTTTAGGTAGGTAAATTTTGTATAAACACTGCAGCTTTTTTTGCAGCCTTATAAAATTCAAAGATTACTGTATGTCTGTCAAATTAAAATCCCTGAAGTCTAATGTATACAAACCTGCAAAATGACACATAGTGGTGATAAACTTTTACATGTTTGGGCAGGACATCTTTTGTTATCTTTTTCTGTATAGCAGAATGGTGTCATCAGCAAATCTGTCAGCCTGCAAATTGACATTCCTGTGGAAGAAGTGGCAGATGTGGATCCATTTTGCTAGAAAAAAATAAACAAACAGTTTGGAGATGTGGATTCATTTTGCTAGAAAAAGTAAATAAATAGCTCAGGTTAGTGCTTATGCTAGAATTCTTTAGTGCTCATCCCATTTTTACTACAATTAAGAAACAATGATTAAATAGCTTGACCATGAGGGAGCTTGTACATAATAGAGCACAAAAATAAGAAATCATTTGAATGGATAAGACTGTTCTTATAAATGTTGGATGACTTCTAATTCCTAGTGTGTTAAGCAGCTTCACATTTCAACTTTTTCTTCTTCTCTTCATTCTCATTCGGAGCAACTCTCAAAGAAAGGTCCTCTCTGTAAGGCATACAAATAAATCACTTCAAGCCACAAAGAGGTCTTTATTAAACCCTGTTACAGCTAAGACAAACAATATGAAACCAGTGTTTAATTCATGCTTACCTACCCACACACTATTCTGGACTAGGCTAAGAGGAAAAGGATAATTTTACCTTACAACTAATGAAGGCCAAAATAGAGGGAGGGACACCAAACTAGCGCTCTGTTATTTTGCAGAAGAATATTCTTAAGTGGCTCTGGAAATGGAGAAAATTGCAGAACTAACATATCTGTATCTTTTATTAGGAAAGAAAACAAAAATGAGACTGAAGAGAAAACTAGAAAAAAAACCAGTTTTGAGAATAACTGAAGGACATCCTTGGCTTCAACTCATGTTTAGAACATTTAAAAAAATATATATCGATTTTTGTAGTATAATATCTCCTTCCAAAGTTATTTCCAATACCTTACATCTCTGTAGCAATACTGATCACCCTTAAGAGACATTTTGAAGTAGAAATTTGCACATTCTTTGTGATATATATGTAAGCAGAAGCTTTCTTACAGTATCAGCTTTAGGATGGTTATCTTGATATATAGAACAGTACAACAAGGCTAAGATAATACATCTGACAAGTCTTCAAATGTCTTAAGAAAATTCTAGCATGGAAGTGAACTCTGAAAACTGTGAATTTAATAAAATGAGATTGCAATTTTTGGGACATCTTTTCTTAGTTGAGGGCTCCAAACTGAACCAAACTTTGAAAGGTGTCTGTAGATTAAGGATTCTCCTACTGCCAAGGACATCAGTGCTGTTGACTCTTTTCATGGTATGCCACTACTTCTGGTGCATCACAGACTTTCTATTTGTCACTTCATCTCTCTGAGAATTAATAAGATGCTAAATTTAAATAGTGTCATAGGCAAATTCCAATAGTTAAAGTACCTGCAAGTTCAAGCAGGTACTTAATAACCCTTAATCTGTCCTATGCTTTCAAAATTTTGTTTTCTTCCTAAAGAACAAATGGATAGTTCACTAAAGCCTAGTTGCATTAGTGTGGGACAGTGGCTGTGTAAGACTGTTTTTTCCCAAGGTGCACAAGTGAGAACCTTTAAGAGCTTTTGTTGTTTTCTCTCAAAAAGTGACAAAAGTGTGTGGTTTTAGTTTAATTAGAGATAGGATCTCACCCAAATAGAGCTCGAAATTGACTTGAAACTCAGATTCCACACATGAAAGTAGTTGTCTTGTGCAACTTATTTTGGGGACCTTCCATGTAGTTTGAATTGGTTCAAAACTGAAACAACAAGCAAAATCTTCTTCTTTTGATCTTTGTTTTGTTTTCACCTGTTTGCTAACAGTCAAATTGTCATTGACCTCAGATGTATTTTACAGTTCCAAGCTTACAGATCAGTTCCAATTTTACAGATCAGTTTGTTTTCACCTTTAGATCTTGTTAAAACTAAAGAGATTCCTTGTTTGTCTCACTTGCATATAACTGTGAATAATTATAATCCTTGAAATTCAGATGTTTTTCATCCTTCACAAAGGTTTAATTTCCTTTAAACACAGTGTGCAGGAAGATTGTTGTCCGTCCTATGTGCCATTCTAATTGATTAAAAGAGAAATAACCCGCCCTGCAAGATTCTCTGTGCCTGCTGTGTGGGCCCTGCATGACAATGGGAGTAGGAAATGTGAGTTGCTGGATTCTCTCTCTAAAGCAGCAGTGCTAGAGAGCTGCACAAACTGCTCGCTGTACAGATTAGCCTAGATCGTAGAAAGCAATAGCCACTGGGCTTGCTTCAGTCTGGGTTAAGAAATAGGATAAGTGAATGAAGTTCAGCAACACAGTGCCATTCTTAGTACCTTCCCTCATGCATGGGACTGTGGTAGCACCATGGTGAGCATTTTTTCTTTTAATAATTAACAGTTAATTTCATAGTGTGCTGTCCCATCGCAGACCAACAGTTTTGACACTTTATTGAAATACGCTGTCATGAACTGTCACTGTACATGATACCTCGGGCAGCAAAATATAACCAAAATTGTTCTGAAGCTGCATTGATTCTGAGATAGATGGCTTTTGGTCATGGATAAGCATGACTATAAGCCCTGCACATAAAAATGCCTTATAAAATCAAGAAAAAGTTTTTCATTTCTTGGTAGATGAGTCCTGTCAGGTATGCATAAGCACTTGTGAGATCTAACTCTCAATGACTGCTTTTTTTAAAGCACTAATTGTTTTTATAAGTTTCTGAGGCTTTGAAGTGACAGAGTTGGGAAATGCCATCCAGTTCACCCTTCTGCCAGTGCAGACTGCTCCTTACTGATTCCTGTACTTCATCCAGACTGAGTTCAAAAAGCTTCAGAAGCTACGGTTACGTTGTTGTGTAGTTCTCTGTAGTCTGTTCAAGAAGAGTTTCGAAAAATGGCACTTAGTCACCTGCAAGGATTTGGTGAGGAGTTGAAATCCTGTCTCATTGATATCTCTGTGGTCACAGCCAGAAAGATGATCAACGAGGAAAAAATTCTACTGAAGACCATCAGCCATGTGCAGAAGTAGGGAAATGTTTCAATATCCATCCGTTTTGTCATCCATAGAATTAATAGAAGCCTTTTACCAGAATTCCTATTTGCTAGCCATGTTAGAAATACTATATCAAGTAGGAAATACACAGCTGCACTTTTTCACCAGAGGATAGGGTTTAGCACAGAGGAGTAATGGCACCCACATTTCCCTGTGCTAAGCATTAGCTTTAAACTCAGTTCTGGAGGTACCAATTTATGTGTGTGCTCTGTCTAACCTCAGGAAGCCCAAATTCAATGTTACAGTATTCTCCGTTCCCAGTCCAGATCTAGGTATATCTCAAACCCTGACAATCTCCAGGTAAGATACTGATAAATTCCTTTATAAATTATTTTATGCATAGAGATATAGATTAAAGTGTATCTCAGCAGCTATTATAAGCAATTTAACTTCAAAGCATTCTTAATAAATTCCACATATTTTCTTTAACGGAGAATAAGGTATTAACTAAATTTCTCAGCCTGTTGTGCTGACAGTAACTGGTATAGAGCTTAAATTCTTCATGGAAATTACAAAAAGGCTGAATTAGGAAGATACAGAAGAAAAACATTTTATTTAATTGTTAAAGATTTTAGTAAGGAAACGAGTTTATGGATATTTTCAAAATGTCAGCAGGCAGTCATAAAGTGATGATAATATTGAAATGCACAGGCCAAACCCATCAGGCTTGTTCCTGCCTTCTAAAGCACTTTATTCTGTAGGTTTTGCAGGCATGACTGGTTACATAAATATTAAATGGTACAGAATGTATCATGTGTTCACTGGAGCACAATGAAGAAGGAATATTTTCACAAAATATGATTGCTAAATTTGGAGTACAGGTGTTGCATGTTTTTAGATATAAATATAAATATTACATAAACTGCTCTTGAAATGAAGAATGAACTCTTAAAAATTGATTAATAGATAGTAACGATCCATTATTCAAGAAACATAATTCTTTATTGACCATAGTAGGATAAGGGCAGCTTTCAGTTACAGTTTATCTAAAGCAGACATTAAACAGAGCTAGAGAGCAGTATGTGACAAATAGGTTGAAGAAAAAATAGATTATTGGTAATATGAATTAGAATTTGACAAGAAGAAAATCAATAAAAGAAATTAGAGATTGAGCTAAAGAAATATGCATGGTTTCTAGAGATATGAAAAATTTGAAAGATAAGAATAACCAAAATGAGTACATCCAATGTTAAAGAAAGCTCAGTTCAGTAGTCTCATCTTTAGATTTAGTCAACAAAATTATCAATAGTGCACCATAAATATTTTAGCTCTGTATTTGGACAAAAGTATCATAAGACATTTTATTTCACACACAGACTTTCCAGTCTTTTACTAACTTAGGAGGACTGCATAAATCTGTGCTTGGCATTTATATTTCTAAACAGGTAGTTTCTATAATACATGTTCAGAAGTCCTAGATAAGGAGATCTAAAGTCTGTTGGTGCTCTTGCTAGTTAATCTTGGACTGGTAAAATTACATAACAGCAGTGATGAAGTGCCAGCTGTTGTTGCAGTATATAGTGTCTTTTCCCTATTAAAAATGTCAAGAAGGATGTCCCAGGTGCTGGTTAGGCTGACACCTATTCCTGACAAAAACAAGAAAGTGCCAATGAAATTAAATTAATAAAGACTCAAAGGACAAGAAAGTAATCAATTTCAGACAGCATGACTTTCTAAAGAGAAACTCTTGTCAACACACTTGATTTAAATCTCAGATGTCATGGCAGATTTGGTTGATGAATGTAATTGGATAGAAACTCTACATTATGATTTATTGCAAGGGCTCTGACTTTGTGACTTATGACATTCTAATGTACTGAACAGATGTCAAAAATCTGTTGCCAATGAGAAATTATCCTGGATGGGAGTGATTTCATTGGACTTTCACAGACATTGGTACAAAGCCACATTTTAATCTGTGATCTGGAGATAAATGGAAATGACCCATCAGGGAACTGGTGGATGGCACAAAGACTGATAGGATCTGTAGACAAAGATGCACTCATTCTCAGCCACTGAGATCACAAACCAAATGTACTTGAATATACCTGCACAGCTGTACAATTACCTCTCAAATATATTCCATTTACGAAAGAGGTGACCTTGACACAGATCTCTGGGTTGTAAGGGACATTCAACCACCCATGCAGTCCCAGAATGATGCAACAGAAACAGGTGAATCTTGGATGTGAGAATACCTAAGGGAACAGTTGACTGGGGACAGCTGAAAATTTGAGGAGGATCTGATAGAATTTATTTTAGAACTGGAAAAAAATGCCTTAAAAATTGAGGCTGCTTGATTCATTTAAATAAGCAGAAGATACTGAAGGATGACTGATCCTTTTCCTGGGGACAGTACTAATGGATTTTCTAATCCATCAGAGGATTTTAAAACTAATAATGTAAGAGTTTAACAAGAACCAGTGTATGAAAACTGAAGCCAAACAAAACTGAATTGTACTAAGACTGGAAGACCTTGTGCCCACTATAGCTTTTCAAAAACACAGTTATTAAATTTGCACAATTGGTGAATCAGATGCTTTCACAAATGATGATACAAATATTGGATTTACATAACCAGTAGTATTAGATACAATATACTGAGCTTAGCAAAGCTGTGCAGGTAGTCTCATTGCTTTCTCTTCTATCATATTTTCTCTGAATGAATGCTGAGTTATATAAGAGCATTAAAAATATTGAAAACATTCCACATTTGAGTTAGTTAACTTAACTAATTATTATAACTAATTATTGCTGAATTTGGAAGCCTTGGAAAACTCTTTTTTTTTATTTGTTTGGGGTTCATTGTTTGGTTGATTGGTTGGGGTTTTTTTTTGGTTTGGTTTTTTTTTTGTTTGTTTGTTTGTTTTTAGTTGTGATGTTTCTTTTTGGAACTGCAATGCTATACAATGCTTTTTCTCCAGAATAGTAACTCAATTTAAAAATAAATATGGTTTAGTGTTAAGTATGGTTGGACTTGCTCACTTCCCATTCCAAACATATCATTCCATCAAGTTTTATTTGTGCTAATGTTAAAAAAAATTGCATGTCATATTTCACAGAAATATTTGCAGAACACATTAAACTCATTAGCAATAAAGAGTCACAAATAACAATTCCCATTCCCTTGTAAATAGAATTGACCTCTAATAGAAAAGTCAGAATTGAGAAATTCATGGTTATTTACATTCTGGAGAACATACTTGCTGCGTTGCAACAAATACATAATTTACCTTCTCTCTCTCTTCTCCTCCATTGTCTGTAAGTACAAAACAATTCTACTAGTAAAGCATGTAACAGTATTCAGCTTTTATGACTGAACACTGCTATAATTTTTAATGTCTTAATTAAAAATGAAAACAAATGAATGTGGTACTTGGAAAAGGCAGTAAACAGGAAATTGCCATTGTGAGCAGGAAAGGGATCTATAAAAAGAAAACCCAGATAAGTCAAATTATACAAAGAACACCCAACTACACTTTGCTTGTCAAAACGATTGCAGTTTTCATCTATAAAAAGACGCTTCTGGGTGGTGACTCAAAACCCCTACATTTGCTATTTCAGATGTAATTTCCCTCATTCCATTCTCCTCTGGTGTCAAGAGTATAAAAAGAGACACACAGATTGCACGCTCCCTCAGCAGACATCCTGTGAGCCAACACAATTTTTTCAGAACTAAATTCTTTACTTTAGTCATACTTGGATTTGGGTTTTCCTGTGTGTGTAGGTATAAATGTGCCACAAAAGTGAAGGACTTTGGATTTGGCCATTCTTAAAGTAAGTTTTGCCATTCAAAGATACCTGGACTTTGTCTTTAATTGGGTGTGGGGTCAGGACCACATTGTCTCTATTAAGTGGCAAGGGACAAACCTCATCTCCTTCATTTTTCTTTTTTTTTCCTCTTGCCCTTGGCAGAGGAAGCATTGTTTTGTTTATTTTTTGGGGTGGAAGGGGGAGAGAAGTGTCTGGTAGTTCAGTTGGAGATTTTCCCTCTGGGTTTAGAGTTTCCCCGAGGGAAACTGAAATCCTGGTATTTCAAATTTGTGCCCTAGACATATGCTCAGCAACATGTCTGTTCCCCAGCGTGCCCAGGGCTGCGTTCACCTTCTGGGGAGATTCTTTATTCAGCTCTGCCTCTCTTTACGCCTTTCTAGCAGCTGGTGCCCTTGTAAATTCAAGGGCTGCCCTAGGCCAAGAAAAGCCAGAGGCTAAAGGAAAAGCTCTTGTCATCTGCTTTCACCCTTATTAAATGTCTTGTAAGGCAGTTTGACCAAATCTTGTGGGAAGACAGCAGCTCCTTGCTGCCCAACAGCCCTGTCTAGACAGGGTCACCTTGATATGTCCCTGCCAGGCAGGACTGGCTTAGGAAGTGCTTCAGAATCAGTCCAGCATGTGGACAAATGCATTGCTCAGAACAGAGACATAAACTGATAAGCAGAAATAGAAATGAGTGTCATGAAGGAGAATCTCTTCCTTTTCATTCAGATAAGCTGCTATTATTTATTCTTCAATCTGCATTTTGCATAATCTGACATTCAATAGAATAGAATTTTCCTATGAAAGCTGACCCACATTTAGAGCACTGGAAGATGAGGATGTTCCCTGCATGGCTTGTGGCTGGCACGTCAGATTTTGCATTTAAGTTGTGAGCAGTCTGAAGTATCCACTGTAAAAGGAATTTTACAAAGCAAAGCAGGAAGTTTCCATGTGGATTCTTCTTTGCTTTATTTGAACCAGTGGGCAACATTTGTTTTGTATCTGGCTACAACACTGGAAAGACATGGGCATTTTGAGAGGAACCACATTGGTACTGAATTTCTTAAAAGCCTTTGATCAAACTATAGTTGAAAAACACTCATGACAAATGTAGCTGGTACATGGCACTGAATAGATTGTAGAATCCATGAGGTACTTCTAGTCACAAATTCTGCTTGATAAACTAAGCAAGACAACCGTTTTCTTTGTATGCAGAAGAAAATTCATTTTAGAAATTATTTCTACATATTAATTTATCTGTGATCATCAACACTTACAGCTAAACTCTCTTGACACTGTATAGCCTCAGATGAGGAAGTAATCATAACCAAGACCTGGAAAGGACATTAGCTTTTCCAAAGATAAATAAGTTCCTTTTCAAAATCTGTTACAAAAATATTATGGATGAAGAGCTTGGAAGTCAAAAGTTAAGAAAATGTCGTATTAGCATATACAGCCTTGACTCAGCTGCACAGGCATCATTATATGTGCACTTATCTTCTTAGTCATGGTCACTGGCAATGTATCATAAGTGAGCAGGATACAAGGCCCTGAGTATGTTGATATTGGTTCTGATAAACCCTGGTCCATCCCTGTGGTTTTATTAATTATGAGAACGGTGCATTAGTGTGGATTAGTGACACAGTACCTGTGGTTTTCACAGGTTTTTGGAGGAATGGCAGGCTGTATGTCATTAACCAGTGAAGCTGTCAGATAATTTTAGAAATAGAGTGAATATTTGATATTTCTTCTTTTTAGAATAAGTTTAATTTTTCTGTGAATGGAAAGAGTGTCTGAATTTAGAACTGAAATCCATTCATTTACAGCCCATGTATAATGTAGTCTTTGACAACTAAAGAATTTTACCACTGTTCTCTGTTGATATTCTGATCTACAGAGACCATCCTCTGTTGGTTGAGAGAATAATTTGCCTTTCATACATAACCAGCCCTGAGCTTCATCCGGAAAAAAAAATCTCTGGATGCTATATATGTAAATAAAATCGTTATTCAAACAATTCTCTGTTCTCTTCTATTAGAGTATAAAAGTAGTTTATGAAAATAGTCTTAGAAACCCAACTCCTTTTGCCTGTTGTTTGATTTGTTTTCCTACCACAGTTCAAAAAGTTCAGCAAGTACAGTAAATAATGCACTATGTGTCCCAGAGCCTTGTATTCCTGATAATGTTAATGTGTCATGTTCATATGTACTTTGTGTTCCTAACAATATTCAGCATAGAGATGGGTCTTTGAAGTGAAATTCCACAGTTTATTGTATTACTAAGTATTAAAATCAGTGGGCAGAAGTTTAAAACTAGATCCAAACTTTGCTCAATTTCTCTTGCTTTTACTGAGAGTCTTACAAAAGTCTATGCTTCATTGGGTTGTAAGAAATCTTCAATGTCTGATTTTCTGGTTTCAGTCATTGTAACTCAAAATATCTGTGTTTTATATATTTCAAATAAATATGTACACAGGACACTGGCATTTTGCACTTTGGGAAGAAAGGGAAAGAGACTGAGAAAAATGTGAAAGGAGTGTCCTTTCAAATGAAAATACAGATTCTGGTTTTCTACTCTATCATTGTGTGATAGGCAATCACAGGATATGCTCCTGATGATTGAATAGAAGAAATAATCACCTTCATAAGTAAAGTTGCCAAAATTTTGTATGCTTACAAAAGGCTTTTGCTGATTAGGAAATACGGAAGTCAAATTAAGATTAACTGTGGAACAGAGGTTGCATGTGGCAAAGGTATATAGGTTCAGAATTGCTTGATGACATTGAAGAATTTACAGGTTTTCTGATCTTGGGCATTGGGATATTTCTATCAGAAGGGACTGAGTCCTTCTTAGTGCTAGGATGCACTTCTGAATTTTTTAAGGTAAGTTTAACAGGACTACTGAGATGAGTAGCAGGTGGGGGAGTCTGAAATTGCAGGGTGTGGGGTGGTGTCCTCCCAGGGAACACCCTAGAGCTTTGAAATTCAGAACTAATTGCATTTGGGAAAATCAAACAAACAGACAAAACCAAAACCAAAAAACTAAACAAACAAAACAACAACAAAATAACCACATCCCAGCTGTCTGAACAGGAGGAGATTTGCTTAAAGGTGTACAAACTGTATTACAGACATTTCCTTTGCATGCAGCCTGCATATCCCATTCCTTCTCTTACAGCTCTTTTCTTTAACAGGTTCTTTCTGGGTCAAGGGCTTTTTCTAAGGTTTTATGGAATGCATACCTTGTAATATAAATTTTGAAAAACTGCTTCTAAACCTCACAGGTAAGATGAAAATATGTCCCAGGCCCTGAATTAGAGCTGCTGTCATGTTTGCACTGGAGCCCCACTTTCAGAGGAGAGCGAAGCCACTGATTTCTGCTTCACAGAGAACACCTGCTCTCGCTGAGCAGCCATGGGCTGAGCTCCTATCTCTTAGATAGCCCCTTTTAAAGCTCATTCATGAGAAACCCTGGGTTTTTTGGTAGCCTAAAGGGCAATTTCCAGGTGCTGATGTCTGTGCTGATGTGCAGCAGTTGTGTTCAGTTGCTCTGTGCTTATTTCACAGAAGTTTCCTAGGTTACAGTTGGCTCCATTTTGTTGCTAGTGGCAGGTTCCTTATAAAAGCTGGCAAGTGATGGCCCCCTCCGTGTCACCTCAAGCAGGAGGTGCCTCAGGGAGCCCCAGTGTGACCGAGCTGTGCCAAGCAGAGGGAGGTTTTGCTCTCTCTGCTCTCAGCAGAGTGCAGATGCTCACATCGGCTTCCCAAAATCTGCAGTGCTCAACTCCATCTCTCAAGCATTAGGAAGTGCTTCAATACATGGGTCCTTCACCAGAATTTACAAAATCTTATAGGCAGAGTGATAGGAATTCCTGGAAAAGGGAGACTGAAAGCCAGTGCCATGGGTAGAAGTTAAAGGGATCTATCCTCTGCCACACCACATGAGGGATTTCAGTTTCAGAAGTTTCTAAAGTACTTCCCAGAGTCGTTCAAAAGTGCAAGATAAGATTCAGGAGTTGGGACTTGCCAGAGATAGCAGCTAAAAGCAGAACCAGAATCAGAAGTCAATGTTCTTTCAGTTTCCACTTCTCAGAAGGCAATGATATGAGTGTTTCAGGCTACTGTTAGCTACCCTGGAGATTATTATGAAAGTACTAGTTCAAAAACTGATGTTAGAGCACTATTATTTCAACAGAATTAATAATAGTAATAATAATAAGCAATAACAACAATAATTCCATGGATGTGTTACTTGCAGAAGGAAACATAGAGCTCCAAAAATAGATGTAGAAGTCAGAATGGCTTCCACACATAAAAGAATCCCTGCTAGTAAACCAAATTTAGTTGCAAATCTGTGTATGCTGTCTGACTGTTTCAGCATCTTGTCAAAAACTCCTCTATTGTCTTTGGAAAGATATGCTGGATTTTTCTGATGTTCCTAGTAAAAGGAGACCAAAGCATTGCATTTGTTTCCTTGTCACCATCTAAAAAGTAATCAAGTTGTAAATTATTCAGTAGCAACTTGCATTTTTACTTGGCTATCTGAGTAGTTAAAAAATTCAGCTGGTGTATATTTACCTATATTTATAGTTAATAATGTATACAAGTGTTAGCTAGCTTGGGAAATAGGCTTTTTATAATTCTATCCACTGTGACAAAGTTTCTACAAAACCCTTAAAAAGATGATGGCATACATACATAACTAGCCTGGTCTCCATCTGAGAAGTATCTACATAGGAAATACTAATATAAAGTATAACTTAATTTTAAAAGAAAATTATCAGATTAAATTTGCTCAGATTATAAATGTAAAATCAATCTGTGAAGTAACTTAAAATCAATATACATTTTCCCTTGTGCTTTTGTTCTTCTAAAATACCCATTGATCAGTGAACAATCTGTTTGCTTTAATTTCCACATTAGTCCTTACAGCACTGAAGGAAAGTTCAGTGTTGGTATAAAAGATCTTGAATTAAATTTTGATTTGAAACTTACTAGATAGGAGAGTAGATGTGGATTGCCTCATCCAATTACCCCAGCTGTTTCTAAAAGTAAATGGCAAATTGTAAAAGCAATGTCAGTTTTATAAAGTAAAGAGGGGTAGTTTTTTTAATAGGTTATGAAATATAGGCACCTTTTAACCTAGTCAGTTCACATTAAACAACTCTTAGGATTGCAAAAAGCAATGTAAAAAGAAATTACAAAAATAACTGTGATCTGAAGAAATTCAAGGGTAAAAAATGTCCCAAGTTATATAGCTTTCTCTCTTTCCTCTTGTTCATGGTATAACTAAGAGAGAATTTAATCTCTCTGTTTCAAATATCCATTAAAATACTTTTTGCTTCTAGTTTTCAGCAGAAAAGCAAGATGGGCTCAACTTCTGCTACTCAAATTTATAAAGATACATAGGAATGTTATTGATCTGAAGGAACTGGAAGAGCCCCAGTAATGAAAAAAGAGGTTAACTGCTGTCAAGAACTGCTGTTTCTTCAAGCTTATACTGAAGGCTGTATAATTTATAACTGACTGGGGAGAAGAATTGGTTTTGAAGCCCTGCATTTTAAATTTGATTTAAAATTCTCATTCCATATATAGTTTTTCCTTGCTTAATGTGGTGCCAGATCTATTTTTATGTAGTCAGCATCTCATATACGAGGAATGAGTTTTTGAGCTGCTCCTCCAGCAGGGGCATCACAGAAAATGCAGTTTAGTGCAAATGAAGTTGTAAAGGAGTGGGGCATGCTTTCTCATTTTGAGTTACTTCTGCCATTGACACAACCCTCAAGACAATAAGGGTGGATCAGCTCACTGTAGCTCCTGGAATCACCTGGTATAGCTGTCATAAAACCTCCTTTTTGGCTCTACTGCCCAACAAGTTCCTACTGCTTGTTGGCAGCAGCTGTGGTGGTACCAATGCCGGCACACTGCCCTGGTACCAGTACCACAATAATTCCCAATTCTAAATCTGTGTGACAGTGAATCACAGCCAGTGTTAATGTGCTCCCACCTGTGCCACCCTGGGCAGTTCATCTGGGCTCACTGAGTCCCACCTGGCCCTGCAGCTGCCCCATCCCAGGCCAAGCACTGGCACACACCTGGACTCTGCACCTGGGCAGAGGCACAATGGCCATGCTGTGCCAGCTCTGGTGGCACCAGGAGTAGCCGTACGCAGGTCCCTAGGACAGAGTAGGATAAGAAGAAGCAAGTGTGATACTTTTACATTTCTCAGGCTCCAATTAACTATGGCTACTTCCCGAGATGTGTCTGTAATTATTTCCTTTGGATTTGTTTGCTGTGCACTTGACCAGGTTCTCTTGGAAAGGTGCAGATTTTCAGCGTGCATAACATCCTTTGGCACTAAGGTCCACAAACATATTGTGCATGGCATGAGGAGCCACTTCCTTCCAGGCAGCTGCTTTGAGTGTCACTCCTACTATTTTTGTTTGATACCTCCTAAATCTGGTACTGAATCAGAGTACATAGCCACAAAAACATACGATGAATTTAACTCACCACTTTATCATCCAATCTTATAAGGTTTTTCTACAGGTCTTTACAATCAGCTTTCATCTCTGCCTCTAAACAATGCACTGTCATTTGCAGACCGTGTCACCTTGCTGCAGACTCCTGGCAGGGTGTGACAAACAGCAGCTCCTGGCAAGCATCGCCAGGGAGCCCCACTCACACCACACTTATACTGCAAAAACTGGCTGTCTGTTGGGGTTTTTTTCTCTGTGTTGTGTCTGCCTGCAAAATACCACCTATTTGTTTCTGTGTAGGCCTCTCTGTGCTGCTCTTAAACACCTAAATCAGATTTCTGTACCTGTGCTGTACAAGTGTCTGTATTTCATTCTAGGACATTAAATACTGCAGTATTTAACTTCTGTGCACCCGCATCCTTTACTGGATCTAGCCTGAAGTACACACCAACACTGTTCCTTTGTATAGAAAAAGCAGACTAGAAAAGCATTTGAAGGTACTACCTTTTTACAGTCCTTTGCTGGGAACCCAGCTACACTTCTGAAAGACTGATAAATGTTGGGCTGAGGATGTCTGCACAGTCAGGAGCCTGAAACCTTTCTTTTGCCTGGACTTCCTCTCATACTTCTCTCTCATCAGTAAGTCTTTGGATCTCTGAAGACATGTAGCACTGAAATGGGGAAGCTTATGTGGGAGACAGAACTAGACATGCTTTGGACCCTGGGTGAGACCTGCTGCAGGGCATCTCAATCTCAGTTTTTTGCAGGTGGATCTCAGCTGTGCCTGCTGTACTTTAAGGCACAGGATTCCCTTCACAAACCCCTTTCCAAATACAAATCCAAATGGATTGCATAATCCTAGATGTTAAGTCAGTTTAATAAATGGCTTCATGTTGTTCAGAAGATATGAAAACCTCTCCCCCATGATTAGACTTCATTTCAATATAATTCATTTATTTACTTAAAGATTATTCACATACAGAGACTGTAAGACAAACACAGTGAAGATTAATCATTATAAAATAGTAATTACAGGAAAGAGTCCTAATAGACTTATCTTTTGAACCCTACAGGTATTTACCCTAACTGGACAGTAATGAATTCTTACTCTACATTACAGCAGGACCTCCAACTATCCAGAAGCTGTAACACTGAAC
This sequence comes from Leptocoma aspasia, assembly GCA_013399835.1. Taxonomy (NCBI): domain Eukaryota; kingdom Metazoa; phylum Chordata; class Aves; order Passeriformes; family Nectariniidae; genus Leptocoma; species Leptocoma aspasia. Next base: position 644,922 of record VXAX01003049.1, read on the forward strand.
TGGCCCACTTTTTCTTAAAAAGAAGAGCATGCTTTAAAAAAAAAAATCAGGAAAGAATTTTCCACTTTTGGAGAGATTTTATTAAAAACATGCCAAATCAAATACTACATATACTCTTTTTATATTTATGTATACACACACATATACTCAGAACTATATATGCGTATTTATATCTCATATACTGAACTAGAATGATGTAATAATTTTAGACATACAAAAGTCAGTGGCAGGACATTCAATAAATATGTCTGTGATAAGATAAATCTTTCAGCATGTCGTTACAAGTGTGCCACTACTTCCATTTTGCTTTCCAGCCCATCAAGTGTTAGTGGCTTTTTAGGCTGCAGCAACCTTGCAGAGAGCCCTCCAGATCTTTAAGAACTCATCAGCTATTTGTGAGGACTTAGCTGTGGATTTGCTCCCTTCTTCATATAAGTCTCCAGTGCCTCCTGGGAGATTCCCACCCTATATTCATGTCCTAGCTGCCAGGTCTTTCTCCCTGTTGCACTCCGTGCTCCCAGAGTTTGCCCCTCATCCATGTGCACTGGGGGAGCAAGCAAGTTCCTGCTCCCCTGGGAGTGCAGCACAGGACCCAGAGGGCAGCAACCCTGACAAGGCAAAATGTAGCTTTCCTCTTCTCCATTCTGAACTTCTTTAACGAAAGCATGACGCTGCTGTGACTACAGAGCCAACTACAAAAAATGTACATATTTGTACCCTCTGTTGTGCAGGTAATATGGAAATCACTCTGTAGTTCTGACCTAAGATATTTATTTAGTCTCTATTTTATGTGTGTGGTAAATGGGTCATGTTTGATGTGTCAATCTGTTTGCCCTTGCATCATGTATACTTGCCAATACCCTCTGCTGCAGTGAGTGCAATAGTGAATCAGCTCAAAGCATCAATAATCAAGAAACCATAAAACAAATACCTTTAAAATGTTATTGTTTTAAAGCAGGATCAACATAAATTATGAGCTCTCATAGTATTAAATGGACATAGATGATTCATGAATTACCACTAGCTGATAATGGCATGAGAATGAGCCTATATTTACCTTTCTTCTGGCTTTTTCTTGATAGGACTTGCCCATGACCTCACATTCGCTTATGACATCAAAATTCTCTCTCTTGGAAATAGCAGTAGTGGTGCAAGCACTGTGTTGGGGTCTTAGCATGATTGAATTGGTAGGAAGGTTGAAAGGAAACAACTTCTACTCAGCTACCTTGTTAATCAGCAGTTACAGAAAAAAAATCCTTCCCAGAATGGGGATTATTTGATATGAGAGAGATTTGGGAGTTGTTTATAGAAAAGTCCCTAAAGCCTTTGGACTAAAACACAGCTGCAGTGCTGAAAGCAAATCAGATGCTGGATTGTATTACTGGGGTAAACAAAGTGAAGCAAAGCCTAGGAGGGGATGGTCTTGTTACATAAGACACCACTTACATTGCATCAAAAATGCTGTAACTCCTATTGTGTCCTGCTCCTCCGGGTGTAATTGCTCTTGAAACAAAGGAACAAAGCAGAACAACCAAAATGGTGACAAGTTTCAAACAGTTAAATACTGAAATGTTGGAAAATATGAAGTTTTCTTTCAATGGGGAAAAAAAAATAAAATAAGACCTTTAGAATAATCTGTTGGAAGTGTTTGGGTTTAGCATACAAAAAGCTAACCTGGGAATAGGTGCATTTCTTTTTTCACAGTCAGAGAGAGCAAAAAATGAAGCTCAGTAATGTGAAAATCAGATGATGGAAACATAATGAAGGGTAATGATCACATAAAATAGGTTACCAAAAACCTATTGAGGGCCTTTAAAAGATATCTCTCTTCCTTTCAGAATACACAGCAGAAAAAGGGATAGAGACTTACAGGAGCAGGAAAGAAAATGATATGTAGAGCACAAAGAGGAGCAGATTTTAACAATGCGACATGTCACTCTGTTCTCTACTCTGTGAGAGCTTACCCTGTTTTCATCACTGTGTATCTGTTCCATGTTCCTATTCCCTCTTTATCAGCAGACTTTGACTGTCAGTGTGAGATGAGCTCACTTTTTTTATCCTGTTTTTGTATGGAAATTAGTCTCATGGAACAGCACTGTTTCTGTGTATTTGCTGATCTTTCACATCCCCTCAGGAACTTTGTAACCTATGGGGCCGATTCTAACTGTATGTTATCAGACATATTTCCACAAATTTCATTAATAGGTAGTGGGATAGAGGAGAAAAAGTGAATTTTAAAGTGTCCTGAGCTGCATTATAACCTCAAGCCTGATTAAACATCAGAAAATCCATATCATCTCTCAAACTCATTATACAAATGTCTGCAAAACTTTCTTCTTGATTACGAATGCTCATAGAAAAGCTTCCTTAATTTCTTTTATTTCAGGGAACTCTTAAAATGGAGAAGTTTGTGGGTTTGGATCAAACTGAATAAGCCAGTATGTATCCAACAGCCCTGCTCAATATTCTACCTGTACCAACTGGTTCAGCAAAAGATATTAACTGTCTCCAAATATTTTGCCATTGAACAGGATACTATATCTCAGAATATGTCATATTTATTTATGTCATATTTATGAGCTAAGTAATAACATGAAATAACTGGAGAAAATATCAGGTGTGGATTTATAATGTATCTTTACAGCTAAAATAACATTTTAAGAAATTCTTACAATGTACAGTCCTGATGTTATGCTGCTTGAATTTTGAGGTATTCATTCATTCATCTGCTTTTGTATCAAAGCTGTATTTTAGTCCTGCATATGGGTTTTATATGACCATTACTCACAGGAAAAAGTAAAAAACACAAGATAACTCACTCTTGAATGTGAAGCACTTCACTAGTGTGGAACCCACTTCAAGGGGTTCAAGAGGACACTAAGACAAGTCTGCTGAGATATTTTTAAAAGTTGATTTGCAATCAATATTTGGACTGTTACGCCAGACAAAACCAATATGTACTCACAGGACAAAGAGGACTAGTACTGGTTGTTCCTTGTGATGGTCTGGACAAGTTTCCCATCTATAATATCTGTAATTGATTGTCCAACAAAATTAGAAAGCATTTTCTGTTTTCAAAGAGTAAAATTCAGAAACTTTGCTAATGGCATTATTGAAAGGTTTCTGCAAGAGGGAACTGGAATTTGCTGGTTTAGTATCTCTTAGTACTTAATCCCATATAGCTGAACTGGCCTTTTTATTTTTTCCCTTAAGTGCAAAAGACAAAACACTGTAAATCCAAATAGACCCTGATCCTTGCTAAAACATCATGTAGGGTTGCAAGATTTCCAAGCAAATTTGTACATTTCTTACTGTTGTTTGATAAATGAATATTGATGATTATTGGTTTGTAAGAATCCTTTAGAAAAAGATTGCATATTTTCTAGAAAACTTGAACCCACTAAATTTTGTGTTACAGATATATATATATAGATACAGATATATGAATTAAATTGCAGGCTGCAAAATTTGTGTCTATATGGGGCTGTGGTATGATCCAGTAGTGTAACAATGGCATTTCAAATGCCAATCAGAATTATAAATAGAAGTGTGTCTTGAGAAATATTAAGGTGCATGAAAAAAAAGAAAATAATCTTTCCAAACTATCTCTTCCATTATTTCACTCTTGTTTTAATGAAGGACCTTTCAGGGAAATTGCTATGCTTGAATAGCATGTAGAATGTATGTGACATTTTATTTCATTCACCTGTGTCCCTGTCTATTGTTCTCCTCAGCAGTCCAGAAATGAAACATTTTATGAACTATTTGCTCTTTGCTGGCCATTTAATTATTAAGCACCTCATTTCTTTTGTTTAGTTGTTAAATGAAAAAAAAATAATCTCTGTGAGTTTGGGGCTATTTTATAATTTCGTAGGCTATCCTAAGGTGTGTATGTTGCTGCAAGATAACACTGGCAGGTCACTAAAAGCATTTGCCTCTGCCTCACACTCCTCAACACCCACAAGACATGTGTTATCTCAGAGTAGCACACGTCCCGTTAAGCCTTACAGTTTGTGTGGCTGATGGAAGAGGATACTGTCCTTCCAGGGTCTTAACAGAAGTGCTGCTTTTGCATGTTTATAGCTCTCCCATTGTCTACAGCTCAGGGCTGAGATGCACATCCATTGTATGTGTACAATGGGAAGGCACTCACACCAAAGTCGGGAAAGGGATAAGCATAGCATGAGTTTCCTTTGGAAACCCGTACGAGTGTGGGCACTCGTGTGTGGCACACTTTGTGTGCAGAGCTGTTAGTGGGCTGAGATGGCCCAACAGGAGCACTAAGAACACTGCCAATATGTCAAATTATTTTCTTGTTTAAGAAAGAAATTCAGTACAGAAGGCATGAATAAAACAAGATTTACACAGCCTTGCTGACTCACAAATTGTCAGGTGTAAAAAATGATGTATTGGGAAGGCTTTGTATAGGTAATCACGTATTTTAGTTGCTTGGCTTTATACATTTCTAATACAAGCTCTTAGAAAATCTGAATGAAATAAATGTGCTATGCATTAAGATTAAAGTCCTAATGAAAAAATTTCCTTAAACATCCGCTTATACTTGAGATCGATTTGAGTGAGACTATTCAAATGCTTTAAATTAAGCCTGTTCTTAATGGGGGCCTAATGTCTAGCCTGCTACTCCCAGGCATTAGACATCGCTCTCATTAAGAATTATACATCTTAATTCCTTGTGTAATGCCATGTGTATGCATCCCTAGCAGCCATTATGCAATTATACATCTTAATTCCTTGTGTAATGCCATGTGTATATATCTTTAGCACTCATTATGCAAGACAAAACATCTAATTGGATCCCACAGCAGCAGTGGCATCTGTCAAAAATCAGAGAAATTCCTTTTCTTTAGAGGAAGGCTTTTTTAAAAATAGCAAATGTGTGCATTATTCCTTGTCTTAAATTTCCTCTTTTTTAATCTATTGTCATATTAATAGTTTTGGTGGTATATACACACTATAAATACAGAAAATCATGGGTTTGCATCTTATAAGGTTGTTTCCCCTTGGAAACTTGTATGTGTCTCATCAAGAACAGGTGCTGTCATGTAATGCTGCTGGGGGGTGTGTGTGTATGTGTACTGCAGACAGATAGTTCAAGCATCCAGGATGGGGGACAGGTTAGAGCAATTCTGGTAATTCTGATTTTTTAATCTTATCTTAACAAGCGATGAGCATTTAACAAACTCCTGAAAGTGGACACTGGCTCCTCAAGAGCTAGAGTCCACAAGCAGAGGCTGTATAAAATGAGCTGAACCTTAGTGTGGGATTAAGTTTCAACTTGTTCCTCAAACAGGAGACTGAACAAAATGTTGATACAAACCTTGAATTTTGTAGCTTTGGACCATTTTTAATTTAAAAGCATAGCACTCTCTGTTAATGGAAAATAGAGATAACTTGAACTGTAAGTCAAATTGCATCCTTTTCCTGTTAATACCTCCCAGGTTTTCATGAACTACAATTTTCTCATAAAGCAGCTGAGAAAAATGATGCACATTTGATTCTCCAGTGGGAAAATAACAGATATCACAACTTACAGGAGCAAATTAAAGTCCATCTCTATTTGACAAATGTGATTTTGCCACTTCAGTACAAGGAGGCATGCTTTGCCTCTTTTTGTTTTGCTGTTTATAGAAAAATTCCAACCTCCTATGTATCCAAAAATGAGATTGAAATCAGAAAGAGATTGTGGCACACAATTGAAGTAAATATACTACACAAAAGTAAGACATCAGAAGACTCCAAACAAGGTTTTCTTACTGATCCTTATTTATCAACAAGCTACAGTAAGAGCCCCCAAATACAGCAGTAAGATGAGAGCTGTAGTGGTTTGGGGTCATTATTGTTGAGTGCTTTTAAGACAATTTGCAAAAGTAACCTTTTTTTTGTTTTCTGTGTGAGCTGGTAGGTTATGTTTGAAGCCCAAGAATAAAAATAGAGTGGGGTCATACACTAACTGTGGCTATTTTCTCTTGGTTTTGCATTAAACTCCCAATAGCAATTTAATTTTAATTTTGAGGGAAAAAGATAAAAAATTACAACATTTTCCCCCAGATTATAATTATTTCAAGGATAATGATACATTTCTATTTATGAATGACCCAGGGGTATGTTACTTTTTCCTTTGATTTGTGCAAAAATAACCCCCCCAAAAAAAAAACCCAAAATACCATGATTAGCAACAGAATAGAACCACATGTATGCTTAAGTAGTGGGGATTAGACACACATTAATAATTTCCTCAGGATCAGTTATATCTGAATAATATATTTTTAAAAAGCAAAGTTTCTTCCTTCTTTTCCCCCTTGATTAATTATCTGCTTTCTATGCGGGTCCTGAATACAGAATTTGGCTCATGCTGCCCTAATTACCATTGGCTCATTTGCATGGAATGCCTGAAGGATGTACCTTGGGAGATAGAAAGGGTGAGCGTCTCCAAACACCTTTTTGTTCCTATCACATGAATCCACCAAAGTCATGTGCCTTCGTGACTGAAGGCTTCCAGGTGTGGCTACTTCCGAGTCTTTCGAGAGCAGGGGAGGGGATGACAGGAAGGGCTGATGCACCTTGTGTTTGACAGTGGTATAGCTCTTTGTTGTTGGTATAGTGGTATTGTTAGCATTGTTATAGTTGTATTGTTGCTTTTATGGAGTTCTAACAGCAATTATGAGGTTCTTTCTATCTTCAGGAGCAACGTGAGAAGAGTAATGCTTCCAGGTATTAAAAAAAGGAAAATGGATGTACTGGGAGAGAGGGAGAAAAAAAAAAAAAGGAGAGAGCAATTTCTAGCACTTTAAGACAAAAGGTTTTTTAAAAGCATGAGGAAAAAAATTTAAAATACAGTGAATAGCTTGAATTTTGTTTCAGGAATGCAATCAAGAGTGTCAAGATGTAAAAAGTCAGAATTAACAACTATTTGCTTTAGCCTCTAGAAAAATGGAAGGAAAAAATTAGTTTAGATGGAACGAATAAGAAGACTAGTGGGGGCGGGGCGGCGGGGGGGAACCCAGGAGGAGTTACTGCAGCAGAATATCTCAAATTAGAAATATTTAAGTATGTGTTGTGCTTGACTAGTGAATCTTGATGCCATACAGCCATAAGAATTCATATCCTAGGTCTCAGAAACAGGCAGGTAGGCTCTGATCCTGAGCAGCTGTAAATTAATGCAGCTCCAGTGGAGAAAATGGAGTCATGCCCATTTGCATAAGCCCAAGAACTGGCCATGATAGCAAGAAATTTCACATATAATCAGATCATCAGACCACAATCTAATTATCACATAGGATGAATTCTTGAATTCCCTTTCTTACTAAAAACCAACAAAAAGCCCTATCACATTGGTTTCTTAGAAGCAGTACATGAATGAGAAACTCTTCAGCCATGTGTGCTTATTCTAAAGACCTAGATAATTTGCATTGCAGTCATTAATTCCAGAAACTAAAAAAAGTACCAGTTCAGAGTTCTGAGAACAAGACCTGTTGGTAGGCATAGGGATGTTGTAGAGGTACTTGGAGGGCCTGGTTCATGCTTTCCTAGATTTCAGGCAAACTTTTTTTCAGCCGGCACTGGTATTCGACTGCACTACGTTAGATTTGTCTTCTTTCAGTGGATCTTTTGAACCAAGACTGTTTCGTGCATATTTTTTTAGTCAATCATAAACTGTTTTTATACAGAGGTCTGGTGTACTCCCATGTTATTCAGAAGTTCCAGGCTGGAGTCATCATTCTATACTCATGCACATGCAGAAACACATTTCCTTGGGATTTAAGGATTGCATCTGCTTTTCTGACCGTGCTGAGGAAAGGGTGAAAGTCAGCACTTTGGTTTAATGTTATTTGTTGTCCCATCCAGAGTGTAATTGTGTATCATATGTTTAGTAGCAGTGAAATTATGCTACTTGTAGGTCCTAGGACTGCACTGGCTTTTTCCATGTACTTTCTCACCAAATTCCATGCCCAATTCATCAGCAGGCCCTCACTTTCTTTGGTCTTCCTTTTGTTGCTGAGGTACTTGCAGAAATCCTTGATGCCTTTTGTGTCCCTTACCAGGGGACACAGAAGATTTGAGTCCAGGTGGGTTTTGGCTTTCCTAAACCAAAACCAAAAAACCAAAAAAATTTTTGTGTCTGAATTTTGTCACGAGCGTCTTATTCATCAGGTGGGTCTCCTACTACGTTTAGTTGACTTCCTGATGGTCAGGATGGACCACTGTTGAGCTGAAGGAGGTGATCCTTGAACATCAGCCACTGTCCAGAACCCTTGTTTTCTCCAGGGCCGGCTACCATGGCACTCTTTGGCCCTAAATAGTCCTAAGTAGGCTCTCCTGAAGTCCAGATTTATGGTCCTGCTTTTTGCCTTGTCCCTTGCTCTCAAGATTCCAAACTCACCAATTCAGGGTTGCTGCAGCCTAGGCTGCCACCAGTCTTCACAGATGCACCTAGCATCTGATGGAAGTGCAGCAGACCATGGCCCCCTGTTGGCTCCTCCATCCTTTGTGTCAAGGAATTGTCATCAATGCACTCCAGAAACCTTCTAGATTGCTTGTGCCTTGCTGTATTGGCTCCCAGGCAACCAGAGAAAGGTAGTGCTTCTTGGGTGATTTGCAGATGTCAGAAATCCAAAGAAAAGTAAGAAAATTGCTGAGTGGTAAAATTATCTTGATAAACATGAAATATTTGGGAAGCATATTTTTTGTAGACAGGGATCTTGCTACCTGTCAGTATGTGCTGATACAGGACAATATTTGTGGGTTTTATACACTTGTATATGTATTCAGAATCTGAAGGGAGTTTCTTTTGCAATAAAATGTTTCTTGTGTAGTTCTTCGAAATGGTGCTGAAACAAGTGCCAAACTGTATTTCCTGTAAACCAGGCAATGTTTGTCCTGAGCTCACATTTCAGGGATCATTTTTTGGTAGTTTGTATAATTACTTTACAGTAATGTCTAGGATCAACAAACCAGAAAAGGATTAGTTTGAAAGGTCAGACAAGAAGTCACATTATTGACTTTGTATATACATTGTGAGTACAATTAGCACAGATTCTGTAAGTTTGAAAAAACATTCCTGTTTCAAAAGAAAAGTACTTGAAACCACACAGCTAGGCTTCGCACCAAAAAGGTACAGAAATTGAAGGTATCCTTTATGAGAGCTCTGCATTGTGACAGGGTATTCCTGGCATAAACCAGTTCAGCTATCATTGTTTTTTGATTAAGCCTTTTTTTTCAGGAAGCATCTGCTTTTGTTCCTTGAAAGATGAAGCATGGTATTTCCGCCCTTATTCCAATGCTTTCTCCAGCAGAGTTTATAGAACATTTCACAAAGATGATCCTGCATTCAGAAGAACCAAATATGACAGTTTTAAAAAATTCTTGCCATTTCTTTCTCACTTCTAAACAATATTTATTTTAGTTTATTCCCCTTTCAGATGAATTGGAATTGTAGATCCTTGGTCTAAATCCATCCTTCAGAGCTTGGAGTTGGTGGAGTTCCAAGGTCTTTCTACCTCTAATTTTAGACTGAGGCTTAACACCAAGTCTTCTTCTGTCTTTGAAATTTGTCCAAAGTTTCTCAGTGGTTTTCAGTATCAATATTCAGACTTAGAGATATCTCCAATTAGAATCCTTTCATGCAGGGGTTGGGTTTTTTTTTGGGTTGGGTTGGTTGGTTGGTTTTTGTTGTTGTTGTTTTGTTTTTGGTTTGGTTTGGGTTTTGTTGGTTGGTTGGTTTGGTTTTGTGGGTTTTTTTAGTATTTCCAGTACAGTACTATTCACACTCAGAATTTGAAAGAAGCAGCTGTTGAATTGAGTGCTGCTGGGCTTTGGCAAGCACATGGATTAGATTTGATGATTGTAGATTATGTTCTAATTTTAAAAGATTCACTTCTTCATAATACAAACATAAATTAGAGGTAGAATAAAGACTTGAGATCATTCTTTCCCCGCCCCCCTCAAAAAAAAACCCCAAACAAACAGAATTTCTCTCAGAGAAATTCTAATGCCCTTAATCTGGTCACTAAGAGGGAAGGCACGCTCACTGGATCCTTGTGCAGAAGCTAGGCGTTTCCTGAGAACAGGAGACACACAAATCTGTTCATTATTTTATGCTCTCCCTACTACATAAACTAGATGTGTGTTTACAGTTCTAAAAAGCAAGTGCTACAAATAGGAGATAGCATGAACCCAATAAAACACTTAAAACAGCACCACAGTTAACCCAGATACATTATTTATGCTATTTTATTTGCTCAATGGTCATATTCAGAAGGGTGTTGTTTTCACAGGGCTTCAGCTGTTACCAGATTCAAGAGAAGATGCAATGCCCTTGAAACAAGGAGCACCCCTTGCTCCTTTTTATGTTTTTCAGTGCATCTGAATACCATTTCTTCTTTATGAGACTGTCTTGTCAGGACTGGTTTTGGGTGTATCAGCTGTTAGTAACCCTGGACTGGCTCGTAGCTGTTGACTATGATTTTTTAAGAATCTTTTTCAGCTGCAAAAGCTTAGCCAAGCCAGCTTGTGTCGATTTCTGTGTCACTGCTGCCATCTTCGGGAAGTTTTCAATATTGCTGGGTGGGCTTCTTTTAATGTAGATGAATTCCAGCAACCGGGAGATGAAAAAAAGTACATCTTGCACCTTGTTACAAGAACACAGTCCAAATGGCACAGAATGCAAGTTTGTATGTGGGATGCCTTCATTCTCTTAGGGATATTTTTAAAAAATTCAAAAGGAGTGTCCTGATTTCTGTTGCAATTCAGTGTGAATTAAGCACCGGGTAATTGCTTAGCTCTCATCAGCTTCCCAGCCTGCACGTTCAGTAGTTCATTTCAAGAACCACATTAATGAACCCGTCAGATTTCCAGGTCTGTTTGCACATATAAATGTGCAGCTAGATGCTCAAATGCCGAGGGGATGCATGCAGAGCAGCAGTATTATCATATGGAAATAGGTTTGTTGTACTTTTTAAGAGCATATTAATAGAACTCTAAAGCTGCTAAAGCAGGAGCTAAAGCCACAGGCAGTAAAATTCATTCCTCATGACATTCATTATGAACTGATATATGCATTCAGCAACAAAACATCTTTTTCAAACCTGGGAGAAGTGATATTTTAATGTAGCTTTCAAGCACTTTGTTGAAAAAAAAAATCAAGGTTTTACATCACAGTTGAAGTGTTGCATGTTCTGCAGGAAAAAATAGCCACTCAGTTATGCTTGTTATAAAATGCATTGTCTCACCCTTTCTGAAGGCATCTCAAGAAAATGAATATTTTCCCTCTTTGCATCCTAGTTCCTAAAAATAATGTTTTCTTCCATGTAAAATTTGACTACTTCTTTGTATCCATTTGAGTGATGACAACATACACTCTATTTTCTTTACAATGTGACTCATGCTCTTTATCTGATCTGGGGTAAATACTATATTGTTCCACTGAGTGACAGAGGATTTCTACCATAAGTGGGAGAGACACATCGTTTCTGTTTGAACATGTACCTATATATATGTTACTGTTCCTATTTTACTTTTTTTTTTCCTTTTTCTCAGTTTTAAGTGAAATGCTGCAACCTTTTATGATCTAAAACAAGGAATTATAGGCACTAGATTACAAAATGTCTTTTTAAAATCCCAGTTTAATACATTTTGCATCTCCAACTGCTTTAAAATTGTTCCTCTTTTTCATAAATTACTAATCTCCTTATCCCTTGCATCTAGTTTCTAAGACATTACATTAAATTATAAGGTGGCAATCATATTGGGGTTTTTTCAATGTTTCTTCATATAAATACTTTGTAATTTATTATGGAAATCATTTGTAGAAATCTTACATTAACCTGCATCCACTTTGCATTTTATTAGTCATCTAGGCATGAAATTGCTAAACATTATACACTAGATAGATGTGATTAGGTGTCTGTACTACTTACTAAAGTTACTTAAATGGGAACAGATTTAAGTCAATACACAATTGTTTTTTCTCTCCAGTGGGGCCAGCAAGAACCTAATACTTAATTAAATTCCTTTGTCATGGCTGTACTGCAGAGGGAAGTAAGGGATCTCTGCAGTTCTGCATCCCCAAGCAGTGCTGAAACCTCCACCCAGCATAATACAGCACCAAGCAGAAAGAGCAGTCCAGGTCCCAAACATGCACAGCTGCATTAGCTACAGATTACTGGTATGGCCCTGAGACTTCCAGCAGGGCTACCCCAAAGCTGCTCAGCAGTGCAACCTGCAAGTAAAACTCAGTTTTTCCATCTGAAGAAGGAAAGAGTCTAGGCTACTGCTGCACAGAAATGAGAAGGCAGAGAGGAGAAGCGGGTACAAAGGAATTAAAAGCAGAGGAGGATGAGTAGCTGTGACAGCTGGTCCTGAAGGAGGGGTCAGACTCCGTGGCAGCAGCTGTTTCTGGGGCTAGGAAGAGCTCCTCAAAGTAGGAATGTTTAACATCTAAGGTCTTGTCAGAGTCCCTGTAGCATGACAAGCTAGAAGCCTTGCTCTCTCTGCTTGCTGTCCACAGCCCTGGCACAGGTAAGTAACAGGACATAAATGTCTTGCAGGGTTTAGCAGCCTGCTGCTGTAGGCAGCTGCTTACTTTGTTTAAGCTTCCTTTTTCAGCAGTAGTTTGGTTGGCATCTAACTGGGCATCCCTTCCTAGTGCTTCAGGGCACAACATTGTTCTGCTTTCAGTTAGAGCTGTGCAGCTCTGCCAGGGCCATCTCTGCCTGTTTTGACGACCAAAGCCATGGTCTGCTTTGAAAATTGTGCAGTGTTTGAACTCATGTCTGCTTGGGTAGTCAGCTATCAGGTAGATCGTTCAGTGATAACAAGACATGACTCTCTTGTGTGTACATAATAGCACAACCAACAACAGTTTTTCACACTTTGAGTATGACACACAATCTTGTTACTAACTCTGCTTTATAGGCTTTTCCTTCTTATTTTCTGGGATGGGCTACTAAGTCTCACATTCTAGACAACATGCTAAGAACAAGATTGTGTAATACCCTTGTGTGTAGGTGTTTCCAGAGAAATCTGGAAAGAGCATTATCTCTTCCCCCACAGAGGCCTGAAGTCTCTTCTGAGGGAAGTACCTGGGTCTGACCCTGCTTTTTTCTTCTCTTCTGTCCCTTGCAGCACTTAGACTACAGGGCAACAACAAAGGGGGATGGGAAGCAGAAATAAGATTGCTAATCCACATAAATCAGCAAATTAGGTTTGGGGAGGTCTGGGACATGTTTTTTGAGCTTATGCTGTCAGTTTAACCAGCCCACCTTTTAGGTTAATGCTGCCTGATGTAAGGCAAGCTCCAGGACAATATGTTTGGCTGTAGGCACAAACACGCCAGCACTCACTGAAGAGGCTTCAGATGTAAATGCCATAATCTGGATCTTAGGAAATGAGCCCACAGGTTGTTTTGCAGTAGTCAGAAAGGAGACTTTTACTTTCAGATTCAAAAGGAAAACACTGAAATCTTGATGCAGTCCTATGCTTAAAGCTTTTTATGTTTATAGAAAATTGCCTCTTATAGTATTGATGGCAAATTGCCCTTAGATTGCAAAAGCTGCACAGAGAATGCAGCTGTATTTTTGAAACCATGTTTTGACGGATTGTCATGCTTCTCACAGAAGTTTAATTTTAGCTGAAATATGCATAGTAAATGTGTGTACTTTATTATAAGGAAAAAGACCAAAATTGCTCTGCAAGTACTACTATGCTTTGTAATTGCCTCATATCTGATAAAACTGGTGTCATTAGAAATGAATGCTTTTTCTACTGTGGCATTTATCTTCATTGTAGTATTTGCAGGTTTTTCTGTAACTGGCAATTGGCAAAGCCACAAATTCTGAGTAAACATAGCTACTCCAGATGGTAAATATTCTGCTTTTAAACTTTCCTGCTGTAAGGACAAGAAATACCAAAAGACAGGGTGTGTGGATGATGGTCTCACACTTGGTTCTGGATATAACAAAGTGCCAGAGGCAAAGTCAATCCAACACCTGAGATGTCTGGTACACAGCAGCAGCATGACAAGGACTGTGACCTTCGCAGAGGGTGGGGGGTGGTTTTAATTGACTTTGGGTGGAAATAAATAACAAAGTTCATAGTTTCAGAGTAAAAAATACTCAGTCTGTGTTTATGGAGGTTTGAACTCTCACTAAGATCCAAGTCCTGTCTTACTTGAAAGTCATGTGGCATGGTAAAATCTTTTTCTGTGAAATCTGGGGTTTGGGGGCTTTTCTAGAAGAAAAAATAAAAATTCTGTATGTGCTTCTCAGTCACTATAACATAATTTGTACTCTGGAAAGTGCATTTGGAAATCATATTTTTCTAAATGGAAACACTATAGAGAGATGACTTGGGTCATTCTATTTGTCACTTCCTGATTGCTTTGATTTCCCATAAGGCATGCTCATATTTTCAATATAAATGTTTGCTCCAGTCAGCAGCCTATAGTTTGACTACAAAAGCTCATTTAGGATTGAAACTTGGTGCCATATAATATTTTATATTTTCAAGGAAGTTTTTTGACCAGATGTTGATGTTGTCCAGTGAAGATAATTACTTTTTTACCTATCCAGTGTTTTGTTTGTACTACTACTTAATAAAACACTCTTCAGGTTAAAAAAGTCTGGTTAAAAAAAATCCTGTTGTTCTGATAAAGAGCAAACAACTATACATTTTCTCTATACCGTATAATTATTTGATGGTTGGAAGTAAGGATATTCTGTGTGATTGGTTACTTTGCTGCATTCCTCCATTATATTTTCATTTACAAAAGAGAGGGGGGGAAGCATGGAAATACTTCACTGATATCTCTATTAGGCAAAGTTTTGACTTTATGAAACCAGAATGTGGTTCTTTAGAGGAATTATCTGAGATGGCTATTGGTGAGTCCAATGTCTAAAAACTGGAAATCTTGTCCTTTACGTGCTCCTCTGTGATCTTGGACAAGTACCTTTAGTGTGAATCCTCAGTGGCATTTATGTACACACATCAACTGAATTAATATCCTCAGATTTTAGAGATCTGTGGCCCAGGTTTTCTACAAATTAGGCTTCAGTCACTAAAACAGTAATAGCAGTCTTCTGTTGCTTCCTTGGCATGCAATGAAAGAGGTTTTCTTACAGTTCCAAGATGTTCAGATGCTATGATGATCAGAGCTGTGCAAATATTTTAGAATGCTTATTTTGCTTTAATGTGTAATATATAACCAAACTGGTTTTGAAGACATAAAAATGTCTATTTAGTTCCATATGTGTCTTAGATTATGCATGGCTTCTCTGGGATTCTCTTTAGACTATACTATAGCCTTCTCACGTTACAAGAGCCATCTTCTGGCAGCTCAATAAATAATAGAATTAACACTTGTCAGCTGTGGTTTATTTCAGCCTTAGCATGAATTATAATGTAGCACTCTTTTGGTTTGGTTTCGAGCTTGATTTTAGAAGAAAGAGTGAGGTAGATGCGTTGAAGGTTGATTTCTTGAAGTACTTGCTTTCCTGAGAAAGAAGGTAAAAGTTGTAAGCACTGCATTTTAAATGAAAGATGAGGAGATCTGTGTTGGTTTTCTTTGTTCATATAGTTATGGTTTTTAAGAACCTTTGCATTGCTTGCATACTAGTTTTGCTCCAGTACTGATGAAGATGTTGATCCTGCCTGCATTCAGTAGCTTTTAATTTTCACAATTCTCATCGGTAGTGGAGGATTCAGACAGTCACCACTGAATGAGGGATGATCAAAAAAGAAAAGGTAGAAGGAGTGATTTTTATAAGATTTTACCAGTCACTATATTCTCTGTGACAACAGGTCACTGAGAGAAGAAGAAACTGATTTCATTCTATGATGAAATTACAGGTTTGGTAAGAAAAAGTAATTGCACAAAATCAATTTTTTCAAGTCTTTTTGTAAGAGTTCAAACCAGAGAATATTCTGATAAGGAATTCATCACCATATTATATCGATATACAAGCTTTTAGTGGGCTGAGTTCCAACTGATGTGGTTGGGGTCTGAGCAGCAGCATTGTCTCATCTGTCAGGTGATGCAGTATGGATCCCTCATCATGCTTTGGTCGTGGAGATTTAAGAACTGGCAGATCACAGAAACCAGTGTTTTCTGTGAAGAATCCATGCAAAGCAGGGTATTGGTAGCAGCATTTGACAGGGACTGTCATCAAACCTGTCATGATTCAATACTCAACAATGATTCAGAATATATTCTGTATATAAAAATATATATATTTCAGTATATAAAAAAAACTTTGCTGATGCAGCACAGGAATGATACAGATTAGTCAAATATAACTAGTGACAAAAACAAGACAATCCTCAGAAAAGTGCAATGAATATGATTTGGGGCTGGAGGAGAGAGGGAGGATGAATGGTTTAACCAGTGAGAAGCTTAGGAGTTTCTCTGTTTAGATTAAACAGGCTTCAGAGGTATCTTAATTACCTATGCACCTTCAAAGGAAGAAAGTATGGGATACTGAAAGACTCTTTATTTTAGCAGAGAAATGCAAACCAGGAAGCAGTGGCTGGAAGCTGAAACTAGGAAGAATCAAACTAGACATTAGATACAAATTTTAAAAGTGATTTTGAAGACCCAATGAAATATTGTATTAGAGGTATGAGTGCATCTTTCCTCACCTGATGTCTTTAATCAGGATGTGAATGTTTGATTTGGAAGACACACCTCGGCCAAAACATGGTCTGTCTTCAGTACAAAGCCAATAGTGATAACTATAGGTGGGAAGAAATGATAGCTCAGATTTCAACATGGATTGCAGAAGGCTAGTAAGAAATCTGGGTATGTGCTTTGAGTTTTTGGGACTTCTGTGCTAGTGACTTGCACAGAAGTCCCTAGCAGTGCACCTACAGTGCTGCAGATTAAACCTTGCCTACGACTGCCTCATTGCAAACTTCCCTGTATTCTTCTGTGTAGACACATCGAAGGAGGTAAGGGTGAAAAAGAAAAGGAATATCTGAGTTGAGAAGCAACTTTAAAATAAAAGAAGGAAGCTCAAACTTGAAGCTTTGTGCAGGAAATGGGAGTATTTTATTGAAGTTGGAAGAAAGATTATTTTAACAGTAATATTTATAAGCACTATAGGGAGATATTATCAGAGACCAAAGAAAAGGCATTTGCAGTAGGCAAGGGAGAGAACAAGAGCTGTGGTGCTTAATCCAAGGGAAAGCAAATCTTTGAAATTTTGCAAAAAAGGAAATGGTAAAATCTTACTCCTAAAAAACCAAGCAGCATAGCATGCAAGTGATAAACTCATTTTCCTTTCATCCAAAAAAAAAAAAAGATCTACATTCTGCTCCCACTTCCAGACTTAAATCATTATAAATGGGCCAGTCAGGAGTAACTGAGACTGAAGCTTCGTTTTATCACCCTACTTTTTATTCAGCATCACTGCAGACGTCATCTGTGGGGTTTGAATTCCACAGAAGTGACCGGAGTTTGGTCTGATTTTACCTTTTGTTTGAATAATCATAACGATAGGAGGATTTTAAAAACAGGATCTGAATCCCTGTTGAGGTTTTTAATACCCCCTATTCTGAGGTCACTGGATTTAGGATTTCTGCTTGGGCCTATCTCATACATTTTTACAGATATTCAAAAGCCTGTAATAGCCCACACACAGGTTATATTAATTTCCAGTGCCTAAATCCCTTAAGTGCTTTGGGGATTTCCCTGCTAATCCTTTTTTTAATGCAGGGGTAGGTTTGAACCTTTGGGATTTATTCTTTGTGTTGGTTGTTTTCCAACCAAAGAATCTTTCAAGGGTAACAACAGCAAGTGCTAAATGTGTAAAGACATAGAAAGTTTATCTGCTATTTATATTATCACAGCAATCTGCCAGTCTTTTTTTGGCACAAGAAGGAAAAGAAAGTGTGACTATTATTAGTAATTACAGTACTTATAGTAATTTTAAACACTTACTAATATTAAATTTATGCAAAAGTATTAAATCCTGACTGAACATCAAATCCTTTCCTTTCCAAGGGCAAAGTAACTGTATTAATATTAATGAAGCCATAAAATACAAGTTAACTGACAGCATTTTTGCAGTTGCTTACTGCAACTGTATTTTGTTACTGAAAATTTATCGTATTTTTCATGTCTGAAAGTAAAAAATGAAAAAACTATCACAAACTGCTCTTTGTTGTAAGTGACATGCCTTTTCTTTATGATGCATGCTTTGCCATAAAAAGGGAGTGCTTAGTGCATTTCTGTTGGGAGATGCCTATTTATTCTGACAAACTGATCAGCCTCCAGGGTGTTTCTTTGCCACAGAACTGATTCTACATCTCATCCATTATCTAATAAGATGTGAAAAGAGTATCCTGTCTCACAAAAAAAAAAATTCAGGCTTTGTTTCATTACAAGGACGTGGCAGGCCCACTCACAGACTTACTTGCAGGATATACAATTGTTAGTGAAAGGTCCAGTTATACACTCATGAATGTTTCCAGTAGGCCTGTGGGGAAAACATTGGTAACATTGGTACTGAAGATCATTTATTTCAAAGGCAAGTATAAAATATGGCTTCTATAATGAGAAAATGCATTTCACGTCTTAAATAGTACTGCAGGAGCTTATGAATTTTATGGTTGTAATAAACACCAATGCCACATAAACTAGCCAGCCAGAATGTCTCTGCAAAATATATGTCCTGGTTGTTTTTCTTCTCTTTCTTCATTATTTCTCCCTTTACAATGTTTATGAAAGGTTTAAAATTATGCTTGCATGGGAAAAGAGAGACTGGAGTAAGGAAAGCAAGCTGAGGCATTGTGTGATAAGGCAGTGATAAAGCAAGTGTATACAAAACACTATCAGACAAATGTTGTCAGTCAGATGTGCTCATAAGGAAATAAAGTCACAAAGGAAAAAGAGAGTAGGAAATTCAATTAAACCCGGGCATAACCTTAAATGTTAAGGGATAACAACTCTTTAAGACCTTAGGTATCCAGATGGAAAGTAAAAGTACCTCTCTCTATGTGTTTGAGCAGAGCTCAATACACCCAAAACTTTTGAGCACTAATGCACTGCAAATCGTTGTTGTATTTAAATGATGCTCTATTACAACAATGCAGCCTCCCACACAACACACCCTGCCTCCATTGTGAAGCTGTTTGCTAACAACCACGAGTGAATTAACAAATCAGTGTTGGTTGAAGTAAAATAAAACATTTTAGATCATTGACAAAATAGAGGGAGAAGTGACACGAAAGCAAACAAGTGATTAGGTTTGATATGTCTGGGAGTTAGAACACTCACTCCACTCCACTGCTCCAAATTTCCCTGCCTTTCTAAATAACAGGATCAATCCTTTTGGACTTGCACTATGCTTCTTTTCATAAAGGGCAATTTCTTTAGCATGACAATAAAATATGATTTTCAGTGCTTCTTGGAAAAGTGAAAATACAGCTTGAAAGAGTTCAAAATCAAAATACAAAAGCGGAATTACTGGCAGACAAATGTTCTAGTGTCATGTCCTCCTGATATCCTTTATTCAATATATGTGAATGCAGCTCTGTATCTAAAAATCAAGACTGTTTTATCAGTCTTGCTTATAATGCCAGTCAGAATGGCTTACCGCTGAGAGATCTTTCAGAGGCTGGAGTAGCATTAAGACATAGCATAGCTTTAAAACAGCATAAGAGAGACCCATTCTACATTATTGACTTTTCCCCTTACCTGCAAGGACACAGAATTTAATGCAGCATTGATGGGTCAAAGATGTGACACATGTCAAGTCGGATATCTTAATTTTAGAGTTTAAAAAAGGCATCAAACCTGATACATATGAACCACTTTAGGTGGCAGAGGCAGTCAGACTGAGCTATGGTCAATTGTTTCACTTATCTGCAAAACACATTACTTTCAATGAAGGCTTATGTAAAGAACAATGTTATTTAAGAAGGATAAAACCAGAACAACTGCTAAAAATGCAATAAAGGTATAGAGGTAGATCCCTAAACCCTGTCTTAAGTATCCTATAATTGTGTTCTTTCTATGGATTTTTTAAACCATCCTATAAAGGTCAATGGCAAGGATATAATTTCCTAGAAAATGGTATTTCATATGGCCTTTTATAAAGTGGTCATCCCCTAGCAAAATCAGCAACAGTTTTCTATAGAGAAGGCATTTGATTCAGAACTATGAATAGACTATTTCCATTAGCAAACACTATACAGCGGAACAGCTTTTTTCAGCCATCACCCTTCTTCTATAAATAGATTTCACAGCAGGAAAAGCACACCCAGAACTATCTAGTATGACTTTATGTCCCTAAATGAACCATGTTGCAAAATCTCATGTTTAATAATGGCATTTACGTTACTTCACCGATGAAATGTATAATAATAACAGCAAAATTGTTGTGTTAATGATCAGAGTGTATAATAAGATGCACAATTAGGAGGATTATGGGACTCTAATGGGAAGAGGAGGGCAAGGGATCATCTATTGTATGACTCTTCATGATTGTAACCTGCTGTCTATGTCCCTAATGTGTTTTTATGACTGGCATGCTTTGGTTTGTTTTCCAGTCCGTGTTCTGCCGTGAATGTAAAGAAGAATTCCATGAAGGGGCATGCAACTCTCTCCTCAGCCCACAGGGAGCCATGGCCCAGAAGGTATGGATCTCACCACTCCTGATCATTATCCTGGCCCAGCCAGAGCGACATTTGTCAAATGGGTCCTAATTATAATCCTAAGTAAAAGCAATTATGTTCATGCTGAATTACTCCAGCCGTCGGAGTTGCCGAATTGGCTTTGCGATGGATTTCAGTCTCTTTGATTGATAGAGTAGCCGAGTTCTGTCAGGGCTCTGCCACCAGTTGATAAAGAAAAGGCCTTCCTGGTGGGCTTCTAGGGTTGTCTCTATTCAATGTGAACACTTTTGAAAGGCTTTGTATAGTCTTGCTGCCTTTCAGTTTATTTTCAGTGCACCAGTCAGGAAATCATATGGGTTTGGGCCAAATAGCAGGGCTTTTATACAGCCTATGCAGAAAATACTATTGGTAATTTATGTTTTAACTTACAGAAATAAAAATAGATTGTCTAGGCTGCAAGCTGTTAGATGATAATTATTCTAGGCTGCTCTATAATTTTGTAGCTATTGTAGCTATAGACCTGGAGAGGAAATAATTTTTCTCTCCTGGCATTTCTCTTTGTTTGAGATTCAAGTTTTCCTTGAAATAAATAAATCATGTAAACCACAGTCTTTCCAACTTAAAAAAAAAANGAAAAAAAAAAAAAAGAGAGAGAGAAAGAACAGGAAACATACCCCCTAAATATCTCACAGCTTGATGCCCAGGCTCCACTCCTAGGAAGCAAAAAACTGGTATTCAGATATCTGGCAGGTTTGATGCTATGAAGAAACTGAAACCCTGAGCATCCACACAGTCCAATGTGGCAGATAAAGGTTTGTGGGCAGGTGCTGATGAGGGCTTGCATCCAGACAGCTCTCAGGGAGGTGTGCCAAGTTCCTGTTACTGCCTGCAGGCAGGCTGTCTGAGGCTGGCTTTTGGGGACTCACTGAACACAGAGGCTGGCAGGGAGCTGAAATTCTACTGGTAATCTTTGCCATGTGCTACCTGGAGATGGTTCATATGCCATATTTTGCATATGAGATTCTTCTCTTTAACCTTTCTTAGTGAAGCTCTTCTAATTTATAAAAAGAATTAGCACTAGTTGAGACAGAATGAAACAGCCTGTATCCTCATAGTCAGTCAGGGTATCTGCCTCTGTTGACCTGGAACATGTGTATTGTATCAGACCCAAAATCCATCTACTTTCCCAGCTTCATGTGATTTGTGATGTACATGTGGTATTTTTTGTTTAGCAGCTATTGGCAATTTTTTTTTCCATGAATTTGTGCAACCCATTTTTGAAGTCATATGTATATATAATAAGGAGATTTGCAGCTTAGCTGACCTCTATGAAGAGCAGTTTAATTTCATTTGCAATAGCCTTAGAGCAGTCTTGCGGTTCCCATTCCTATTTATATAAAAAACAAAGCAACTTCAACAGAGACATTGAGAGATGCTTAAAGCATCCAACAGTCTAGTAAAGCAGAGACCCAGGCTCAATATCTTACCTGAATTAAACTGAGCTATAACTTGACTACATCTCAACGTGAACAGAGAGCTCTACATTCATTAAATTATTTATGCTTAGAGTTTTGCTTAGAGTACTGAAAGTTGTCATGGCACATTAAAAGCGAATTCAACAATGTTGGATCTGTGAAAGCTAGAGTTCATGTAATTTTTATCTTCTAAGGCTTTTCCTTATAACAATGGGAGTACTTCACCCATCTGAGTCAATCCCACAGCACATGAATTGCAGCCAATTAGACCTGTTAACTTAGCAGTGTTGATGACTACTGTTGCAGTTCTAGTGTCATGTCAATGTTCTTGCTGTTCCTGAAGAATTTCTTGTACTCTCAAGGAACTGTTCCAGAACAGCTACATGATAGTACCAGAATAACTCTTGCACCTATACAAAAGGGGTCTCGGGTCCCCTGCGTAGACAAGACCACAGGCTACGCAGGGTTCATTGAGACTCCAGTCTAAGCTGAAGTTAATTGAGTTAGGTCTGCCTTCTCTTCCCCTAAGAATCTGAGAGCTGCACTAATTAAACGTCTCCACGCGGCGGTGCTGTGCCACTGAAGGAATGTTTTCCCTCATTTTCCTTGGCCGGGCGAGCAAACGGAGCGGCAGCAGAGAGAGGGCGAGCGCAGATGCGGGTGAGATGCTGCTTTCCCCCGCCCGGCATCTCTGCAGAGCCGCCTGCACACAGCGCTCCCGGACCGGGCACACAAACCATTCGGGGGTAGGTATGGAGAGCAGGGCCTGTGGGACAGTTTCCATCTCTCTCCCCGAAATTAGTGTAAACATTTATCCATCTGTGCTTTCAGGCTGTCTGTTCCACTTGGCATCACCTGCCAGGTGCATAGGTCTGTGTGTCAGACCTAACTTGCTGTGATTGCAGTGCTCGGTGAGGCAGTGAGAAGGTTTGATTTATCTTTGGCCATGGTCTGTTTCAAGGTAGGGATAACCTACCAGGGTTGTCTCCAGCTCATGCAATTTGACTCCTGTCTGGATCATTTCCATATAATTTATTTTATCAAGACATCTTATTGCCACAACCTCTGCCAGTCGAATTTAAGGATCAAACAAACACACTACCACTAAACCGTTCCTCTCCAGAAGAAGTGCAGGATACACAATCAGTTTCAGGGAAATACTTCCAATAAGAGAAATGCAGGGTTTGCTTTTGCCTGTAGTAGCTGTAGTAGTGAAAGGACCTTCTCTTGCCTTCACATTTCTGCAAATGCCTGCAGGTCTCTGATGTTCAACAATATGAAACACTGGGACAGGTTCAGGCCTAAGTCAGTGTGACAGAGGTGAACATGGTGGAGCATGAGGAGTGTGACAGAGGTGAAAGAAGAACCAAAAGGAGAGTTGTTGTAGAGGAATTGGGTGACCAGTAGTTGATGGCAGCATAGAGAGCACGAAGAGCTGTGGTGGTGCTCCATGCAGCTCTCCTAAGGTGTGTCAGGGCACTGCAAGGGCCGTCTGCTTCCTGGGGACATTCCATGTGCCAGGGCAGGGCCTGAGGACAGGGATGAGCCAAAATGGTGGAAGGTGGGTCCACATGTAGCCTGTGACTGGGCTGGGCAGGGATGTGGGGAGCTGGAGACAGGCCCTGCTGCAGTGTCACCAGGCAGTGACATGGGTTCCTGAGCCATGAACAGGATACGGGGATTAGCAGGGAACTGGGACACCAAGGTCTGATGGTACCCTCCGAGCCTGACATCAGTTTGGGAAGGCTTGGAGAAAGCAACCCCTCAGAAGGAGACATAGAGCCTAATATAGAAGAATTTGAGTGTCCATGAAAGCCAAGAGCTGACTGGAGGGACTGTAACCTGTCAGATGGAGCAGAAGCTCCAGAAAGAGGAAAGGAAAGAGAGATGTAAAATGACATGGCACAGCTATGAGGGTCCAGGAAACATAAATGGTGGTGGTGAAATGGGCCTGTGCTTGGGCAGATGTCAAAAGGAGGGAAGGAGGAAGCCTGAGGTAAAGAGAGGGGCGTGTAGGTGGGACTGTGAAGGAGGGTAGGGAAGGATGGAAGGGGGAATGGGGTAGGTTGGCAGGAGGAAGGAAGAGGGCAACCACGACTGCAGGACACAGGAGGGATAAAGCAGGTGTCACATGTGGATCTTTGAAAGCCTATTCCAGATAAAGGAGTTGGAAGCTTTAGGGAAGCTAAATGGCATTACTTGCTGCTCGGGGTAGAGAAGGCAAACTCGGCAGCAAGCATGCAGAGAGCAGCCCAGCTTTAACTACTGGTGTATCATGACCTTTCAGATCTGTGCACAGATATTGTGTGGCCCATTGGGAAGGAGAAAATGTTCTCTTTCTGCTGCAATGTCTACTTTTAGCCCAGATAGGCCATTGGAAGCTTATCTTAAACATTTACTTACTGATGCAGGACTGAGTATTTCCCATCTTAGTGTGTAAATTACATTATTTCAGGGAAAATAAAATTTATCTGTGGCAATATCAGTTGAGAAGCTTTGTTTTAAAACCATTGCAGCCTCCTGAAGCCGTTTGAACTTTGGGATGACAGAAGAAATCATATTTGATGAATTAAAAGGCATAGTGTGCATGATGGAATCAATGACACAGTAAAGGTGACTCCAGCCAGATTTAGGTTTAGAAATAACCATGTAGTCCCTGCTATGTACACCACAAAACCAAGCTTCCTGGCCTCTTTTAACCTTACACATAGACAGTCTTTGCTGGTGAGGAGTCTAGCCATAAACCAACTTCCTCTGTAAGTCCCCACCTTAAAACTAGCTTAGCTTTCCTAGCACAAAACCTTTCTAGATGGTTTTCCTTTTACAAGGATAAGCAATGCACCTTCTTGCTCACTAGCAACTGGACAATAAACTGTGGCCACATATTAGATTTGAATTTTTTCAGAGTAGCTCCCAGGATGGTTTTGTTGCTGGGCATGTTGATGAGATGCTGGCAAGGTAAACTGTAATAGCAATGACACTGATGTAAAAGTGGTACCTATGTAAATAAGTGAGTAGAATATGGGGCACTGTGTTTGGGAGGAAAAAAGGTAACAAAACATGGATGAAATGTGTTATTAAAAAGTATGTTTTAGAGTTGGTTCTGTGGACAAACTTTCTCCAAGAGGCGGCTGACTATCTTGTCCTACCAAACTCCTTAAAAATCCTGTCAGAACATACCCAGTCTTAGTCCAAGCCTTAATTCTAGCTAGTCAGAGAAGGAGTCTGTTCTAGGAAGTCTGGCCCTGCAATCCATGCAATCCAGTAAAGTCCTTCTCTAAATATTCATCTTTAGCTGCTGATGCAGCTAAAAATTCTTACCCATTTCTCACACACAGGTTACAGACTAAGTGATGTAAATTTCTGCCATTTCATTACATTGAAAATCTCATTACCAGCTAAAGGTGTACATTTTAGACCATATTCACTGTATATGCAAAGCAAAATATGTATTGCTGGTTTTATCAAAGTCTTAGCTATCAATGAAGTATTTTTAGCCCATTTAAAATAACACTAGGACTTACAGTTCAAATAATAGTTAAAATAAAGGATATTCAAACTCTCTGATAACACCCATTTCCACAGTGTTATTTTTAATGTTCCACTGCTTCTCTGGGTTCTAGGCTCAATAGCTGCAGTCTGGAATGGGCTGGTATAGTGAATCCTTTACCAGGAGCATGATGTTGATACTGAAGGATATTTTTTTCCTTCTTATTCTATAATCTGCTTATAGATGGAGTCAGTCTTTTTTGTTTGTTAGCAGACTCCTTCTCTGACACACAAGCCAGTGTTGGTGTGTTTTACCCAAGCTGGTTATGCCTTTGTTCTCTTTGTTGTCCTCAAGGCTGTTTTTACCCATCCTTCAAGGCTGTATTTGGGTAACTGACCACTTGAGTGTGGTTTATGATGGTGGGGCCTCTCGTATCACGCTGTGCCTCTGCTTTCAAGGCTTCTTCTATCATCCCATGCAGTTACTCCTCTGCACACCATTTTATTGTAGGGTCAGAGACAGTTTGTTCTCACTGATAGTAGCTATAATGGCCATTCCTGCTTGTTAGTTACAAAAATACATGGAACTGTTAAACCATGCAATAATACAAAAATTGTACAAAAGCAAAAGCAGAACAGGGGAATAGCCACCAGGTCATTTAATAATTGCTGTCAACAGGCTAAACCAAATTTCTAGGCATGCCAAGACAAGTTCAGATAAAGCCTGGTGGGTCCTGGGGCTCATGGTGCTGGCTTGGCACAAAGGCTGTGGTCTCTTACAAGAAACAGCAACACCATTTTTACTGAGGCACAAAGATACATGTTCTAAACCTTCAATTACAGTCTCTTCCAGTGTAAATTTATAGCTAGTACTGTAAAACTTGACTTCAACTCTGCTCTTAACCTGTGAGACACTGCCTGTCCTGGCTATAGCCCTAAGCTGGAGGCCTTTGTCACCCAAATTCCAAAGCCCTTCCCAGACCCACCACCTTCAAATCAAACCTTGGCTGTTCCTTGTTTGGAACTCAGCCCTCACAGTCCTCAGGTGGCTAATGTAGGATCCAGGTAATAGCCAGGTAATAGCTTTGTTGTTCTGCAAGTGGCAGTATAAAATTTATCCGGCACCTCTGTCAGCCCAGGATCCCATCAGACCTAACCAGAAGCAGAGCAGTCAGTGCCTCAGCTGAGTCAGGGCAAACCTGACCCTCTTCATCAGCACACACTTCCAGGGCGCTGGCTGCACTCCAGCCAGAGTTTCTGGGCTCAAACCTGACTCGGGCATGATGTCTCAGGCAAATGATTGGCTCCAAGCAGACCCATTGGAGCACTTCCCAGATGTGTTTTTTGCTGCATAGGTGCAACATAAAGGCACATCCAGGAAAGCCTGTCACAGCACCTGGCATCCTGCTGAAGGCTCTTGGAATGTAGCTCCTGGAAAAGCTCCCAGCTCACTTGGGCTGCAGGTGAGCCTCCAGCCCATCTTTTCCTCCCACTGCCTCCTGTGTGCAGGTCTCGGAGCTGACAGTAGGGGGTATGAAATGCACAGGTATTGCCTGCCAGGCTTCCTTTTCCATCGTGGAACGACAGCTGCTAACCTCCCATACTGCAGATTTCCAGCAAGCATGTAGGGTTGCATAGAGACCATGTAAAGACTGGTCTCTAAGCAGCTATTGATAATCTAAATGACAAATAGTAAATGCTAACCACAAAAAACACTCATTATTTCCCTGCATTTTAGTGAAAGGAAAAGCTAGTGGAACGTTTCATCATACATAATATCTTTCAGTGAGTCCTGAGTCACAGTATGAAATGTGGAACATCTATTATTAGGCCATTGATTTTTTTTTTTCCAATCAGGTAAATTTTAAAAGTTAAATAAAACACGACTGTACAAGAAATGGCACACCTAGCTTAATTTCTAAAATATCTTAAACAACTGAAAAAGAAACTGACGCTCAGGGTTTTAGTATTTGGTATACTCACAATGTCAAGCTCAGGACATTTCAACCCACAGGTGCCTAATTAAAGGAGAAAAAAAAAATAACAATAACCGGGAAATGTCCTGTAAAATTAATCTCTGTGTTATAAATAAAGATGCACCAGAGGAAATCTGAGAATAGGTCTTAACTTCCTGTCTAATGAGAAATAGATGATAACTATATAGAGAGAATTTTAGCTTTCCTATTTTGGGCAGCAATAAAGTAAAAAAGATGTGACAGACTGCTTTTGTTTATGAGGTTAAGCTGACAGTAATTTTCAGCTGTGTTGCCACTTACAAGAGAAGACACGTTCTTTATTCTACTCATGGAAAACAGTTATATAAGAATGACCTGTATTAGATTAGATTTTCTGCTTTAGAGCAGTGCAAATTCAATATTCACCATCTACCTGAATTTAATTCATTATATGAATGACTGCAACACACTGAGTGAGAACCTTGATGTGCAGTGTCACCAAACCAGAGCACTCTTTCATGTTGTATCCAATATAATACCCTGTGTATATCAATTTGATTTTAACTAGTTGCTGTCATCACAAAGCAGCTCTTTCATTTTATGTCAGAATTCCCTAGGCACACGAGACAAATTGGCTCACACAAAGCTGCTTCATGTGGATTTAACTGGATCATTGTAGTACTGGCACCTCTGTTTTTCCTGTGTGTGAAGCATATTCTCATTGAATGAATATCTTTTCTGTTCCTTATCCATAGCCACATTTTAGCATTTTGAATTAGCTTAAACCTGTCTCTAAAACAGAGCAATAGTCCCATAGCTATGCACATCTCTCTTTGTGAGATTTTGACTCTTAAATGTCTCAAATAATCCATTTTCTTCCAAAACCCTCTAGCCTATCTAGTGCCCTAGACACCTGCTATTTTTACCCCTGCAGTAAAGGCACCAACAAACATGACAGTATGTTAATTCATGTGATCATGTTCATAAAACAGCCCTGTTGAAGCCAAGAAGACAAAATAAATTTTAGTTGGACTGTCATCATCCATTGTAGATCAGGCTTCAACAGCTGAGGCTGTTTTTGCTTAGAGCTCTAGCTCTAGTGGGCTGTGTTAACCTAAATATTATGGTGGGATGAACATTGCTCGTGCACAATGAATTGTTCTTTGTCTTCCTTTCAAATGCTTTCAAGTATACATAGCTTTTCTCACATTCTTGTTAGAAAATGAGTAATACTTCCTGTTTTGAGACATCTAAACCTTTCTAAATTCTGTATTTCACATAAAGTGAAATAATTTTACATATTTCTATTACCCTAAATAAAAAGCTTATTTTTGCAAGTAAAATTATCTTAAAACCAAGCATTTCTGATCAAAAGCAAATGTATTTTGGATTTAAAGAAAGCTTCACTGGGATACATTTCTTTAAAGTTATGCATGACCAGCTTTTTTGCTTATTGGGGAGAGATGCAGCACCAAGGGCAAACAAGCAGGAGTGCAGAAATTACATCCACTTAAAGCAAAGCACAAAGAAGGTTGACAGTTGCATATTCTATTCTGAATTAAGGGTCTTCAGTTTTTGCATGTTGCCTATACCAGGCAAAATAAGCATGATCATTAAAGAAGATGCTAACATAAGGCAGTATATATAATTCGATGGATGTCAAAATTTAACATTATATACCTAAGACTTCCAGTATTTTGAAGAAGCTTTGCCATGAATGTTTTTAATCTAGATGGTACAGCTAAGTTGCTCTCTGTGAACATATTCTTCATTTGCTTTAATGTAGTTCTACTGACAGGTCGATGTGTACTCTATCACCTGAATGAGATGCTGCTCTTCTTAAGAAGGACACTTTATTTCTATTTCAAGATGCTTTCTCTCCCTGTAGATCTCTTTCCACTACTGCATGATGTTGATTAACTGCAAAGAAAGCATTCCATGTACATGCTTTTGTATTGTTGTAAGGTCTTCGGCAGCCTCTGTGGTCTCTTTATCCCTGTTAGTTTTTCCAGAAGACCCAGCATAGAAACAGAAGTAAATCTATGCCCTTCAGTGTGACTCAGAGATAATAAGACAACCTTTTCCTCCTGTCTCCCTAAGGGAATACTGCAGGGGGGATATTGAATAGTGCTTACAACAGCTCTTTCTGTAGTTTGCTGCTATTTATGGGTATTCATTCCTGGTCACAATATGCAGCACAGCTGAAAATCAAAAAATTATTCATAAAGTGGCATGGATGAAATCTAGTAGCTTTTTCATAGTGCTGGGACAAATGTTCCATGCCAACTGGGGAACTAGAGCATGTTGTGTTGAGTGAGCTTCAGAAGTGATCAAAGTCTCCTGTCCTCAGCAAACTGACATGTGATGCACACCTGGAGCATCTCTGAACTGCCTATCCAAGACCAGGCAGAACAAGCAAAGTTAGAGACCCCTCTGCTTGACAGACCTAGGCCATTTTCAAGGAGGTTAGGTTTGCTAGTTTAGGATGCAAGAACATGATTTAAATAGACACTGGTAATGAAGAATTGCCATACACCTTTTCTTTATTGTTTGAAGAAAAAATGCAGATAAATATATGTGTGCTTGCCATTACTGGGTGTGGAGCACTAAATAAAGCACATGAGCACTGAAGGCTTGTAGATCTGGATGGTATGATTTCTTCACTGAATCAGAGGGACTCCATCACTGTGCCATTTCTCTGCATTTGGTTCATGCAGCAGGAAGTTTTTAATTTAGCATTCAGCAAGACTGGGCATAGGAGGGATGTTTCAGCTCTAATGGGCTGAAATATCATGCTGCTGCATCTAGTTCATGCTATAATCTTTGCTATGGAAAATACTAAAATAATAATTCACTGCTGTTTTCAGCAATTTGTTCTTGGTGAACTGCATGTGTGTGGCTAGAAGTTGTTTCTTTTAGTTATTCCTAAGGTCTCCCAATTTTGTTTGCAGAACTAAGATCAAAAATGTTTACAGAAATAAAGTTAGCAATTTGGTATGTGAAATTTTGCCTCAGTGTCCTTTGCTATTAGATCACAACAAAGACATGAAGAGGGAGACAAAAATATGTTTGCAAGTAATAAAACACTGGATTTGGACTATTTGAGAAAACAGAGCCACTGTGAAGCTCTTCTGGACTGATTACAAAAATTTGAAATACTTTTGGCCTTCTCATTTAGTGCTTCTGAAAAGAATAGCAATATTTTGTCACTGCTGTAGTGATTTTCAACTGTATGCATGTTAAGCAATGAGTTCCCATTAAAATGAGATATCATCTTATTTCTGTCAGGGGGAAAACTGAGGCCCAGGTCAAGTGTTCCCCACTCTCCCACTCTGCCTCTCTGATCTAGCCCAGATTGCTTGCAAAAGTCATCCTTCCTTAAGGATGTAGGTGTTGAAAAATCAATACTAGATTATGTTCTTTGCTATTAGCCTGAGCAGCTTTTTCTATTTCCCAGAATTTACTAATGTGCTGTTGTACAGAGGTCATCTTTCTGCCAAACTGCTGAATAATCCAGCAGGGTGCAGGGCCGAGTTCCCTCTTCACAAACAGAGAGACAAAAGTAAAAGTCATTTCTAGGATACAGATAAGAAGACTTCACTTTTGTCACCACTGCATCAAAAAGATAAGCAAACTGGAGAATATTAACAAAAGACATTCACAGACTGAGGAGACTGATATAGGTTGTAAAATAAATAATGGCAAACATGTTATTGATGTTTCCTGATTAAAAGAAGACAATGGGGGATTTTTTTGTTGTTTTGTGTTTTGGTTTGGTTTTCCTTAAATGCATATTGCAACGGCCACTAGATGAGCTGGAAGTAAATTTCTGCAGATGTTGGTCTTTGTTATTCCATTTTAACTCAGGTCATTTCAGCCAAGAATGAAAATCAAGGCACTACTTACTGACACAACTTATATGTTTTATCAATACTAGATGACCAGAATTCTAGTGGAGTTATGGCTTTGTTGCATTGTTTAAAGTTGGGCCAATTTCCTTTTTCTGTCTTACTAGAAATAAATATATTCTAAAATTATCCATATAAATAAATAGAAAAGTCTATCCACATAAAAAGCCTGTAAGTATTTAGAATGTATACATTAAGAAATTACAGGAATTATTATAAATTAAATAGTTTTGTTTAAGTTCAACATTTTCCCACATGCTTGAATAAAACCATATTATGAATGGAGAAAGCAGAGCTTCAAGGTTGGAACCTACATGCATTGTTTATAGATACTATTCACATGGTTGCCAACCTTGTGTGATGGAAATGACACAAGGCACTGCCATCTCTTTTGTCCTTGTACTATCATTTTAGGCAGGAAATAGCCAAATAGGCCACTTGTGAAGATTATGTAATTTTGTCCCAGTCATAAATAGGACAAACACAGGAGTCCCTTTTATACTTTTCATGATGACTTTTTCCTTCTGTGTCATTCTATCTGGGGAGCCTTCATTGCTCACAAGTGGGTTTTTTAAAGTTTTTTCCAAAATTTTTTGTTTATTCTTTTTGCCTGTTATATTTGTGTAGAGTTACATTGGAATGAAACTCAGACCTCCAACACAACAGAGTACACTTCATTATGAAAAACAATTTCCTTCCAGGCACCCCACCACCCTGCATTGCCGAGCGTTGCACTTCCTTGGTGTTTTTGCTTTTCTTGCAAGAAGGGCTTTAATTCCTGAAGCAGAATCAAACCTGTGGTGTCTAACATGTGATGCTGTCAGCCAGGTGCACCTGACTCCTCCTTTGCCTTCCCTTTTGCTTTTCCTGTCTTCCTGCATTTGCAGCATGGCTTGAAGCCCCAATGAGTGCTCCTTCTCCCTCTTTGCAGGGGTATGTAGTTGATGAACACGCAGCCATGCAAGCTCGATGGGAAGAAGCATCTAGAGAAACAATCAAGAAGACAACCAAGCCATGCCCCAACTGCAATATTCCAGTAGAAAAAAATGGTAAGTTTATTAGATATCTTGTACTTACCTGTCTCTTAAAATTCATTTTACAGTATAAACATATGAATGTGCAGGTGTTCATATGCATAATATTATTTCAAGAGGGGGAGAGAACAAAAAACTTCAATAATTCCTTGTGTCACTTTATCTAAATTATCTTGAAAACACTAAATCACTTAATTCTAAAACCACTAATTAAGCCTCACAAAATGTCCAACTATTTTTTAGATAGGGGAAATGGGGCATTGGATGTAGCATTCATACCACTGGATATCCAGCTAGTTATCAAGACTTTCCATTGTCACTGGGAAAAATAGACATTTGTAGGGTAAAACTTATCTCACCATGAAGAGGAACATATGTCTAATGTACGTCAGAAAATCACACCTAAAAAGTGGGGTGTGAAGAATTATTAGAATAATCTGCTGTAGATGTCTACTCAGTGTAAGGCTGAATTTCAGAGATTAATCCCAACCCAGCCACATGCCCATGGTAGAAGAGCAAGTTAGAGGAACCAGCATGAGTCCTGACAAAGAGTTTGCAATAATCAGTGCTTACCATGTAGGAAGAAAAGTAATCTGCTAGCACTGAGATGTTTAAAACAAAGAACAGGAATGGTAAACAGGCTGTACTTTATAGGTTAATACTGTTCCAAGACTTAATTGTATTTATGTTAATTAATAAAAATATATTAACATAATTTCCTAAATATTATACAAATATTTAGAGGATGCTTCCCAGTTTTGTGGCATTCACATGGGACACTGAAAATGCCAAATAAGGTACTATGAACTGCAAGGGGAGTACACTTGGAGCAGTGATGCTGCAGAAATATTACTGGGGGAGAAATAGGACAAAATCCTGAAATCTGGGGTTTGATGAAAGAAAATAAGGCAGTTGGCAGATGGAAAGTGGGAGACACCTTCAAGCACAAGAAGCAGAAGGAAAGAAAGCTTGAATTGAAGAGTGGGAAGGTGAGACAAAATTTGGCATAGCGTAGAGAGCAAGGTGGGTAGCAGAAGAGAGATAACAGAGGCCTAGGTCAAAAAATTATTTACAGATTTGTAGAACAGACTGAAAACCAGAAATTTTAATCTGATTAGAAATAGACAAATTATAATGGTGACTATTTATATTCAAGAGTTTGTGCACAGCTAAACAAAAAGCCCCTTCTGGTTAGGCTTGGAGGAGTGCTAAGACCTTTACTTTCTCTTAGACTCTGAGCTCCTTACTTTAGTAGCCCTGCTTTGAGCAGAGTTTTGGATAGCATGATTTTTTAAGGGACCTTCCCACCTCAGTGATTCTATCATTTTGCAAATAAAAGCATAAAGCTTAAAAAGTGCAGTGTTTGCTTTCCTCTTTGGTCATGGGTACTGCACACGCCAGCTTCTAGGCTGCCATTTGTAAACTTAAAGAAGCACTTCAGAGCTGCCAAAGTACAGCTGCTGTCAAGAGGCTGACAACTCTGTCCTGAGGTCTGCCAGCAGTCAGACAGGCAGGAGGAGTACACTGACTCCACACAGGAGAATAATTCTGCTTTCCCTCCCCATATTCTATGGACAGTGCCTTTTACAAGGGACAGTGACAACGCCAATAACTTTTCTGTAATAGCCCGTATAAACTACACGCATTCTAGAATATTTCTGGATGCCAGTAGCTTTCCTGTAATAGCTGAAGTGAAAGAGAGAAACACTTTCCCACAGCAAAGTCCCCAGTCTGAGTGAGTTTAAACACACATCCATGTCTCTCAGAGGGCTGCTGTACTCACAGAGCTGTAGGTCCCATTGCTTGAGGCACTCTCCGCTCCTGACTGCTGAGCTCAGCTGATGTAGCAGAGAATAACATGATTTATGTAGCTTAGCAGGGAGGGCACACGTTTCACAGAGGGCACCTAATGGGTTTGGGTCCTGCACCAGGACTGAGATGAGTTTTACCCAGTGATGCCTTAATACAAACTGTAAGATAGGACTGGATTTAAACTTTAAATAAACTGTAACATGGAGGCTGGCCATTTGTATGTTTACATTTAAATAAGATAAAAATCTTTCTGGCACATTGCATTTCTTACACAAAGATATAAACTGACAAATAGGCCTTGCTATCACAAGTGGTTTTCTCTCTTTGTCAGGTGAAGCACACAGGCCTATTTTAACAAACCAATTCTTATTTGTTTTTGCCTTCTGAGAAACATTCTGGAGTGGCATTTTTAAAAACATGGTGTAAGGGTAGCAGCTCGTACAGTAGGGAACACACACTCCCTGTACCTCCCATCACCATTTGGAGTAAAAACTAAGATGACATTTCAGCATTTCTTCATAGTGCATGCTTTTTTCTCAGTTTGAATTACACAAAAGATCTCTTTGTGTGGTAAGCAACATAATTTCAATTTGAAGTGTATTTCTGTAATGACCTTTGACAATGTTAATGTTTTATATATTACAAAATAAACTTTTGATCAAGGTTGTGAGCAGCGAAATTAAAGCTGCTCTCATGGTATAGAGAAGTAAGAAACCCAACATGCAAAAAACGTTTATATGATCAAAAGGCTGCTTCAGATACTAAAAAGGTCAAATTAACTTAAATTACTAATGTCATTTTTGTATAATCAGCAGTCAGCCACCAAAGTCTGTATCTCCTGATTTACCAACTTTGCAAATCTCTCAAATCTTTGAATCCAAATTCAAAAAAGAACTTAATTTTGTTTATGTTCTGGCTCACAGCTGGACTAGTGTAGAGTAACCTTAAGGAGGTACCTCCAGGACTGCTTTGAAAGGCCACAGACTATCATCTCTTTTCCCTATCCCTAGCATAGTCTTTTTTCATTTCCTTCTACCCCTGTAGTCTCTCAAGTGAGCAAAGCACATTAAAGGGCAGTAAGAAAGGAGCACCAGGCTTTAGAAAGCCCAGGGAAATATTCTTTGGGTCTGCACTTTTATTAAATAATTTACTTAGTTGGTAAATTAATGTCAAAGAAAGTTGGTTTTAATGCTCTTAATTGTTGATTAACATCTCTAAGTGTTTTCCAAGTACCAAAGCCATTCTGTTGCTATTTTGCAGGTGGCTGCATGCACATGAAATGTCCTCGCCCTCAGTGCAGATTTGAGTGGTGCTGGAACTGTGGGCTGGAGTGGAACAGAACCTGCATGGGAGATCACTGGTTTGACTAGCAGTGCTGAGGCCAGTCCGTGTTGCTGCTAAAGCTTGTTTTTAGCAGGGTTAAATTCTAAACCACTTGCTTAAACAAAAATCCCAGTGGTTTTAGGGACACCGAGTTCAGAAGTTGGCCTAGTTTGTTGGCTTTTTGCTTCATTGCATATGCAATCATACCAAAATCACATTGAAGTTATGCCAAGGCTTTTAAATCCACTAAGTAAAAAGAATAATTGTTTTAATGGACAGACTTGCTCATTGTGGTACAAAGAGGGGTAAATTGCAACTTTTTGAACTTGTGCAGTCTGTCAACATGGAGAGTTGGCAGGGTTACCATGAGGAACCTTACTTGTCATTTATAGTCAGGAATCCATAACTCTTGCAAGAGGGAGCAGCCTGCGTATGTGTGTGTGTCTGTGTGCAAGCATCAAGGGGCAGTGGAAGATGCCTCCTGCATCATCTGCTTTTTGTCTTTGACACATCTTCGCTCATTCAGCACAATTTTTGATTTCAAGGCAGTATTTCTTAACAGTATTTTTGGCAGAGGGAAGGCTGTGGCTCTTCAGTGTTTTCTCAGGGTTTCTTCCTAACAGGCTTTCTGCAGGGGTTTTGCTTTCAAACAAAATTCTCATGGAAACACCCAGCTTTATGCCATACTTGTGCTCGTGTATCTGCGATATACAACACAAAGCCAGCCTACCTACTCACTGTAGACTTTGTTACCATGGGAAGATTAGCTAAGGATGCAATTTCAGCCCTGTCCATGGCTGTTGGTGCAGTGGTGACTGGATCCAATTAAGTGTTGTGCAAGCTACACTCACAGGGCTTCATTTTTCTTGTACTTATTGAATGCTTTGGACATGGCAAAGTGAAGCAGGAGGAGATTTCTCAGGGCTTTTCTCTACCATGATTCTTCTAAATTGAATTAGAATATAGGTATGATTCTGAAAATATATTCATTGCTCTAATGGTGTGGGGCAGAGGGACAGCTTCATTTTACAATGTCAACACAGTAAGTTAAGTTTAATAGCATTTCCAAGTCTGAAAAATTTTACTGTTTGTGATCTTTACATTGATTTTTACTCTGAAATGAAATGGGTAATGTCCACATCCAACACACCATGTAAGGATTTGCACAGTTTAGTTCTGGAAAAAAAGCCGCACAATAAATAAAGTTGTCAAAATTTTAAACTTTATTTCTTTATTTGAAAAAAAGTAAGTGAGTACAAAAATGTTGGGTGGGTCATGCATTGCCTTGACTGATTCAAACTCCCAGCTGAGAGGCTACCCCTTTGATCAAGCCATAATGTTAGCAGAAAATAAATTCCACAACCGTGGTCTTCTTTTCTCAAGTTTGAACTAATATTTTGTATGGCATGACTGTAGAGTCCTGAAAATATGGGTGGGCCTCATATCAGTGCAGAGCATGAAGCTTAAGGCATAAAAAAAATCCCAGGCTCGCTAGAAAAAATGTCCAATTGCTAAAAGCAGTAAATATTCATCTGTCTAAACTGGAAGTGACATTAAAAGTGTAAGGAAATGAAAGAATGAAAGCATGAGGTACCAAAAATGAGACAGTGAACTGGTAGAATTAAGAAAAGGAGAAAGAAAAGAAGTGGAAATGAGAAGACAATGGACATGTCCTAAAGGTAATTTTCCTGTTTGGTGCTGCTGAACTAAAATTTATGCAGGAATAGCTACAATGAAGTGTAGGAGTGCAATTGAATGCCACAATGTAGCTCATTTAGGTATCTTTGTCTTAACAGGGCTATTTTGCTGTGAGCTCTGATTATCTCATTATTTGATTTCCTATATCTGGGTCTATTTTATAATTTATATGGCTAGTTTCCAACTAGGCTAGTGGAAAAGTAACAATGCCTAATTTTACTTTGATCATGTGTTACATGGGAGTTCACTATATTTCATATTCAAAAACATTCAGAATCAAAGAAGTATGATTTTTTTTTTTTTTTAGTGTCTTTCTCATATAGGAAGAAGAAGTTATTCGCTATAAGGCAGTTTCACTGAGTTAGAGCCTGACCTAACATATTGATGTTTTAATTGTTACATAGAAATGTGATTTGTGCCCCTGGATCAGGGTCCATTGAAGTCAATGGAGTACAGACCAGCTCCTGTATTTCCTTCTGGCCCGGGAAGGGCATGCCAGGCATTAGTCATAAGGCTACACCACAAACACCTCTTGGAAGAACTTGTCAGAGAACAGGATTATGAGCATTCGTCTGAGACATAAGCAAGGGCAGGAAAGGAGAATAAAGAAAGGAGTTCTAGCATTGACTCAAGGTTGTGTCACACGGTCCAGATTTTGCACTCTGCCAAAAGCAAATGTGTATTCTGAGGAATTTAACAGAACATGTCCTGATCTTCTCTGTGTTAATACTATATGTCTCCATGCATACATGCACAAACTTTGAGATCGTACACTGTCTTAATCTGATTTCTCTTTACTCTAAGATTCTCATAGTTTTCACAACTTAAAGGGCATGAAAATTCAGGATTAATGCTCTGCTGACACTGTAAGAATGCTGGAATTCCTATAGAGATGTGTGAATTAAATCTAAAGTGTCCTACACTGGTAACTTTTTTTGCATGGAAAGTGCCATTTTAAAAAATATATATTTAAAATGTCTTGAAAAAAATCCAATTTATTTTGCAATTTGAAGCAAAGCAGAACAGAACAATCCAAGTTTTCAGTGTCTATTCAGATTACTCCTCTTATTTCAGCTCTGAAAAATCAGAGTGAAATTCACCTCACTCAACTTCAGCTCTCTGGTTGGTTCAGCAGCTACTGAAGCTTGTTGTGCATGTGCCTGGCCAAGCCTACTGAGTTTTTAGTACAGTTGTTCATGGCTAGAGATGTGATGGCAACATCCCTGCAGGGACTAGGCACAGCTCCTGACAGGAGTCACAGGACCTGTTCTGTGTGCTCTTGCACACTCTTGGCTTGGTTGCTGCATGAGCAGGGGAATATTCCTTTTTTTAAAACTTAGAACACTGGCATTGTTTGCTGGCATTCGTGAAGCCGGCCTTGGCAAACACTTCCTCAGGGTTGGCACACACATCTCTAGAAGTGGTCCTGGGCAGCCGTGGAGGGTTAATGAAGAGAAGCAGGACTCAAGCATGAAAGAAGGTAACAAACCTGAGGGCTTAAGCAGATGAAAAGTTTTAAAGAGCTTGTGGGTGTACGTTCTCTCCTAGCAGTACACCCTGGAAACAATGACATTTAACTGTATGTTCTAAGAAGGTGATTTATTGTGGAGCTATAAAGCAAAAAAAAGAAGTCTGCACCTTTTCATGTCAAGGTTTGGCTTTGTTAATTGAATTCTATTTTCCTTGAATCTTCTTCATCTTTCAGATTAAAACAATTACAGTCTCATTCTTGGTACTGCAATCTGGGATCCTTTAGTGCATGTTAAATGGATTAAGTACAGGATGTATGCTTAAATATTCAATAATAATTATCATTATAATAATTGAGCTCTGTATCGACAATGAAAATCTCTAATATTTCATTCCAACTGGAAATGCAATACAAATACCAAGTATATTAAGAAGAAGATACATAACAGTTTGGGTTCCTCAGGAAAAAGCATATCTCAAAGTTTAAAGTAAATAATACTTCAGGAGCTGTGACTTTGACTAAAATATCATTTATATGTCTGTCTTACCTTGTCACAAAACACAAGCCAAATTATTTAATTTTAAAGGGTACGCTTTAACGAAAAACTCAGCAAATGGCACTCCAGAAGAAACATTATGCTGCTGATGGGAAATAACAGTCAAGCTCTGAAAGAGCAGCAAGCAGTGTGAAATGCTATTTGCACATGAATAGTAAGGTACCATCTCTATTGCAAACCAGTGTGGTAGTTCTTGCCTGCAGATGTTGTAAATCACATAAGCTGGAGTGAAACTGGTATTTATGGAGGGGAACATGAGGCACTCGGAGGTGAGAGACGAGATTCCAAGAGATTCTGCTGGTCTGGAAGACTGGGAAGATTGAGCCCTTTGTGCCAAACTTTCTCGCACTTCGAGTAACAACTGTTATGTTCCTCCTGTGCTCAAACCATTACACAAGTAAATCATCGTGTGCAGGAAGCTCAGAGAGCAACACTGCAGCAAGATTGGAAGGATAAAGCATAAAATCAACTCTGAAGATCAGTTAGCCCCATGCTGATCTAATTTGTCCGATACAGTGTTTGACAAGTATGGTGTCCTGCTTTAACCAGTGAGCAAACTGAGCATCACGCAGCTGCTCGTGTACTGTGCCTCCCCAACCCGCTCTGGGATGGGGAGGAGAACCTGAAAAAGGTAAAACCTGTGAGTTGAGATAAGAACAGTTTAATAATTGAAATAAAGTAAAATATCGTCATCCTCTTTATCATCATCATGATCATGGAATCATAGTAAGGAAAATGGAGATAACCAAAAGAGAAAAAGGAATAAAACCCAAGAGGAATGAGTGCTGCACAATATAATTTGTCACTGCTCACTGGCTGATGCCCAGCCCTGCCCTGAGTAGTGATCAGCCCCTCTCAGCTGACTCCCCTAGTTTATATACTGAGCATGTCCTTCTGTGCTGTGGCATATCCCTTTGGCCAGGCCAGATCAGCTGTCCTGGCCATGCTCCCTCCCAGCTTCTTGTGCACCTCCTCCCTAGCAGGGCATGGGAAACTGAAAAGTCCTTGACTAAAGCACTATTTAGCAACAACTGAAACATCAGTGTGTTGTCAACATTATACTAAATCCAAACACGAGCCCTGTACCAGCTACTAGGAAAAAAATTATCCTATTATCCCAGCTGAAAACAGGACATATGGTGATGGCTGATGGAGGGAAACCCTACACAGAGAGCTGCAGTAGCTCTTAACAGCTAGGTATTGCTTCCTGGCAGCAAAATTCTCGTTCTTCCTTCTGTTCCTCCTTAAGCAACCAAAAAGCCTGAAGAATACAACACTGGATGAAGACAACACAGGAGAAGGAAACCCCATGTGCAGTGGTTCCTGATGGTCCTTCAATAGCTTCACCCAGATGTATCTGACAGCACAGCATTAACAGTGATTCAACAAGAAGAGACATATATGCTGCTTTACATTTTATCTGATTTATTTACAGATTTTAAAGAAATGTTTCTATCTCTAATTAGCAAATTTAGAAGAGCACCTCTCCCTTATTTTCAAACATGTTTGTCTGCTGGTTCCTCTTATGTTTATTTGTGTATGTGTTTTATGTGTTTGCCCATGTGGCTCCCCTTGTGTGTCACCTACAGATGTCCAGCTGTGTGTGTCTCATCTTCAGACACTTTAATGCTCTAGAAGTTTGCTTGATTGTCTAGAACTATTGGAGTATGTGCTGTCAATAATCTCTTCTCATATTCTGGGTAAGTATGCGCTGCCAGAAAAAATGTCAGTGGCTTTAAGGAAGCAGAAATGTAGGCAAGTTGAGAGAAGCTCTTTTAATCATATGGAGAATCATATTAATGTAGTGCTTTGTGTATCTGTAGGAATATCTTTTTTTAGAAATCAGGCCATATGCCATTTCATTTTTCTTCATTATTATTAATAGCGCTTTTTTCTTTGCTTTTAATTTGTTTCTCTTGTTTCTGTCTCCATTTTTCTGAATAATGGAGTAATGGTTCTATGCCAGTAGATAAAATATGCAGGAAGACATCACCTGTTACATTACTTTCTGGCTTTTATCTCTAGAAAGCTTGAGGAATTCACATAATCTACGTAGGCAGGGAAGTGCCATTATCTGTATTTTACAGTCGGGGAATTCAGTCCAGAGAGTACAGCAGATTACATGGAGGCAAAACAACAGCTCAAATGCACATCATCCCTTTCCTCACAATTGGGAAAATCTGGCTGCACCAAAGTAGAGGCCACCTGTGTGCTGGGATGGTGATGACACAGGCTTAGGGACACAGGAAGCAAGTTTGACGTTTCAGGTCCAGAGAACACCAGTGTGATATTAGGGACACATAGAAATAATTTTTTAAAAGATAGGATTTTCAGTGGCCTAAAGAACGATGATCTAACCTGACATCCTTTGCAACCACTGGGAATTGTACTGCTGGCTTCAGTGGGGGGAGACTAATTTAGAGTTTGAAAATACTACTTGCTTTGGCATTTTAGCAGTGCATAGGAGATCTCTGGGAGAACTTGATGTTCCAGTTTCATTTTGTCTGTTTGTTAGTTAAATATTTAATCTAAAAGACATATTCTCTCCACCTCATTTTGGTCCAAACTAAAATCCATCAAGCAGTGATGTCACACTGCTTTTAAAAACCTTTAGTTAAATACAGCTGAAGCAACAGACTGTACATGCATTCTTACTAGGTACATTATTGTATTGTCTGCCTCATAAACAGTAACCCTGACAACTTCAGCTGCTGGTTACCAGGCCAAAAGCTGCTTGAATGATGGCCTTAAATAATGCTCAAAAGATAACACTAAAATGGAAAGGAGCAGTCAATACAATGGAATAGTATTCAGACACTTCTGTTGGGGCCAATAAAATGTTTTTCTTGGAATGGATGCTAAATGCTCCTGAACAGGTTCAGCCAACTGAGTTTGTTTATGCCTCGAAGCTAAACCTAGAAAGCTCTGCACTGTGCTTTTCCAAAGTAAAGAGATCACAATATGGTCAAAAGGTTTGAATTTTTTTAATGAAAAGCTGAAGTTCATGTGTTCCACAGCTGATGGAGTTAAAAATCAGAAAAAACCAAACTACCTCACTAAGCCACACTGACATTTTTCAGGTACTCAGTCAAACAACAAATGCCAGATTTGCTTTTTCTAAAAAAAATCTGCTTCTCAAAGGCCAGAATGACTGTGATATTTACATTAAACTCAGTCACTTAATGAAGCTGAAATCAGTTTTGATTCAAGCTTTTATGTGGCGATGTAACTGAATCTAACATTTTACAAAAATATAATTCAGGCTTTGCTTAGCAAATATTAAGGTGCTAATTAACTGAGTGGCAGTCACTCAGGTCCTTACTTTATTTCAAAAGTACAATAATAAAGGCTATTTCTATTGCCTCATTCTGTTGGATTTTACAGAAAGCAAACATGGGCTTCTAACCAGTGCTAGCAGTAAGCTCCTGCATGGTAGAATATCTTCTCCTGAAGTAGTGATCTCTTCTCAGTGACATTTACTGTGCACAAATTAAAAACAATCAGTGGCATTTCATTTTTAGTCCTATTTATTGTGTGAGCTCTGGGGCAGAACAGAATAAATAAAAATATAAAGTGAAGTCTACAAAACAGAAAGCCTACTTTTCTAGCTATTCCAGTACAGATGTGCCACAGACCTACCTGACACTAGGCTTGGTAGACCACTACATTATAGAAAATTAGCTGTAGATCAGCAAATGTACATATTTACTTGTGCCATTATATTGGAGGTTTTTTTAAGGCTTTTGCCAGTCTAGAAAACTCATAAGCCCCTTTCCTCCTCAGGAAAGACTCCTTCCAAAAGACCTCTGCAATGAGTGATGGCTGAGGCAGTCCAACTGCTTACACATCAACTGTGTCATCATCTAGGTGAGCTGGGGCACAGATTGCTGTCATGCTTGATATTTGTAAGTGCTCAGCTCCCCCTTGGGATCCCAAAAAAGGTCAGGTTGTCAAAGGTCACAATCACATGTACTTCTAAAAAATACCTTCTTTGAGTGTCTAAGCAAAGGTAGTGCGCATACATAAAAGAGAACAGTTGAAACTTTTTCTCTGATTCTGAATGCTGTGCAAGATGGAAAAAATCTGGCCCTGAGAAACTTTAAATCAATACATTTGCTTCTTCAAATAACAAAGTCCATGATCTAGAGCCCTTTGAAATGACTGCACCCAGCATCACTTTCCTGTTATGTTTCCAGCAAACAGTATAAACATCAGAGTATTTTGCTAGTTGTGTTTATTTAGACATTTGTATTAGATTGTAAAAGGCCTTAGCAGAACTTTAGCAAGTCTCAGATAAATGATGAATACTTATTGTTATGTAGCACTGCTTGGCCCAAAGAAATAATGGTTTTTACTGCCTTCACTCCATTATGGAAGAGAGAACTTTTTTACAAGCCGTTAAGCCTTGACAGATAAGAAGAATTTATGAGGTCC
This sequence comes from Leptocoma aspasia, assembly GCA_013399835.1. Classification (NCBI taxonomy): domain Eukaryota; kingdom Metazoa; phylum Chordata; class Aves; order Passeriformes; family Nectariniidae; genus Leptocoma; species Leptocoma aspasia. Next base: position 688,708 of record VXAX01003049.1, read on the forward strand.
CTTCATATATGTTCCTACAGCATTGTGTTCACCTACTCTCAAATGAAAATTCCATCTTTGAGAACTATTCAATGAATTATTTAATTGCTTGAAAGAAGGAAGAAAGATCCAGAAACGTTTCCTATTAATGCAGTTGTCTCAGATCCAGCAGCTTCCTTTGCTAGTCAATGCCATTACCAGAGAGATCTCCATACCAGGAGATTTTCCTGATACTTAACATCCCCTAATATCTTTCCCTTTCAAGCTATTAAGATCTCAGGATAAAGGTGTTATTGGTTGTGTCCACCTACTATCACGGGCATCTTGTTATGTAAGTCTTTCCATGAATTTACAGAGTGCCATGGCAAGCAGTTTTTAAGTCCCATTTGCTTTCATGGCAAAGCAATTCTGCAACATGATCCCAGCTGCTAGTGATGAGCAACCTTTTCATGCCAAGGTGTTAATAGTCACCTTAAAATTATGTATCATTATATCAATATCACTGATAAATTTAATGGTTTTGTTTTCCTGTTAATGTTTCCTATTCTCTTTGTTCCCTGACTGGGTGGAGTAGACAGCAATCATATTTCCACCTCACGCATTTTATTAGGCTTAATAAGCCAAGCTTAAAAGCTTGAATAAACATTTTTCTAAGCATGCTAGAATCAAAGAATGAGTGATGGACTTCGGCATAAGATGCAGGTGTGGTTGCACTACCACGTTCTGTAGCATTCATGCCTCCCTGTCCCTAGTGGAACCACCCCTGACACATGCCAGATCATAACACGTTGTTCACTGAGACATCATGCTGGCAATTCATAATCACCCTACGATAATCTACCTCCCAAAACCTTCTTCACCTTGTTTCCAAGTGATGTGCTTCTGGTTTATGAGGCGTCTACACTTTCATTATGGCTTTCTTTTTCCCAGTTTCTGCATTTATACAGTTCTAGATGGCTGCTGCTGTGCATCTCAGGATACAGGCAAGTTACTGCAAAGTGAGCAAGTACATCCTTTGTATAATCACCCAATGTGTCTTTGTATTCTAAATGTTTTTTTCATGTGCTACATGAGCATTTTTTTACTACTTTAAAGCACTGTAAATCTATGTTCAATGTGTCTGGGCTTGAATATCTCCAGTGTGGCAAGTTATTTAATTGTTTGCCAAATGTGTTTAATCCCGAGAGTTCAACTCTGCTGCTACTGGTAGAACTCCTGTAGATGTAGATTAATGTAGTGGGTTGATGCTGTCCAGCAACTAAGTACCCGCTCAAATGCTCACTCACTCCCACATTCTGCAGGATGGGGGAGATAGTAGGCAGAGCAAAAGCAAGAAATCCTCATGAGTCAAGATAAGGACATCTTAATAACTAAAGGTATGAAGAAAATAATAATAGTGATAGCAATCACTCACCACCTCCCACAAGCAGATGGATGCCCAGGCAGTCTCTGAGCAATGGCTGCTTTAGAAAGACAGCATTCCAGGTTGTATTGATGGGCATGATGTTATATGGCTTGGAATATTGCCTTGGTCAATTCAGCTCAGCTGCCCCAGCTGTGTCTCCTCCCAGCCTCTTGCTCAGCCCCAACCTAGTCAATGAGGTACCTGAGTGGGAAAAACAGAGAGCCTGGATGCTGTGCAAGCACTGCTCTGCATCAGATAAAACACTTGCATGTTACCAACACTGTTTTAGTCACACCAAAACCCAGCACCATTCCAACTGCTAGGAGGAGAATCAGGTCTGTACCAGCCAGACCCAGTACAAGGAGGTTGCTTTACACCGGCCAGCACAGGATGCTGCCACACCTGGGGTCACGGCACCACGTGTCCCTCCTGCCTTGGGTCCCTAATGCCCTGAGCCAAACATGGCTTGAACTAAGGATAATGGACTGTTTTTCTCAGTGTGAGCACTAACAGGTTTTCTGTACTTGACTGGCAGACTACTTTTATAAATTACTTAGCAAAAATTGGCTAACTTTGAAAAGCCTCTGTGGGAGGACTGACAGACAGCTGCACAGACAGACAGATGGAGACAGCAAGGAAGGTAATCCAAACCCAAGATAGCTACAGGAAATTCTCACCAAGCTACTGGGAAATCTGGCATAGAAATCAAAGAGATTACACTGAGGAGGCTAAACAGCCTCATTTTATCATTATGTGATGGCTACACAAAGCATTAAGCATTCCCAGTCCATTCCTAATTTCTGCTTCAAATTGAGATCAGAAGTTCCCCATTAATTAAAGGAGAATATTGTTGCACAGATTTGGATAGGTGGTTCTGGTAAATGGATTAAGACACACCCACTCCACCCCCTCTTTTGGGCCTGTACAGGAAGCATGAAGAAGTTTGTTGGATTCAGTCCAAAAGCTGGGCCGTTCCTGTGGCGTTATTGAGTGGTGTTTCAACCGGCTCATGGGGAGAGTGAGGTTGGCATTAATTAAAACACATCAGCGATGAAAATTATATAAATTATCTGATTCATTTTCACCAAGTGTCTGCCTGCCTCCCTCTTGACTACAGATGAAGTTTGGAGCAGCCACGCTCCCTAACTTTAGTATCTCCATTAAATATCTTGAGCTGGTGGGATGACACCAGCAGCAGCCTGCCTGCTTTGGCTACTATTTAAAGATCATCAGGACAAAGGCAGTGCACCTCCCAGCTCGCCAGGGAGGACATCTGAGTCACAGCTGACTACAGTCAAACTGTTCTCTGTAGTGCCAGTAGCCCAGTGAAACAGGGATTATAGAGCCAACTTTATCACTTCATGCAGCTTCAAAGAATGTAACACTCAAGGGAAAGATGAGAGCAGGATGGACATAGAGGTGGCTTTTAGTGGTCTTGTTCTTCAGTCTGCCAGATTCCAGGCTGGGCCCATTTATCAGCAAGGAGAGAATAGGAAGAGTTTCCAGAGGGGATTATAATGGTTTTTTATCAGTAAGTGCCAGTGTTTGAAATACTGCCACATAATCACATCCTTGTATTATCCTATTTAGTTTAACATCTCATAGGGGATTTTAAAAAGTGTGTTTTGTTTCATTTTTATTGAAATCATTGTAGTATGGTGATTGGCAGAATATAAACTATATTGATAGATAATAACCTTTAAAAATATATAAATGAGAAACATTTTGAAAGAACTTTTGCCAGTCTTTATTGCAGTACCTAAGAAACCTTAAGTTAAAATAGTATTTTGCCTTCTCTGTCATTTATGCACTTTTAAGCATTTTCCCCAGAATTCTGTCTTATACTACCGAATAGGGCCAAGATAAATTTCATTCTATAGGCATTGAGGAGAATATTAAGGAGGTATAGCAGGTATGACTTTATCCCCTCTATATGCTTCTTGGAATATATACTACTCTATAGCATGGATAAATTTCTCATTTCTTTATGTAGAAAGGAATTTTAAAAACCCTCTAAAGCTCTTTTACAGAATTTTTTTTTCCAGAATGAAAAAAAACAAAACCACTTCACGGTCAGGAAATTATTTCTCCAAAATAGGGTTTACTGTTTCTGGAGACTCTAAGACTTCCATACTCTGAGACCAAATATAATAATACTAAAATCTTCTTATGTAGCTGTAGATCCCGTGCAGTTTGATCATGTCCTACTTCAGTGAGAAAGAAAAAAATAAGCTTTTACGAACAACTTTTTCCCTTTGTTACAGACATCGCAAATCTTGAATTGCAAACTTCCTAAGTGGTGGTACCAAAAATCTGCTGAACGACCACAAATACAGGAGCAACACTTCAGTCAGGTTTCATTCTTTGAATCAAAAATGTTGATGTCTTTGCATCAACAATGAACGTTGTTACAGACACATCAACCAACATGGAAAATTAAGAACACTGGAACCCGCATTATTCCCACATCTGATGACTTGCCTGGCCTTGAGCAAAATGCATTAATGTGTACTTGCAGAAACATCTGGCAGAATTATTCTGTGACAAAATAGCTCCTTCTGTAGTAAATTTCTGAGGAGCAGCAGTTGCTCCAAGTATTATTCAAGATTCCTCATTTAATAGCAAAAAAAAAAAAAGAAACCAAACAAACCAACCCCAGGAGATACTTTTGCTTCAGTTTTAGCTTCTTAACACCTTAAATAACCAATGCAAGCATCTTTTTGTTTCACCAAGAATTGCTTGAAGAGTGAGCAGCGGTAGAAAATTTCTGTTTGGAACCTGAAAATTGTCTCAGATTATACACATTTGGAAGAGCTTTGCTAGAAAGGAAAGTATTAGGCATGCTTTTTCCTTTTGCCGTTACAATCTCTTAGATCCCGACACTGTAATTTTCATTAATTACACTGGTAGCTATTAGAGCTAAGGGACAATGTTTTGACCCCGTACACACAAATGCCTGGGTTATCAAATTGCCTGTATAGTACAGAGGAAGCTGTTAAGTAGAATGATAAAACAATTTTATCATCTCTTTCCTCTGCTGCTGTTCAGGCTGCCTCTGCATACTTCAGTCTCTACCAGCCAGGAGGCCCAAGCATTATGACTAAAAGGAACTGCACATGAGGTTTTATGTGACTGGACACTGTAAAAAAGGTAATGGAAAAACTTCACTTGCAGCACAATATCTGGACTTAATGACACACCCCTCTCTCATTGACAATCCTGATTTCTCCTCTTTGCACTTGATTTTAAGTTCATTCAATATCTCTGGTGAGAACCCAACTCATCCCAGATGATGACTGTGTCATTCTCACATACCCTTTTGGTGCAAGGAGGGGGACATTTAGAAGGAGCAGCACAAAACATCACCTGTAAATCAGACCTGAATTCTCTTTCCTTTTTCTGAAGAGCAGCACCAGTAATCATGAAGGAAGTTACTCACCACTTGGGGTAACAGTGGCAGGATCAGACTCATGCCCCTGGCTTCAATTCACAGACAATTTGTGAAAATAGACTTGAACACTATGACAGTATTATTAAAAACGCCCAGGAGGGTTTAAGCAGCACACCATAAACATTAGCTAGTGTTGCTGCCACAAACATTGAACAGGGATGATAAAACAGTTTTAAACAACTCCTCATTAAATTAGGCTTGTTTGGTCCTTGCTCTGAACACGTGACAGAGTCTGTGGAAAAAGGACTGGGCAGCCATGTGAACTGAAACCTACGTAACATATGAAGACCCACAGAGGAGGCAGTCAATTTGCAAAGGTCACTTGTATTCTGGCATTTCCAGCTTTGAGTGGCTGACTTTGCAGCATCCATTCAGCTGTTTATGTGTGTGTATAGCACACATATAAATCAAAATTGAAACACTGCATTAAAACACTAATTAGTTCTACAGAGCTTGAAATCTCATGCTGTAGCCACGTTTTACTGCTCAGAATCATTTCAAGATCTGTTGCACATCTGTGCCTTCTCCTGTCTCCTTGGGAGACAACTGTGGGAAGCCGGTCCCTGTACCTTCTGTACCTCTCTGCATAGCTCCAGTGTCAGCAAGGACCTTGACAAATGTCCTCTGAAGAATTTTGCTGAAGTGGCTGAAGACACTCCTGTGCCTGTCTGAGTGCCCTGCCCTTCTTCTGTTACTTGCCCTTTTCCAATGAAGGGTGAGCAGTGAGCACTTCACCTTCAGGGGTGATTTTCTTGAAAATTTGGCCTATGCCTTGGGACAGTTAAGAAACAGTCACATGTTTCTCCTTTGTCTTCCACAGGATCAATAACCCGAGGGTAGGAAAGACAGACAGGAGACCAATAACATCTGAAAGTGCCCCTGTGAAATTTCCCACAGTCTGTCTGCTCAAAAGCCAAATTTCCCAGAGTCTGTCTGCTCAGCTGTGTTGGCAAAGCACAGATCAAGGGCCACAGTCTCCTCTAGCATAAGCCAGTACCTAGTGTCACAGAAGTCCATGGTGCTACACCAGGCTGACATAAATTAAACAGCTATACCTATTTATAGTTCACAGCCTGATAAATATTTAGCCATCAGAAGGCAAAGCTCCTACATTCTACATTGACTAAATACAAGTCAGGCCAGTCCATAGCTTCCTCCCTCCGGAACTGCAGCTCCATCCCGTTCCCACCTGTCCCAAACCACCCAAAAGAGAGCAGCCACAACCTTCCCCAAAGTAATTTGCAGTCACCCACGTAGTGAGATGAACACAACATTAAGGAATTCTGCTCTTGTCTAATTAAGATGATGCAATCAACCGTTTCACAAACACTTAGGGATGTTCTTAATAACTCTATTTTTATCAGCTTGAGTGCCACACACAGTAGTGCAAGGTAATCATCGGGGCTGATACCTGAATTCAGGAAAGTTTTACCTTACTGTGTTTTCCCTCCTGAGCATTTGCTCTCTGGTAACCCACTCCCTCTGCCACTACTGTGCTGGCTTCCATTTGCATCCAATATAAAGTAATTTTCTTTAAATTGCTTTAAAGTACTTTAAAGTACTGATGATTCTGCTTCCAAAAATGCACTCTTAATAACCAGCTTCTAGACATAATTTTAGGATACAAGAAACTAAAGTGAAACAAACTTGAATTGCTTTTAAGTAAAAAAATTCCGTGAAGGCTTTCAAGAACTACTTTCATGTGGTAAGATGCATATTGTCTATTTGTTTGCCTCCATTTCCTGATTCAGAAATGGCTTTTAGGTCCCCAAAGATATTGAGAATAAAATAGTTCATCCACAGAATTAAACAACCTCTGCTGCCAAAGAAGTCACTTGTTGCCTCCGTTTTGCTGTGAAGTATTATTAGCAATATTTTAGCAGTTCTTACAAAACCTTATTGTGCTTCATATTGTCTAGTGTTTAGGAGAAGACTGTGCATATCCTTAAGGTGTCATGAGCCTGGTGGCTGATATTTCCTCCCTCCCACCTCAGAGCTCTGTGAGCTCTGTTGTAGTAACAAACACAGTCAGAGGGCAACTTACTCTCAGAGACACATGATATTCTCACAAGGTCCTGTTCCATTTACAGAAGAGCTGAAACTCAGTGGCAAAACCCACAAAATGTTATGAAAGCAGCTGGACCCCTTTATCTGTGATACACAGGGATTCAGCACAGGAGCCCAGGAATCTCTTTTGGCTGCTGGATGAAGCCTACTGCTCCATGCAGAAGTTTTCACCATGATGTTGTGCAAACATCACTTGTTTTATCACATGATGGAGACTCCTGCACATGCAGGGAATGGCTGTTTGAAAGTCCACTTGTCTTGGTAAGTGAATGTAATACCAACAGTAAGATTCTTACACTGCACTAAATTGAGGACTGGCAAAACCCCTTTCCTTTGTAGAAGCTTTAATAATTTCAAGTGGATTTGGAGAAAGACCCTGAGGCACAAGTCAATGCAGGAGGGAAGGTCCACTTAGGATTGCAATCATTTCACCAGTGCCAGTGCATGGGATTTAGTTTCAGGGTTAAATTCTTTGCCTAAATAAGGTATTTGAAATGAGAGAGGAAAAAGTGTTTCATAACTGACACGTAGTAAGTTGTCCCTCTGGCACCAAACCTTTAAAATAGTTGTCAGGATGATATCACGCTGCCTGCTGTAGGTCTTGGAAAAGTGCTAGTATGAGGTGGAGATTTTTCAGCCATGGGTTTTGGCATTCTATCTGTGTTGGAAAAAAGCCACCATTTTATGTTATTTTATGTTATTTTATGTTATTTTATGTTATTTTATGTTATTTTATTTTATTTTATTTTATTTTACTGTTTGTGGTTCCCCTTGAGCCACAGGGGGAAGAAAAAGGACAGGAAAATCAGACATCAGGACAGAAGAGACATCTCCAGTCTACAAAAAACTCAGACTATGAGGTCACTGATATCTCAAATGCTCCTAGGCCCTGGGGGTGGCAAGGGAAATCAATGTTTAGGAAGCCAGATGCAGCCCTTTGTCTCCAAGGAGCAGCTGGCGATGAGATGCTCTTATTAATGAAATGGGATTGCTCAGTGCTGTCAATTTACTGCAGTTAGTGTAGCCAATTCTGATTCATGCTACCATTATGGATACCAAGCCTAGGAGGCAGCAGGCTTTGTTGGTCTTATTGTTAATACTTGAGGCACCTGTGATTCAAAAATTTTGTAAAAAGCAATAAATATAGAGTGGTTATGTAGACTGTTTTATGGCTGAATTGCCAGGTGACTGACTGACAGATCCCAAGCTGTTTCCTGGACCAGTGATTCCTAGTCATAGGGCAGTTATGAGTAGGAAATTATATTAGCTGTTATTTATGTTGGGAAAAAATATAACTCAGTGTGGTTTGGAGGATTAATAACATTCTGCTAGCATAGTATGCAAAGCATGCAAATTAAATAGTGTCAAATCACTCTGAGAATGATTGTGCTAAACAACAAGCCATTTTTTTGTTAACATTGATGGCTTGAGGTCGGGGCACCTGAACTCCTGTGACAAATGACAGTAAGATGACACAGAGTACTCTCCATAGAGCAAGAGGTGCCTCCTAACAGCAACCCAGGTCCTTTGTCCACAAGAGTTTTTGATACATCACACATAAATGATCTGACATGTACTGCACCAGCTTTGGTACTTCTGTGTTTCCTACTGCATTTTCTGTAAAACTTCATTGTACCGTCTAATACAAACACATGCCTAGTTAAGCAATTCTGATGTTGAGCTATAAAGTAAATCTTTCTCAGAAAACAGTCCATTCCATGTACTGTATCCAAAAATTTCTCATGAGGGATTTGTGAAGCAGGCAGGCCTCTGATAAGGCCACACTTAGCGATGTTCTGAGGTACCACCTCAGTATCTTAGTACCAGGTTTAGGTGGCCATCTCGTGGAGGTTCACTCCTCCAGTGCCAAGTGGGAGTACTGCCCAATTTCTGGCTGAGGCATTTGGGCATTTAGCCATAAGGTCACTTAGCACAGTTTCCTGTAGGAGAGGTATTTGGAGCAAGGCCTTTGCCTCAGGTTTGATGAATGTATTAAATTCGTGACAAGGGACCCAGCAGTTTCAAGCAATGTGATGCTCAAGGAACCTGAGGACTGGTTTCAGAACAGCCTGCCAATGGTTTGTGAGCTCGCTATCTACTATCTATTGCAGTGATTTTTTTCCAAATGAAGTGGATTACAATTTTAAATTCACAATGCAGTTTCACACTGACTACAAAGGAGTTGCCTGAATAAACAGACTCTGATTTGCCAGCATCTTTTGCTGGATTCAGACTGCCGACTACCTCCATGCCCTGTTGTCATTCATACCCCTAGCTATCCCCTAGTCTCAGCTTGCTTTTCGCAGAATCAAAGAACAGAAGAGAAAAAGATACCATGGGGAAGCTTGTGCCATGAAGCAAAGATGGACCCTGGGCTGCATCCAAAGCAGCATGGCCAGCAGGTCAAAGGAAGTTATTCTCCTCCTCTACACTCTCCTGAGACGCCACATGGAGTGCAGCATCCAGCTCTGGAACCCCCAGCATAGGAATTATGTGAACTTGCTGAGGCCAGTCTAGAGGAGGGCCAAAAAAATGATCAGGGGGCTGCAGCACCTCTCCTATGAAGTCAAGCCAAGAAAGTTGTGGCTGTTCAGCCTGGAAAAGAGAAGGCTCCAGGGAGACCTCATTGTGGTCTTTCAGTACCTGAGAGGGGCATATAAAAAAACTGGGGAGGGATTTTTTACAAGGCCTGTAGTGATAAGACCAGAGGGAATGGCCTTAAGCTGAAAGAGAGTAGATTTAGATTAGTTATCAGGAAGAAATTTTTTACTCATAGGGTGGTGAGGCTCTGGCAGAGGTTGCTCAGAGAATCTGTGGATGCCCCATCCCTGGAGGTGTTCAAAGCCAGACTGGATGGGCTTTGAGTAACCCTGTCTAGTGGAAGTTGTCCCTGCCCATGGCAGGGGGTTGGAACTAAATGATCTTTAAGGTCCTTTCCAACTCAAACCAAAATGATGGAAGGGCTGATTTCTAGTGTACACAGAGAACCAGGGCCCTTATACTGAAACACTCCTGGGGGCTGCTCTGGTTTGTGCTGGGAGCCACACTTAGGGCTGAGGCAGGAAAGAACACAGACGTCACACGGGAGCAGCTGGAGGCAAAAGCAAGCTCTTACAGAAATGGCCTGATCTTTTGTGTCTGATAATGGTCATAGAGAACCTCTGAAGTGGTGTGGCAATATTAGCTAGTTTGCTGCTACCAAAATGTATCCCTGGATTACATGCCTTTCTTAGATCCCTGGCAAATCCTTTTAAATTTTGCCCCATGAACAGGCTGCGGGATAGCACGACATGATATAGAACTGGAACAAAACATGTATGAAACACTGTGATTAGTATTCACAGGTAAATGATTAATAGAAGCCAGAGAATTTCAACTACTTTGTGTAAAAACACTTCTGTTCTAAGGTTTCCATACTTACTTAAGAGTTTTAGATTAAGGAACTATTTTCCTTTTCTTTGAACTCAGTAATTTTCTTAATACAGTATCCTTATTCAATAGCCAGTACTGAAGCTGTGTCTGCATCTACTGAAATCAAGGAAATGCTACTGGGAGCAAGATCAGGCCAAATTATAGAAAATGAAGAGCTAAGACCTCTTGGGACACTGGAAATACATAGGTTCCCTAAACCATCACTTCAGTGGGGAAGAAAGGTCAACAGGAAGAAATTAGAGGAAATACACTGTCCTGTACTCTTTTTACAGATTTGCTCCATTTAGTGGGATAAAGCAGTCTGTAGTGTACTGTATTTTTTCAGTCACATCACAAATATTTGACAGCCCAAGGCAAAACCAGTACAAGATCTTACCTGGCTCTTTTACTCCTTTTCTCTCAGTCTTGAGTTGCTAATGCTGTTTGTATTTCCTGTTATCAAGTATCATGCAATCTCTTTCTGCAATTTAGTACCAAAAATGATGTTTCAAATTTTTTCATTCCTTTATGCATGTAACACACATTTACAAAAACTGTAAGTATCCAGCTTTTACCCAATTAACTTTTAGCTAATGTCTTTTTATTTAAAAACCTATTTCATCAACCAGTGGCTCATTATGAGGAAGAAAGCAACAGTACAGAATGTCAGTTAGCTCAATTTTTGAGGAGTCAAATTTGCTGACACAGAGGATTAGTCTATAAGGTGTATTCTAAATTTAATCCTTGAGTGACCAATAACCATACTTCACACAATGTCTCTAAAGTGTAGGACCTTTATGAACCATTAGTGGGCTCTACTAAAGTATACAGATTAAAAATTGACCCAAATCTGCTCTTCAAATACGTAAGACTACACAGAAATTGAAAAAAATATATCTACTATCCATATGAAGACCCTATATAAGGACTGTTGCTTAGTGATTATTTCCTAGCACTCAAACCATGGTTTATTCCATAATTTTCCTGGGAAATAGCTCCCTTTATCACATCAGATAAAGCTGTCTTTATCTGATGTGGTAAAGGGAGGAGAACAAGGTGGGGAGACAGCTACAGCTGGTAAGACAAGAGTCCTGTCTTGTGTTTCCAGTATGGATAGCGTAGGAGAACAAGGTGGGGAGACAGCTACAGCTGGTAAGACAAAAGTTGAGTCCTGTCTTGTGTTTCCAGTATGGATAGCGTGGTGTGGGGTTGGTGAGAGGACTTGCAGCAGGTAATATGTTCTTCAGTGAGCAATGTATAAGGATGAGTATTTTTCCTGGCTCTTCTTCAAGGTTTTTTTTTTAAATGACCTTTCCAATTTTGGGTGATTGAACAGATAAACACTAACTTCAATGTAAATTTGACAACAGAACTAGAGTTGTTACGTGGCAGAATGAAGATGAATGCTCTAAGTGTGGCTTAAAGCTGCTGTCTTTTATGGGTGGGGTGAGGATACAGCCATTCACAGGGTGAGGACACTGCTACAGAATTAATTACAAGCTAGATCAAGAAGACCTCACTTATTGCAGGGATTGCCATTTTATGTACATTTGTACAAAGCTTGAAATGGCAGGCTCACATAGCTCATCTCTACACACTATTGTGGCATAAAGCAGCCTTGTTCTCATCATACTGAAGTAGTTATGCCCTCTTCTTGGTGAGGAAATGTACATATGCAAGCAACAAGAATAATTGTGTGATTTGTTTCTGACTGTAAATGTCTCTGTAACTACATATGCAAATTAGGTGTTGCCCTTGAAGGCCTGGAGAGCAGCCAATGTGCCATGCTTCCTTGATGTAAACAGTTATGCATAAACAGCATTTCTTTTTACAGAGTCTGTGCTACTCCAGCTTCCAAGTGTTCAGACCAAGATTTTTCTTCTGTAGTTCCTTATCTGAGCTTTACTGCAGTTTCCTGAGTACCCTCTAAACAACCCTTACCTTTCCAGCTCCAAAGAGATCTTTCCTCTAAGATCTGAGAGGAATTCCACCCACGTGCATCCATGACCATGCCAGTAACAGATGTTGCATCTCTGCATTTCCAAGGTGCCATTGAAGCCCTCACTGTTTTGTCACATTCTGAACCACGCTTAATCAGAGCTGCAAAATTTCCTCCTGTCATGGGGTAGGTGTTTGTATGTGTGTGAATGTGTGTGCACGCACGTCTGTGTGAGTCTAGAACATCTGCTCTGTCACCTGTCCATGTAGGTATATCTAAAGCCAGTCACCTGAGTTTAGATATACCTGTAGGTATATCTAAAGCCAGTCACAAAGTTTCAGCCCAAAGTGGTCCATGCAGAAGTCTTCACTTTAATCAAGTTTTAAGAAAACAAGAAAAACAAATCTGTGACATTTGTAGTAGATATATGCATAAAGAGAAACAAAGGATCCTCTCCTCCTTATAGGTAGGCTCAAGTTGAATACTTAAAACAGCTACAGAAATAGTATTTACACATGTGTAAGGAGTATTTATTTTGTGGATGTCAGCAGATGTGAAGATAATTCTGAAAAGAGTAATTCGGAAAACATTTTGTATGGTAGGATCCTTGGTATTTACTAAAGGAATTGTAGTCTTTAAAAACTGTAAAGAATTTACATAACTGATTAGTAATTGTAGACTTGTTGCAGAAAATAAAGCATGCTGAAAGAATAAACATGTTCAAAGAAATGGGTTTTGGCATCTCAGTCAGTCAGTATTCTTTCTGTATGGACTAGACTTTGTAAAGGGTCAAACTGGACAGTCTGGAGCTTAAATTCCTGTAGCTCGTCTCACACAGCTCTTTTGCTAATGCCTATTCATTAAAGAATGAGTCTATTCTAAAACTAACTGTGGCCACAGGGTTTAGTTTTAACAGGATATTTCCATTTGTGAGCACCGTGTGGCTTCTTTGAAGGGAAGTGGGAGTTTCTATATGAAACCAGTGGATTCACTGTATAGCTGAGGTAGAGGAGAGGATGGCAGGTCAGTTGGAGTTAGTCCACACTAGAAAAGCTTGCCCAGAAAAATTAATTACACAGGGAGTGGGTGTGATTTTCAACATCACTCCTCCACTGGCCTATTTAAACTGGTACACCTGTATCCACATTACAACTTCTATCATTACAACAATGCATTGCATCAGTATGTTTCATTTTTGGTTTCCACACTTAAATAAACTGTCAGCTATTAACCTATATTAACCTACATATAGATATTCTCAAGTGGTTTCCTGGTGGGAAAGGATTATGCAGTCATACTATACACATCAATCCTTACTATAATTCCTGCCTGACCTTGTTAGCTGATTTTAATCAATCCCCAAAAAGCAGCAGCGATCTCAGACACAATTACTTTCCCACAGTTTTCATGAAGATGGATAAGCCAAGTACAGGAAAGACTTCCTGTTATTGCTGGCATGGAGGAACAGCCTACAGTTCAGCCTTTATTACACTCAGTCTACATAGAAGAGGACCATTATGAATGTTTTTAAATAAAGGAAATGAGTCTTTTATAACCCACACCTTATTAGATATTGGAAATTCTAACCATAAGACATGCAGCAAGAGCAAATTGGACCTCTTGAGTCCAGCTGCTCAAGGCAGTGTATCCCAGAATACCCCTCTGTTAGCATCTACCCAATCAGTTTGGCAGCATCAAAAGCAGGGGTGCTGCCTCTTTTCTCTAGGCTGGCATAAGTACCACTGCAGAACTTTCCAGGACAGACAAGCTTTTGCCTGCAATAAAATTTCAGAAGTCAAATTCACAAGCCATTTAAAAGTGCATGTGGTGAGCAGGGTTGGGGTCCAGCTGTGAGAACCAGCGAGCCATTAATTTTGCTTCAGCCATGAGAAACACCTGGGTTCCTCACTGATTGGAGTGCACACTTTGCCCAGTGGGACTGGGGGGGATGAGGATGGTTTGGGGTTTGTTTTTGTGGCTTTAGTTTGTTATTGTTGTTGTTATCATGTTTTTGTTATGTCTGTTTCTTACAGAGAAACTCACTGAAAATCACCCATTTCACACAGTGATGGATAGCTGGGAGGCATCATTGCCTGGTGTGAGCTCCTGATTCAACTCTTGAATCTTGCCCAATGCAAATAAAGTATTTGCATACCCACTAGCAACAAGGAAAAAAAACTGAACTGAGGGTGCAAACCAAGCACTCAGCACAAACAATGCCAAAATTGAGACATACTCCATTCAGTGCTCTGGAGGGCAAAGCTTACAGAAAGAGAATCTGATTCCTTTTTATCCTCCTTGTTCCACCACCTAGAAAATACTAAGTGAGGACATCACAAGGGCTGCTCTTAGCACAGAAGTATTTTTTCTATGTGCTTTTCAGTCTCAGTCATTACCATGGTATCTAATAGCTTCATAAGACTTACCTTTTAATCCCCAACTTAAATACGAGGGGTTTATTATTCATATATTCCTGGCTAGTCTTTTGAAAAATAGATGTACTGTATCAAAACTAGAATTTGCCTCTCCAGTGGAAAGTTTTCTCAGGTGGAAAGCACCCATAAAGCCTATTACATTCAGCTGCAGCTTAACACTAATGAAAGCAAGAGGACAGATTTTTATTATGGTTTCACAGAAAATCAGAACATACAAAAAACAAGCTGCAGAGTTTGGTTTTAAGGAAGACTAAGTAAAACATGTTGAGAAACTACCACACTCAGCATCAGAGTGCCTGATTTTTGGACCCTTGGCTCTCAGGATAACACCTAGATGCTGAGTAAGATACCTTGGAATAATATCACAAGAATCTGTATGTGTAGTACACAAAGCTGCTTCAAGTAGGTGGTCACAGATGCTTTGGACATGGCTGTGCTACAAACCCAGCCATTCTCCATAATTAAGTGCCTCATTCATGGATTTACAATTTTTCCTGTCTGCCTGGAATTAGCCCCTTTTCAAAATGCAGCCACAGGGTCAGACTTTTAAAATATGGCTGGAGAAACTCCCTTTACCAATCTCTTGCCACACAGCAATTCAGCAGCTAGACCATTCACCACTGCTCAGTGAGCTAGATTCAACTCCTTCATGACCAAATGGGAAAAAGGTGACTGAATCTCGACCTCCTGAACAGTACTCTCAACACAGCCCATCAGCAGGAACCTGTCAGGGCACTGATGGCACAGTTACATTTTGATAGCCCTGACCAGCCTCACCTGGGACCCAACACACACATGGCCCATGGGCCAGAGCTCCATTTAAGCCCAGGTCTGGGCCTTTAGTCCCTGTCACAGCTGTCTGGTGGATGGATACATGTGTGTTTGGTTTGGTCTCCTGCCTTGTTTCCGAAGCCTGTTGTAGCTCTGTTTCCAGCTGTGGCCTTATCTTCTGCTGCTCTTTGTACAATCTTTAGACACGTTTCATTTCTTCACCTTGTTTAGGACTGTCAGGGGAGCTGCACTGTGCTGCCACTGCCCTGTTCACGTCCTGTGGGAAGGCGCTCTGGCCAGTGAGTACACTGCCTGTGGCACTGCCACCCTCAGCTCCAGGCTCTTCCTCCCTTGAGCAGCAGCCTTGCTACTGCTGCTCCCTAAGAGCAATAGTACTAATGATAATAGCAACAATAATGAGAAATTTAATGAAAAGGAGAGGAATAAAACCCCAGAAAAGCAAGTGACACACAGTACAAGTGCTCAGCAGACACTGATTGATGCCTAGCCGATAGTGCCCGACTGGAGTTAAACCATGACAAGTGGTTAATGTGTGTTCATCTTACATTAAACAGGGATTCTACGTGGCTGGTATGGACCGGGACTGTAACAGGGCTTTGCTCTACCCAGCTCATCGCCTGCCAGCCCCCAGCCCCGCTGTAACCAGACCCCCAGCAGCTGACAGCGCTGTCCCAGTGGGGTGTCATCCCAGTCACCATCACCTTCCAATGCTTTGGGTGTTGATAATAGACTCAGCTCCTGCTGTTCACTATTCATGGAAGCTGCCTTTCACCCCACAATGAGAGCCTGGCAACAAATGTTTGCGTTGTCACACAGAGTGATTTTTGTGTGCCAGGGTACTCGGTGCCTGAATGGCTGCCACAGCGTTTATCTTTTTCCACAGCATTCAGGCCGAGGAGTTCCTTTTTGTTGTGCGGTTTCTACTCGAAGGGTCAGACAGTCACAGGTGCGCATCACCCCGCGTTTAGCCCGGTAGGGGATGACGAGCAGTCAGCTCCGACCGGCGACGCTCAGGGGACGGGCGCTACGCCGCGCCCCTTCCCCCGGGCCGCCGCTTCCCCGGCTCCCCCTCGCTCCTCGGAGCCCGCGGCCCTTCCTCAGCCGCGGCGCGGCAACGGGACCTCCCGTTCTGCCCTCCGGCGGCGCCCCGAAAGGCGGGCGCAGCCTGTCCGGGGAGGGTCGCCCGTTCCCACCGCCCCCGGAGGAAGTGACATGTTGACGGCGGGAAGGGAAGGCGAGGGGGCCCTGTTCCCGGAGTGGAGCCGCCCGGCGGGTGGAGCCTGGCGGCCCCGCCCGAGCCGCCCGCCCGCTCCCGCCGCGTGCGAAGTAGTGGCAGCCGGTGCGGCTCGGCCGCCGCCCGCTCCCGGCGCCCCAGCGCGGCACGCGTGCCCAGGCTCGCCGGCGCCAGGTACGTGCTCTCCCCCTNCCTGCCGCCTGCGGGCCCCCTTTGTGTGGCGAGCTCTGCCCGCGCCGGGGTTTCCGTGGAAACGGCGGAGCTCCGGCGGCCCGGCCCCGCCGAGCCCCCGTCTGCCGCGCCGGGCGGGCGTGCCGCCCCTTCCACTTTCCCTTCGGTGTTGGCCGCTCGGCGCGGCCGGGGATGGGGCGGGCGGTGCGGTTGCCCCGGGAACGGGCCGCTGCCATCGCCCGCTCGCTGCCGCCTCCCCGAAGGCGCCGCTCCACAGCGGGCGGGCGCGGCGGGGTCCGGAGCGGGCGGGCTCGGGTCGGTCGTGGCGGCTGCTCCGTCCGCCGCACCCGGGAGTCCCTGAGCTGAGGCAGGGAGACGGGCAGGCTGCTTCCCTGGTGACGTGCTCGCGTGTTGTGGGAGCTCTGCTTTTCACCTGCTCATAAAGATATTAAAGCCGAATTAAGTAATGGCCGCGAACTGAGTTAAGGTGTGTCGGCTGATACCATGTGGTAAACGTTGTTAAAATAACAAGTAATGCTTTTTAGCGTGTTTTTCAACAAGTTAGCGCTTACTCGAATGGCTGAAAAGACAACCCGCGGAAGAGTCTGTTTCAACAATGTCACAGCAAGACTTCTGGTCCTTATCTTTGTTAAACATTTTTAAAAGTCGTGTTTTAAGTCCCTGTGCCGACATCTAAGAATGATGTACCTTATGCAGGTGCTTGTGTGGGAGAGAGCAACCTTGCTGCTACATGAAAACTGAAAATGCTTTACGAGAAGGTAGAAGGATGCCAGAAACTCTCAAACAAAAAAACCCAAGTGTATATTTAAAAGCAGTGATGCTTCCAGTCCAGGAAGTTGTACTAGGCGATTGTAGCCTCAGCTTGTACTGATAATGACTTCACACTAGAGTGAGTAGCAAAAGAATTAAAAACTGGTGGAGTAGAGAAACTGTTGTGAAACAACTTCAGCTGAAATTTGCAGCCTTTTTTTCTCTAACTTCTCATGTGAAGGATAAGACTGGTGTAGATGTGCAGAGGTCTGTTTATGTATGTCAGGACTACTTCTGTGTAAAGACTGGCTGCATGGATCAGTAGAATGGTTGATGTGCTCTAAATGTTTGTTGTAATTTTCTTTCTCTAGCTGTTTGTATCTGATACAATGCTGTGGTTTTCCAAATACTATGGATTAAAACACATACTTGTTCACTTTAGAAATTTGTGTAAATAGTAGGTGTAGTTTTGCTCTTCCCTATTAGTGTTTTGCATTAACAATGCCTGAATAAGCTGTATTGAAAAATGAAACTTTAACTGTGTTTTATGGATGAGAGGGTCAGGTTTCATGTGGAAGAATATATTGGGAAGCCTGCAGAGAAGAGAGAACATATTGCAAGCTCCTTATGGATAAAGGTTGCTCTTAAATAAAGTTTAGTTGTATTGTTGGCAAGCACTTTAACAGATTTTAGTAAGTGCCTCACAACAAGGTGGAAGTAATGTATTTTAGGAGTGGAGAAATTGTACTGAGAGGTTAGCACTTGCTCAGAGTCACAGAACAGAGAATGCTGTGCCCAGAGTACAGTAATTAAGTGTTTCTTGAAACTCAGTAGGTGTTATTTTGGTGGGGAGGTTGTTTTTGCAGTAAGTCTTGCTCTGTCCAGCCCAAATGCAAAGGTGCTGAAGCAGTGTTCATCTCTCTCGAGTGAGGTGTGCTCTCCTGAGTGAGAGGTGGCTGTACATCACTCACAGTTTAATGGACTTACTGTACCATAACAGAGAAGAGTTTTGTAAGAGAAGGGCTCTTTTGCAGATGATGGATGAGATCCTACAGCTGTGCTCTGCCCTGCTGAAAGGGGTGGATTGTTTTTTCTGTTGTGTACCCTTGATTTTATTGCTGGAAGGTGAAGACTGGGAGCAATACCCCTTCAAATCCCTTTTTGCAGGAAGACACTGTCACAGCTGTGCTGACAGTAGCAAGGTACTATTCTTGTGTTGCAAATGAGCACTTGTGGCCCTTAGAACTTGTATTAGTAATTTGGTCTTAAATTTTAGGAATTCAGATTTCCACTGCATGATGTGGAGCGCCAGTCTCCTAATTAATGCCATCACTACTACTGCTGTCTGTGTGTCCTGATAAGGGAGCAGGAGGACAACATTGGATAGTAGGGCACTGTGCATGTACTTTACTCAGGAAAAGCTTTTACAACTATGGGCCTCACTTACCAGGGAAAACATTATACCAGTCAAGGCAACTGTCTCATCGAGTGTGTTTGGTTCAGCAGTACTGACTGCAGTGGGCATTTTGTAAGGGAAGGAGAAATGTGACAGAGCAGTACCCTGTGTGCTTTGTTGCCTTTCAGCACTGGTATGTGGCAGCTGAGAATGTGTTTTTTCCCTGAAGTGCTTTATCTGTGGGGTGGCCTTGCCCAGTGATTCATTTTCAGGTGTTTGGGGAAGTTTGCTCACCAGTCTGTTGTTTGGTGGTCTTGGGCTCATTCAGGTCTGACTGTGGTGAGTACCCTGATCACCTCTGACTAATGCTTGTGTGCTGCTCAGAAACTGCTGACTCACTTCGTTTTCATGCTTTTCCCCTGTCTTCCTCCAGTGCCTCGAACTGGAAAGGAGGTAGGGTCCAAGATAAGGTCAGAGAAGGAAGAAAGGGAAATGAATGAGAGTAACTATGTGTTGCAGCAAGGGTGAAGATGCTGCAAGACCCCTCTTTGATAACGTGAGAAAAATATGATAGCTGTATGTAATGGCTTTGCTGAAAAGGCACATTAGCTATGTGTTAGGGACCGAGCAGAGAAGTTTAACACCTGTAGTGAGCCCACCAGGGCATGCTGGGTTGTGGTCCTGCTGGTGGTCTGTTCTTCAACTTGAACTTAAAGCCTTTTTACTTCTTATGCCACTGTTTTGACTTTTTGCTCTTCTGTCTGTCATGTTATATTCTGCCACAAAGAGCTTTACACTGAAATAACTTTCTGCTTCTTGCAAAAGGGCTGACCTGGCTTGGGGTTTCTACTGTAGCATAAGTAACAGGAACAGGGAAAGGTGGTTAACCAGTTCTAGGCTGGAAAGGAGTCAGAGATAGAGGTCACTGAGAGAGGGTTTACTTGCCAAAGGTTAGAAGTTGCAGGCAAAGACGAGCACACTAATTTCAGTTGCATGAAGACTGTTTATTAACATCTGAAAAACCTCTGATGGGCACTAGATTTCTTTTTAATTGGACCAACAAAGTTAAATTTCAGTCATGATTTCCCAGCAGGATCTAGGTGGCTGTAAAGGTTTGTCCATGCTGGTTCAGTTGGCAGACAGAGCAGGTTTTTTCATTTCAGAAAAAGGATAAGACTCAACACCTGCTGTTAAAGACAGGGAAAGGAACATATTTGGGGGAGTCTATATGTGGAAATGGCACATGATTTCAAGTGACAGCTACTTTGTGAAAGTTAAACTGTGTCCTGCTTGTCTCCTGTCTCCACGTTATCCGTGTCTTCACACATTGTAGTTTGCTTCTTCTTACCGTGTTTTTGAGTTTTGGAAAACACTATTACTGCAGCTACTGCTTTGCACTTCTGGAAGGTGTAGAAGCATTTTGCCTGCAAGCAGACTACAATTGCACTTGAATCATTTATGAGGTTCCCCCCTTCGAGTCACAGGTGGTTGGTCAGGGGTTAATTCTGTGATTCTGTCTCACTGTATGTTTTTTACATGCCTGCGCCTCTGAGTGTGTGCATAAATACCGCATTTCACCCAAGAAGGAGACAGAAAAAAGCTTCATATTGAATTTAAGCCTTGTAAAAGTATCTCAAAAATATTTAAAGTAAGCAGGAGAAATGCTCGAAGCCAGGCTTTTAAAAGGACCTGGTACGTGCAGTTGTTCAGTGATGTGGTAGAAAATCCAGGTAGGTCCATGTTGATGTATCTAATGCTTAGATGAGTGCAAACTTTATAAAAATGTTCCTGGATTCTTAGCTGCATGTTTAGGAGCTGTTAACATGTGCACTCTTGCCGTCCAATAAAGTAAATGCAGTGAGATCAAACACTGTCTCTGAATGATCTTGCTGGATGTTTAAGGTGGTTTTGACTAGCCTTGGCTTTAGGTGCTGACAATACAGGATCATTGATTAGTCACATCACATTTGGCTGTTTTGGAGTCATAATGTTTGCTAAACAACAAAGACAATTGAAACTTGTTGAGATATTTCTTCTGGCTTCAACAGAGTTTGAATCAGGTCCAGAATGAAACCTCCCTTTATTACTGGTGCCTGTGATAAAGGCTTTCATTCTCTGAAGTTCTCAAATTAAATCAGGCTGTTAGGGGACTGATGGTCAGGCAGAATGAGGAGGCTGAAAATATTCCTAGTTCATGTTGTGGCAAAATAGTTCTGAACACTCATACCATGAGGCAGAGGTGAGTGAAAACTGATGTAAAATGGGATTGCTGATATGTGGGTAAAACTGTCACCATGTTTATTTGGGTTTTTACCTGGCATCTGGATGTCTGGTTCTTTCCTGTGTAGATGCATTTAACTGATGCCTTAGATGTAGATGCCTTTAACTGAAGCTGACATCTTATGTTTTGGAGTGCCAATCCACATCTCACTATAAGATTTTTTTTTAAGTATTGGGTGTTACCTCTTTGGGGCAGGAGTTGGTTTTCTTTGAATAATAAATCTGGAAGCTTTGTTCTTCAGTTAAATTATTTTCTACAGAAAGAAAAAAGACTCATTAAACAATATTTAATGAATAAGTACTAATATCCTGTGTATCTCTGTCTTGGTGTGGCTACATCTTTAGTTTACATTTTCATTTCCAGTTTTGGGATGTGATTTTCATAGAGGAAAAATTCAGCTACTTTATACTCTTCAGCATCATGTGATAGAATACAGACAAATTAAATCAATACTTAGAGGTTAAAAAAAGGCCTTGTGAGTCTTTTTCTGTTTAATGTTTCCTTAGTATTCAAAGAGCATACTAATGTTGCTTCATATTAATTAAAAATATGCAAATGGCTTAGCTGAAGAAGACTGTCTCCTGTTACAGAAGATACAAAAACCTAACAGCTCACTTGGAGATGTAATCAAGTGAATGGCACTTTTTGTTTCCAGCACGGTTAACAATGTCTTGTGATTTGTACTGGAAGCTTTTGGATTCCCTCATGGAGAAGGTCTGTGCTGTTGGCTCATACCGTGTGACTTGGAAGCACAAAGAATGTGGTCTGTGCCATGTACCTGCTGCATCTGTGGCAGCGTGGCCAGCAGGGCTCACACCGGCCAAGCAGGAGAACGTGGTTGTCTCCAGCGGGGCCATACAGCTGCTCAGAGAGAGGTGCCACCTTAGAAGTTGTCATACTGGGGTTTTGGGGACAGTAGAAAATTTGTTACCAGCCCACAGCTCAGTGGTGGAAGTTGCACTTGAAACCAGCAGTGCTGTCACCATGGTGTGTTTCTCAGCTCATGACTAATCTCTGCCACTTTTCACAATTTTTTTTTTTAAGATTCTTGCTGCCACAAATTCTATGTTATTCTGTAGTTGTACTTTCTGGGTTTTTTTTGAATAAACAAAAGAACAAAGCCACACGAGTTAGGAATTAAGCTCCTAGGAAAAGGCTTAAAGACACTGCCCAAAATTACTAGAATGTAAATGACAATTTCAGAAACTATAGAGAGGTCTTTATGTGGGAGTGAGGAAAGAAAGTTCCCCTTTTCCCAGTGATTGATGTCTTTGTAGCATCTGTCAATGCCTTTAATTCCTTCTAAGGGTAAGAATAATAGGAAAGACGTATATTTGTGTGCACACGCACGTAATACTGCCCACTGGGTGCTAAAGTTGTAACTCGCAGTTTATGGTACAGAACCATCCAAGTTGCTGAATACTTGACTTGCATTTCTTGAGGAATGGAGAAAGGAAGGGAAAGCAGAGTGCATTAGATCAGCACATACATCCTGGGCTGTACAGGAGCATTTATACCTCTTGCATCATATGCTTCCGCTGAAGGTCCCTGTGGGATGTGTCCATTCCCTCTCTGCTCTCTCTGTGTGGCCTTCAAAAAGGTGTTGCAAGGCAAATGTGAGCGTGGGCAAGAAGGCAAGTAAAGGAATATGGAAAGTACCATTTTGTGTTGAAAGCTGGAGCCTGGGGAACTGGCAGGTTGTGGTTCTGGTGTTGGCTGTTCTGTGGATTTAACGTGTAACTTTCACAAGCTCTCTACCAGGGGAGGTAAAAGGGGAGCAGCAACAGGGATCTTTCCAGGTTTATTTCACTAGTGTCTTCTGAATGGCTGTAGCTTTTCCTGTCAGAGGGGATGGATAAATACAGGAAAAAAATAGATAAAATCCACACTGATATACATGAAGGATTTGATCTTGCATAGAGAAATGGACTTGCTCGTGTTACTAAGTCTGCTGAGAGGATATGAAACTCTTCTGCCTGGATACAGCTGCTTATGTGTTAGAGGTGTGTTTGTTGCAGAACTGGAGTTAGGAGGTGATACTTTTGTAGTCTAACTTTGCAACTCATTGTGGGTAAGAATAGAAGGATTAAATATTTGAAGTTTTGAAATAAATGTGATCCATGTTTCTGTGTTGCCTGAAATGTAAATGTGGTTTGGATCCAGGGGATGTATTTTGTGTGTTGAGACTGTATAACCAGTTCCTGTACCTTCTGCTGACCCTGTGCGTTGCTGTGATGTAATTTATAGTTCTTAAAACAAGGTGAGGGCAATCAGTGGCATAAGATATGAGTCTTGGTAGGAGAGGCCTTTTTTCCAAAGCTTATCTCTTATCAAGAGAGTGTTTGGACTCCCAGCACAATTTTAAAAAGCAACCCTGTTTTTGTACCAGCTCCTGAATAATCCTTTGTCAGCCTTCTTCCATACCCGCGTTTATTTGGGCTCTTTTAAAAGAAATGTTTTTATAATAACCGTGGAAGAACTCAGTAGCTACTCTTGTGTTGGATCTGGAGGTGATAAGTGTGTTCTTGATGCTGGGTAAGTATTACAATGCAGGTGGCAACATCCTGCTGTACTGCCCATGCTGCCTCTGTAGTTCGTCATGTGTTAATTTCCTGTGTAAGGAGTGGTGGTGTGGATCTCACCCTTGCGAGATTTTTCTTAGGCTGTGCATTGAGGATCAGTGCCCTAACTAGACTGACTCTGATCTCTGTACTTCAAATGAACAGTTGCCCCAGTTGGTCCAGAACTGTTCTGTGCAAAATTTCAAAACTTCCTGTATCATAAATGCAAAAGCATCTCTACTTACGGACATATGTAGGTGTGTGTATATTTGCTGAGGCTTTTTGTTGCAAACATTCAGAATCAGTAATTTAACAAACTGCCTGTACTTTTGCAGAATGCCATAAGTCACTGAAGTGACATTTTGTGCAAGCATGTTTGGGGTTGTTTTTTATAGAGTGTCAGGTGATAGTAACGTGTGGGTCTGGTTACCTTTGATTAAGCACTTAATGTTGTCCATGAAAACAAGTGTTAAATTGTGAGCACGTGATACAGTTGCATGTTCTATACCCTTTGTGGTTATTCACCTCAGTTATTTTTGAGGAACTATCCAGGTTGCTTTTGTTAGTGTGACAGCACAGCCCACATCCTGCTTAGATTCAGTACAGTTTCTTGTCATTTTTTTACTGTTCAGTCCTGCTGTCTTGCTTAGTCTCTAAATTTTACTTGTGTGTGGCGCTGCCCTTGTTGTCAGTGCGAGTGAGTTTTTAGGTTAATGGACCCAGTTAAAGTAATAAAGTAAAAAAGGAAACAGAGGGACTCAGTGGTCCCCAGGACTGAACTCTGGGACTCTGAACTCTGACAAACTCATCTACATCTTGAGTATCTTAATGCAGCTATTTATTTTATTTTTTCCCAAGCAAATTGCAGATAATTGTGCTTTATATATATTTATATGTATATATATGAATGTATTAAAGTAGAGAAATCTGTGTGGGAAACAGTTGAACTGCAACACTTGGCACTTTGAAAAGTAACTTGCCTTCCAGTGCTATTTTTGTGAACTTCATGTTCTGCACCCAAGATAACTGATGTACTTCACCCTCATGTATTTTTTGAGGATCTCTTTAGAAGCTTGGAACAGAAGTGCTTAACATCAAGGGGTTTATTCTTTCCAAATAAATACCTCCTCTCAGCATCAAGTGCTGCAGTCTCTAAATGTCACATCTCCAAGAAGTTTTGTATTGATGTCTGTTTGTCTGCCTCCTCCCTGAATATTTCATTCTTCTGGAAGAAGGAGCAAGACTGAACTGCTTCTCACCAGAACTTGTGCTGTTACTCACCATCTTTCCCACTCATTCCCAGACTATGGGAAGTCTTTCTCGAACTGCTGTCATCCTCCTCACCTTGCTGAATAAACATTGAGTCTAACAGCTCAATGTTAGAGCTCTGCTGTGCATTTTGCAAGTAAGGTATGTGTACACAGAGGACTTGTGTCCTGGCAGGCATGCAGAGTTTGTGTAGCTGTTTTCCCTACATTAGATCACAGCAGGAAGAAAATTTAAAAGGGAGAAGAGGAAAGTGTTATGCTGTGATAACCATTTGAAAACTCCCAGATTAATACTTTTATTTCTTCAGTTTACACTCTGTTATGCAAATTACCTCTCTGCTTACTGGATGATCAACAGTAAGTCAGTTTTATAGCAAGTATATAAATTTGAAATTCTAAATCTTGCTGGTAGATGGTAGGCATTCTTCAGCTTTTGAACCAGCCAGAATGACTGATCTCTCCATTGTAACAATATGCTGGACTCAGGAATGCAGGACTCCTCATGAAAATCTAAGAGCATTCCTAAGTTCCCTTAACTTTGGAGAACGGTCTTAAGATATGCTCAAGTTATTGCCCAGTTTGGGACTTCTTGGAGAAATGGTGGTGGGTTGACCTTGGCTGGCTTCCAGGTTTACATCAAACTGTTCCCTCACTCCCCTTCCTCAGCAGGACAAGGGAAGAAAATAGGACAGAAAAATTTGTGTGTTGAGGTAAGGACAGGGGGGTCATTCACCTGTTACCATCATGATCAAAACAGACTCTACTTGGAGAAGTTTAATATCACTTATCAGCTGATAACAAAGAAGGGCAGTGAAAAAATGCTCTAGCAGTTGCCTTTGGGGGAGTGGAAAGTGATTCAAATCCCCTAATTAAGCATGGGGCAAATAGATAATTCTTCCTCCAGATCTGGGGTTTTTTGGTGTGGTGTGTACAGATACAGTCTACAGGGTTGCAGACGAATACACACATGGACGCAACCTCACTTTGCTAGCCTGATGCTCACTGACAGAAAGAGAAGAGCACAGGGGCTTCCTTGACTTCCTTGACTTGCTTTGCATATGTATTTCATGTACAGCAGCACTGTTAAAATACACTCTGATGTACCTGCAGCGCTGCTGTCTGTGCTCTTTTCACAGAATCAATGAGGTTGGAAAAGACCTCAGAGATCGAGTCCAATCCATGACAGAACACCATGATGTCAGCCAGACCATGGCACTGAGTGCCAGGTCTAGTCTTTAAATACCTCCAGGATCAGTGACTCCACCACCTCTCTTGGCAGCCCATTCTAATGACTAATCACCCCTTCTGCAAAGAAATTCCTCTTGATATCCAACCTGAACCTCCCCTCACACAGCTGAAAACTCTGTTCTCCTGTCCTGTCTCCGGTTGCCTGGGAGAAGAGGCTGGCCCCACCTGGCTACGCTCTCCTTTAGGGAGTTGTAGGGAGCGATGAGGTCACTCCTGAGTCTCCCCAAGGCTGAACAGCTCCAGCTCCCTCAGCTGCTCCTCACAGGGCGCTTGGGCTCCAGGCCCTTCTCCAGCTCCATTGCCCTTCTCTGCATGTGCTCCAGCACCTGAATGTCCTTCTTGTAGTGAGGGGCTCAGAAGTGGATGCAGTATTCAATTGTGGCTTCACCAGTGCCAAATACAGGGGTTTTGGTGGCAACTGATATTGACTTAAAAGGCACTGCTGAAACTGCTTAATCTGACCTGAGCATATTTTCATAATAGTCTTTGTAACTCATCCAATCCAAGAATCTGATTTAGATGACAAAATGCAAAAATAGGCATCCTTATCATCTTGTTGGTTGTTTTTAACTTGCAGCAAAGCATTTGAGGACTGAATCAAAGACTAGATGTAAGTGAAAACTTTCATGTAAGCTTGAAATACATACTGGAAAAAGAGAGGTATAGTGCTGATGTGCCTCTCTTTCTAAGTGGTTGATACCAGCTCAATCTAGGTGCTGTCAGATACATACCATGTTGCTTTCCACACTGCAAGAACTCTATATACTACATGAACTTTGGAAACAGTGGGTGACAGTTCTTTGCTTCATTCCTGTGCTTTCTCTAAAAGTACAAACAGCTGTGTTCTTTATGAAATCTCTAGCTGTAGTCTCAAAACACTTACTGACTTGGAAGTATGAAATAGAACTGTTCACTGGCAGCAGCTTCTGCTGGCGTAGAGTTCTTCACTTGGCATATAACTTCTATGTCCTCCTGGTCAGTTAGTCTAAGCAGAAGTAAATGCTGAGAGTAGTTGAAGTAGAAAACACAGTGGATCTTGCTGAAGAATGGAAGTTGGAGGGAAAAGAGTTAGAAAGAATAGTCATGGAGTCACATGTGAACATGTGACCCCTTAGTCGCATGAATAGATGCTTGCTGGCTTAGTCTCTAAACAGACATTTGAGGTTTGAGTCTTCTGTTTTGTATTCAAAGGAAAACTGTTATAAAGAATGTCTCTATCTGGTTTAGATGCTCTAGCTAGCCATTTTCTCCTAATTAATTTTAAGGGGTGTTTGATAGAAGAGAGCTTCTTGGCAGCATTCTGATCTTAATAGCTTCTGAGAAAATGCATTGATTGGCCCTTTTGTTTTTAAAAGATTGCTGTAATTTTCAGTCATTATCTATAAGGAAATCACTAATTTATTAAACCAGCATCATGGATTAAGAATTAAAGACCTGACTCTTTTATCACTTAAACTGGTGTTAGGTTGATACTACCCATGAGGACTATTAGGAAGACAATGAGTAAGTGTGAGGCATTCCTGTGGACTCTTAAACCCATGTTTCTAGATCTCATTCATAAGATCAGAACTGATTCTTTTTGTTAGTTGTACCAAGAATAAATTGCATTCTTGGAGTTTGGGTAATGAAAACAGTCCAAAAAAATCTTATAAGAATGAGTTTATGTCTGAGAAAATTAAACTTAGCGACCATTCAATATACAATGTTTAGATTGCACATTTTATGGGGAAAACAGATTGCATTTAGTCAAAAGAGAAAATTTCTCTGTGTAGTCCCCACTTTTCGAAAAAGAAGAATTTAAGCAGTGTCTCATTTCTTGTTCCTTTTGCGAGCAAGTTAGGTTAGATGCCTTTGGATGGTACTGCCCAAGTAGATTTAGTTTGCCTTAAAACAGCTCTCTGAAGCTTTACCAAGTTGAAGTTTGATGGCTGGAGTAGGAAAGTGAAGAATTAATGACTTTCAGACATTCCATTGTGGCTTAATAAAACTGTAAAGCAATAATTGTGTTTTATCAGGGTTATCTCATATTTGTTTATTTTATTTCTGTGAAGTTTTATTTTAAAGACCCAGCAGGAAGTAAATGATTCACATAAACGTAACATTTTAATAAAGTTTGACATCTGTTATAACGAAAAGGTAACAAAAAAAAAAAGGAATTACTGGATTAATTGGTTGACAAAAAGACTAATTATTTTTGTTACGAAGTCTGTCTGTCAACTGCTTACTACAGTAGATTTATGTTGATCATATCAAATAGTGAGTTTTCAGGTCTTCACTAAGTAAGCCGTGCTCCAGTCTTTATTTGTGGCTGCTGTTCTTATGTTTTATCCCATGGCTTACTGATCTCTGGGAATTATGTTAGTGTGATTCTGTGGGATAAAATTAAACAGGCAGACAAGCACAAAAAAACCTTCTGATCATTTTTAGCCAAGGATAGTAGGATAAACCCAGTCATCAGGGTTTTGGACACTGTAGAGTCTTTGAAACCATCCACTTGCAGGTAGCTGGTTGCTTCTATTCTGACTTTTAAAGAAATTTACTGCCTTTTTCTTTTTAATTGTTTGGCTTTGTCTTCCAAGTGGTCAGTGGAAAGGTTGGAGAAGAAACACAGCAGTGGTTCCTACTAGACAACATTCCTCATTCTGCTTAGCCTTCAAAAACAAAGCCTTTGATCAAAGCCCAAGCTAGTAAATTGTCTGCCACCCTAAGAATCATATCTTTAATAGGATGGTTTGTTACAGCTGGAAAAGCTTTTTGCGAGTATCATGACAGTGGTTACTACAATGAATAGAGGCCTGTTCTGCCATTGTGAGCTACAGCTGGTGTCAGCTGTGGTACTGAATAGTACAGCAAGATAAAGGGAACAGAAGGGCACATCTTGTCTGCTAATAATAGGCTTGAGACTGCCATAAACTCTTTATATAAATTATACAACAATACCGATTCTCTTTCTTAAATTTTTCCTTGTCTTCCTTGCGGCTGAAAAACTGGCTAAATAACTTCCGAAGGCTCTGCAGCAATTCTTGTGTGTGCTCTTTGCTGTGGCGAGCAGAGTCAGCAAAGGGCAGTAAAACAAATGTTTCAGGTCACTGATCTAGACTCACTGCCTCACATAATGGGGTCTCATATAAACTAAAAGGAGAGGCATAAAGATTTTTTCATCAGTTAATTCCCTAGGCTGCTGACAGCTGCTGTTTTGTTATTACATGTGACTGGCACGTTCAGAAATACTGTCTCAGGGCTTCCTCCCTGGGAAAACTCTTCCATGCCTCAGAGGGGGAAACGGGAGGAATGGAACAGGATGGCAGAAGCACCTGCTGTCTAACTGTATTCAGAATACTGGGGGTTGTGTTTACTGAGACATGGGTCTTCATTCTAGCGGTCGTAGTAGTGATGGTAGGGGGAGGTCAGTACAGTATTTGATAGGTCAGAATGCAGAGGACATTTCCTCTGAATGCTCAATTGCTAAGGTTGGTCTGGACGTTTGCAAAATTATGCAAGCATTTCATAAGTAACCTTAGAGTTGATTCCTTTCTGGAAACACTGCTGGGTCACGGGTTAGTACTGTTATTGATGTTTCGTTTCTGAGCTTATGGATTATAACTGACAGAATCAGTGTCAAGGAATAATTGAACAAATTGTGTGTATTGTGCATAGCCAAGCTTTTATTCTCTTGCCAAAACCAACTGTTATTTGAGTATGAGAGAGGAAGAAGACAATAAAGCTAGAATTAAGGGGCTGCTGCCTCCTGTTTGAGGACCATGGCTGGCATAACTTGTAGAGAAAAGCACATTTCCTAACCAAGCTTCTTTTCCTAACCAAGCTCTAAAGCTTGCATTTACTTTGGAGCTGCTCTTGAAGATTGCAGAGGTGACAGTGTATGTCTCATGAAGTACGGACAATTCAAATAAAAATGTAAGTTCATATCAAAGCTGTCATATAGTTCAAAATATTTGCTTGTATTTTGTCAATGAAAACCTTAGAGAAGAGTATTGTTGTCCATGCTAAGATGTGCTCACAGGTTTTGCAGAGTTATGATTGAAATTTAAAAATTTGTTTCCAAAGCCAAATGTAAATTGATTCACAAATACAGTATTCTCTTTACGTTTGTTTATTTTGCAGATACTGACATCAGGCCTTTTCCTACAATAGATTTAAGTGTAAGCGTGAAGTCTGTTTTAAGTTTGTCTGTAGAAATAAATGCACTCTGTAACTGCTGATACTATTTGGTTTTGCAGGTTGTCTTCTGAATTTTGTGTCTGAAGGTATCCTCTTGCTTTCTCAGCAAATCATGGACATCGTTGGCTTTCTGAAGTCGCAATTCATTTGCCACCTTCTGATCTGCTACATATTTATAGTGTCAGGACTGATCATTAACTTCATTCAACTCCTTACACTTATACTTTGGCCAATCAACAAGCAACTGTTCAGGAGGATCAACTGCAGGCTGGCTTACTGCATTTCAAGCCGTAAGATTTCTTTTTTTTTTTTTTAAGTAGTTTCATATTTTGTCTTGAGGGAATTGGTAGAAAAGTTCTGGATTTCAAAGCCTATATAAAGGTTATGTCTGCTTCCTACAGCACCTGCACTTGTATGAAGAAATGTATGCCTTGTTGAAATGTCTTCTTGTGCTGAAATGTTTTGCTCTTTTATAGTGAGATACTTGCTTGACTCAGTATGTTGAAGTAAGATTGCCTCTCATTTGGCTATCCATCATGTTTCATTAAACCAAGTAAGAAATATTGACCAAATAATGCATCTCACCAAGTTCAGCTATTATCTGTAGGCTTACAGTGTTAACAAGTCACTTCCAATAATGCTTTCAATCTTTTTATCACCCATGATTTTGTTTATGATCTTGGTTTAAATGTTTCATGTGCAAATCCTATTCAGGACTAGGAAATAACAGGAAAAAAAAAAGGAAAAATCTTGAATTTCATCTGCTTCTTTCTTAAGCCGGTTCTAAACTGTTTTTTCTTTGAATAGGATTTCAGATGTTAAGCTGCATCTTTATGTATTCAGTATATGCATGTAGTTGTAATGCAGAATATAGCAGGTAGCCTGTAATAATTTGAAATAAGCAGGGATTGCAATGATACTGATTTTTCTGGGAGCATGAACTCAGGATGTTGTAGAAGGAGCAGACCTTTGAAACTGCTGTGAGATGTGACAGTTTACTGACACTTGACAAAACAGGTAATTCCAGTAGAATGAGTGACAGCTGTACCCATTTGTTTGTTCTCTGCTAGTGTGAGTTCAGTGGAATCTTCACCTGATAATTCAACCGTGAACTATCAGAGCATGTGCAGTTTTCTTGTTATAATCAGTTTGCTTATATATTTGCTTTTAACGAGCTGCAACTGCAGGTTCAGCAATTTTATTGTACTTCCATGTAACTGCATTAACTTACAGCAGAGAGAATTCTTCACAGAAACTGTTATAGAAATGCTAATGTACCCACATTCAGTATTTAGGAATGTGCTGTTAAATGTGTCCACCTTCCAGAGAGATTTCCCTGGGCCTTTCTGAACCTCAAAAGTACTTTCTTAGAAAGAAACTTGAAAAATGCATGCTTTTTGTTGCTCCCTAAAGATTATTCAAGTGTGATGTCACTGTCAATGTTAAATGACTTGTGGATGTTTTCATATTGGGGAAAACACCCCTCCAATACAGCGTTTAACAATGGTGCTGTAGAAATGCAGCAAAATGGTTTCTTTCAAGTAACCTTTTCTGCTACTAGAAACCTGAAAGAGAAAAACATCGTTAGTATTCAAAATAAACTGTGTGAGGTAGAAATCTGCCTCAACTTGGGGGCCACTGGGGATTATTTCTCTTTCATCAGTGACTCTGATGAGCAGCTATTCAAAGCATTTTTTTTAAAACACACTTTTGACTTAAATTTCAAATGCGTCAGAGTGTATAGTCCCAAATAAATTGGGGATGCTGTTTTATTATTTCTATAATGGAGTGAAGATGTTCTTTCAGAAAAATTTCTTTTTTGCTGTCTCTGTGTATGTCCCTGAAGTATTGAGTTTGCAAGTGCTATTCATTTGCATGTACAAACAGTGGCATTGAATATGGCCAGGTTCTTACCTTTTGCCTGGCAGCATAGCGTATGTTTGAAGCCATGGCATGTAGAAGATACTATACGGTATATGTAGGTATATATTATTATTTTTCATGCAATGCCTTGTGGCTCATTCTTGCTTTTGGCTACTTAGTGCAGAGATACCAGCTATTCTAGAGTCTTCAGGCTGAATCCTTCAGTTTAGCTCAATCTAGTCTGATCTAGGGGATGGACAGTATGGAAGAGGGAGTAATCCTGCATGCTGGTCCTTGGTGGGGCAGATGGCTTTGTACTCAGGGTTGCTGATCTAGTCTTCAGTGTTGATGCCACTGGAATAGATTGTGCTGTGTGATTTTTGCCCAGTTTTGCTCAGAACAAAGTATGTCTAGGTTAAAGCCATTTATTTTAGCTTTACAACAAAGCAAGCTGGCATTTGATGAGTCACCCTTATCTGAGTGCTATTTGGAAAGGGGAAGATGCTAGTTAATTTGAAAAACTATTTCAAAGAATTAAAGACCAATTAATCAAAATAGATGTGTTTTGGGGTGGCCACTGATGTGGTGACTAATAAGTAAGGTCTGTATGGATCTGATGAAAGTCATGGAAACAGCCTACAGTTGGAGACAATGAGGTTCAGCATTGAGACTATAAAAGAGGCATGTGCTTCTGCAGTGGTGACAAGCATCATGTTGCCTTGAGTGCCTGATACAGCCTGAGTCACCAAGTCAACCAAAGAGTAAAATAGAACAGGCACGGTTTAATTGAAAAATGAAATTAAAGCAGCAGTTGTCCTCAGATCCTGCAAGCTCAGTTGTTTTCCATTTGATGGCAAAGGTAGAGATAAATGGTTCCATGAAATTGGAGAGTTATTTTGTCTTTGTTGCTGTGCTCTTTGGGCAAGCTGGGGGCTTTTGTATTTCAAGTAGCGGTATTTTCTTATACCCTTTTTCTTCCTATCTCCTTCCTAATATAGGAACGTAATATTCTCACTTCTCATGTACTGTCTGCTGTCATAATGCATATGGGAAGCTAAAGTGCTATTGTGATTAATGACTTGTCTTCACTTGAGAAGTACAGCTTGAGTTGGGGTGCTTCTCTGTTTGCATGGATCAAACCAGACTAGCTCGAGTAAAGTATTCACAGAATCATGGAATCATTAAGGTTGGAAAAGACCCTTGTGATTGAGTCCAGCTGTCAGCTCAGCACTGCCAAATTCACCACTAAACCATGTCCCTAATAGCCACATCTACACATCTTTTCAATATCTCCAAGGATGATGACTCAAATCCTGGGCAGCCTGTTCCAGTGCTTGACAACCCTTTCCATGATGAAGGTTTCCCAACTATCCAATCTCAACCTTTCTGGGTGCAGTTTGAATCCATTTCCTCTTGTCCTGTCACTTTTTACTTGGGAAAAGAGGCCAACCCCCACTTTGCTACAGCCTCCTTTCAGGTAGCTGTAGTGAATGATGATGTCTGCCCTGATCTTCCTTTTTGTCCTCAGTTGCTCCTTATGAGCCTTGTGCCCCAGACCCTTCAGCAGCTCCATGCCATGCCCTGGCTGCATGGAGTAACTGTGGTGTGGTAGTTGAGCACAGGTGCCTGTGCGAGCTGCTGCTTCTCTGCTGTGAGATTGGCACCTGCTCTACAGCTTCTCACCAGAACTGCTGACAGCCCAGAAGGCTAAAGCCACACACATCAAACTTTTCATCAGTGCAAGTTAGAGAAGAGCTAAAAACCTGGTTTTCTGTTTGAATTGACAGAAGGATTAACTAGAGCAACAACTTGCTTTTAATGAAACAGAGCAAGTGTAATGCCACATACCAAGTTGCCTTCAGCAACTGATGATAAGTTATTGCCATTCTTGAAACCAGTTGTGAGTCAACAGGGTGAGCTTAGCTTCTCTATTGACCTGCTCCAATATGTAATAGCATTGGGGATGCTCTCCAAAGGGTGTGTTATCCATTCCCCATCTTGAAGTTTGGGTTTGATTTTATATCTCCAAGATACTTCTCATGATTTACTATGAATAAACTCATCCTGTTTGATCCTGTTATCGCATTTGACAAATATGTACAGAGTAATGGTTAATTCTAGTCCTGTGTCTTGTGTATGTCTTGACCTTTACTGAAGAGTGTTGTTGCAGCTTCAAAAGAACAAACTTTTGTCTGTGTTGGTCTTGAAATGAGCCAAAAGATTGGTAAGGGTTATGCACCCTCTTTCATGTTTAAACACAGAAACAAAAAAAACCCCAAAACAAACAAACAGCAAAAGAAACCACATACACAAGAACCTAATAACTCTCTCAAAATAAAAATGTGACACCAAAATCTCAGGGCCTCTAACTTGAAGAAAATATTTTCTGGCTTCAAATATATATTCATGGATTGGTTCAACTGCCTGTTAATCCACTCCCCCTTTTGTAAAATGACAACCCAGGTAAACTCTCTCATACTGAAATCAACAGAGTGCACCCTAATAAGGAAATTGAATACTGCAAACCTCAATAGGGTGATAACAATAAAAATTTCAAACATAAATGTGCTTGGACGTTGGCATAAGAGCAAAGGTTGTGCAAGCAATCAATCTCGGGTTTTATTTTTAAATAATTTAGGAACATTTTGTCCTCAGTTTCATTTTCTAAAAGATGGAGAACCAAGGTAGGAAGCACTTAGTGTGGAATACATCACAGTTCTCATAGGTGCTGTGTCCACCTGATTTGGAAGAGGTGGGAATACACCTTACTCCTCCCCCTCATGTCATAGCAAATCACCACAAGGGGTACATGCAGCATTTCTGCAGTAGCTTGTAAAGTTGGCCAA
This sequence comes from Leptocoma aspasia, assembly GCA_013399835.1. Lineage (NCBI taxonomy): Eukaryota > Metazoa > Chordata > Aves > Passeriformes > Nectariniidae > Leptocoma > Leptocoma aspasia. Next base: position 724,005 of record VXAX01003049.1, read on the forward strand.
AGGCATAGAGGGAGCATGTTGTCTTGGGATTCACTCCATGTGTGCACATGGCTGCACAGCTTGCTGGGCAGTGGGAAAGTGGTTTGTGCTTCCCAAATCCGTTTGTGCTTGCTTGGCTGTTGAAGGGCAACCCCAGGTCAAGCACAGTGTGCTGGGATCCTGCGGACTGTTGAGAACATGTGCCTAGACTGTGAGAATGAGGCTTACACATATGTGCCTTCTTTAGAGGTGCTGAGTGGAGGTTTTTGCCTGTGAGTAGACCAGTGTTGTTATCTTGTCCTCTTGCTGTCACTGTACTGGGGGCAAATGAGCTTCTTGTGCTCCCAGGGTGAGTGGCAAACTGGCCTCCTGCTGACTCTGCACCAGGTGAAAGTTGCTTAAACAAAAGACTTGGCAGTGATGATATGGTCATGTGCACAAGGGCCTTAAAAGCAACCAACTTAGCTTCTAATCTGCCTTCATAAATAAATTACAGTAGTGCTAATACCTATTGTTGTGCCATGAAAGGGGTGTTATTTCACCTCTGGGTAAAGTTCCACTATGTAGGCTGCAGTTTGTAGATTCTGCTGAGGGGAAGGCTCTTGTTTGCATAGAAAGGCACCCTGATGCCTGTTCATTGACTGCAGCAAAAACAGCATGGAAACTGATTCTTCTTATAACTGAGCTTCCTAGAAACAAAACTAGAGGAAACTGAGAACTACTTCAAGTTCCATCATCTTGTCTGACATAACACAGTAAAGCTAATTCCTTCCATGTACAGCGGTAGGTTTTGCAGTGCAAGGACTGAATATCTGAACAAGGCTTTGTGGTAGTAGCAGGGCCATGCTAATCTTCAGTCCTTTGTTTCTTGGAGTTTAGAGGAGCCCTCAGCCATTTTACTTGTTTCTATGAAGGTGTTGCTGAGGCAGGGATGAGAATTCTCACCTCTGGTGCAGTTAAGTAGTTGGGAGGGGCTGGGAAGCAAGAGGTACTCAGAGAGGTAGGACTTCTTCTTCCTCCACTTCTCTTTCTTTACCACCGTCTTATGCTGCAGAGGAAGCAGTCTGCTATTGCCAAAGTATGGCACAGTGTCCTTAACACAGTCCTGTAGGGTTTTATTTATTTATTTATTTTAAATTTTTTTTATTTATAAAGCAACCTGAGTTATCCTTGTCAATGTTGATGTAGTGAAGAGTTTTCATAGGACACTTAGGTCTGCTTTTTTAGCGTCTCTGAAATGTTGTTTTGAGCAATCTGTGCGAAATGTATTTTTCTCAAGAACTACTTGTTCTCATAAGCTTTTGTTATCTTAGTTCCACACACCACATCCATACAAAGCCACTGGTGAAGATTATGGAAAGTTTACAACAGCTTCTGGGGGAAAATTGGAGGCCAGGTTTTATAGTCTTGAAAAGGGAAGATGTTGATTTGAACCTTTAGAAAACCAGACCATCACCTTAGCCTTCTCTTTTTCTCTCAAGCCAAGCCGTGGCAATAACTGTGGAAATAGAGTGTACTAAGAAAATGCCCATGTTAGTTTTAATGTAGATAAACTCTAGAAAAAACGAACTTTAGTAGAAATCATCTACCCTAAAGTGTCAACTACTCTAACTAATTATTGTCTTCCTTCAGCCTATTTTCTAATACCCTTTTATACCTGTTTTGTACTTATGCTTCTGGTTTTCTGAACAATTCTCCACTGAGACCAAACCTTGACTTTCTCTGCTTTAATTTGGAAAGACAGAAGGAGCAATTACTGCACCAAATTCTCTATTCTTTTACTGGTAGAGTAAGATAAAGTGTGTGTGTGTGTGTATGTTTGCTGCATCCATCACAGCTTGAACTTTTTTCCAGATTGTGTGGAGTTGCATTAATTGCTATGAATAAGTCCTCTGCAGTGCCTAGCATATGCCTCCATATTTTCCCTACTATCATTAATTTGCTGTATCAACTAATAACATTTCAGTCCTTCTCATTTTGTGCCACTTGCAGGTGTTGTTACTCGGTTTCGTAGGTGTTCAAGTATTGACAGTGAGCTTGAATTGCTCACGCACGACTGTATGCTGATTGCAGTGTGAGTGTGGTGAAGGTGTGTTTGAATGACATCTGTGCAGGACCTTTACCAGAGTTCCTAGTTCAGCCTACAAGGGATATGATCTGTTATGCTCAGCTCTGAGTTCAGGAGAAAGGGACTGCTTTCTGTGAAAATAACTTTTGATACTGATGCTTTCTGTACAAGACTAGTGAAGAGCTAGAGAGGCATTTAGTCTGATCTTTAATGAAAAGGGCATCTTCACTGTCACTGATACTATATTGTTACTGCTGGAGCCTTTGTAGAGGTCACTTGTCTTCTTGTCTTCATTTTCCTTTTTTTTTTTTTTTGCATCAGATTCCTGAAGAAGTGTGATGCTGATACCCTGCAGACTGGAAAGAGAGATGGCAGGGAAGCAGTAGGTGAACTGCATTCTGTTTGGTGTCTAGCATCACACATAACAAAGATTTTAGCACCTTTTGTTAAACATTTGATCTGGCCAGCAAGCTTCCTAGATTCCTGAACAGGGGTAGATTTTGGAGTGTTTATACAAAAGCATTTCTATCTGACACAGCATAACTAAGGAACATGATATCTAATGATCCATGACATAGCACTGAATCTGAAGACATTCTGGTGCTACAGTGGTTTTTTCATTAAGGGTGAATATCACAATCAAAAGATCATTTATATTTGTAGAAACCCCATTTTAGCTATAGGCCTGATTTTATTGCTGGAATGGTACTGAAACTGAAGGATAGTCCCTTGATGATGTGGAAACTGCCTGCAAAGATGCAGCGAGTAGCTCAGTCATCGCCAGTTACGAGCAAGTACAAACTAGCAGTGATCCAACCCTGTCCAGGGAAGCACAGTACCTCCACAGGAAGGACTACTGTGGGAACTCTGAATTCTCCTGTGTTCAGTCAGGGAAGAGATCTACTGCTGTAACATCCAAGTCAGGTGCCTTGCCTTGTCTATTTGCTATTGCTTTGCTACATCTTCTACCGCCTCCTGCTCCCTCTTGAGCAATGTGCACCCCTGAAAGTGTACCTCTAAGTGATTCTTCCTCATCCAAAAATCATAGTCACATAGCAGCAAGTTTTCATGGAGTAGGTTTTCAGGCTCATCCTGTAACAAGAATTTCAGCAGCTGGGCCAGTGAAGGTATCTGACTAATTTTTTGCAGGAGGATTTCCAAGCCAGTAGGACCCAGTACGTCCTTTCAGCAGATACTTGAGGTTTTTCAGTGTGACGCTTGAGATGAAAGAGCATCTGAGTGCACATGCTTGGCACTCTTCTGTAGCTAGGTGTTTGTTTCCTGTGACTTGCTTGCAACCTTCAGGTTAAGGCATCTTACTTAAGGATTGTATTGTTTTCTCACATCTGAGACTGTTGCTGAATTTCCTTTACATCCATCCTGGAGTAGTATATGCTTAAACGTGTTTCATCCAACATCATATTCAGAAGGAGGAATCCTTTAACTGTGAATAAGAAACCAAATAAAAATGTGTGCGAAACAATTTTTTCATCTGCTTGGTTTCGGGAAGGCAGTTACCTGTTTTCCAGACCCGCTTTGTTCCTTGCCAAAATAACATTTGAAGCAAAATAAGGAACCAAAAAGAGATTACAGTGCAGTTGTTTGTGTACAGATTGTTTTGCTCTTCGGTTAGCACGGTTTTATTAGTATGTCACTTCTGTGTACTTTTTCTGTACTCAAGCAAATTGCACTGGTGTGTCAATAACTAACACTTCTTTTTTCTCATGGTTCTAAACTCACTTAGCTGTGTTTCTAAATTGAATCTCCTGTATGTTGCATCTCCAAGTGTGGATTTTCTTTGAGAGTTAAAAGCAAGTGGGATTCCTAATACATGAGAGATTTTTCATTGTACATAAATTTTGTACTGCTCTTATGCTGTACTTTTATGACCCTGTTTAAATGATCCTCAGATCAATGTGTACTGTTAGTGAAAGATTTTGATGAATGAATGTATCTGCCTGTGTTAGGTAAGGAAATATAAATAGTAATTGTACCAACTCAGTTTCTCGATGGCACTTCTAAAGAAGCTTACCCTTGCTTTTTGGAAAACTGCAGCTGGGAGGCTTTTGTCAGGGGCTCTCATTAATACAGCTTTGTTCCTGTAAGGGAGCTACTCTACTATCCTACTGGATTTTTTTTTTCCCTAGGTATCTCATACCATTCTCTGACATTTTCCAGGTATTTCCCTTTGCTCATAAAGTATCTCTTCTAAAGATGTGCAATGTACTAATCCTCTGCAGTTTGCTGAGGACTCTATACTGGAAATCTGACTATAGAGAACTAAAAAATCTGCTGCTTCCTTCAAACTCATATCATTTATTTCTAGGGTCTATATGACAGACTTTTGCTATTCTTTGTACAAAAACAAAATTATGTTAAGCTTGCAGTATTCAGAAAAATGCTTGCATTGTATGGATTGGGTTATATTTTTACCCACCAAAATTTATCAATTAAAACTTTATTGTTTGAGCATGTGTTGCCTTTTTGCGATTTGTGGTCATAAAGGAGGGAGATAACAGACGAAATAGCTGACATGAGTCTTTATGTTTATGTACTTAATTTATCTAGTTTGAAATTGAGACTATAGTGCATTTTCCTTTTAGTAGTACAGATATATTCAGTATTTTTTTAAATACTAAGAGTTCAGAAAATTTCTGCTTGGATTAAAGCTTACCATGAAGCTTGTCTCTCTTATGTCTTCACAGGCTCTTCATTAATTCATGCTTAAAATTCAGGGTTTCTTGAAAGGTGATTTGAATTTCTCTGGTTGCACAGTGATAGCTTGTAGCTTCTTTTTAGTACATGCAGTTGTCAGGTGAGAATTAGAAAAGCTCAAATGGCATATGTGTGAATCTTTGAGATGTGATAGATTTCTTCATGTGGAAGTCAAATGATGGTTGGTAAATAGATAATTATGCAAGTGCAGGTGAGCAGGATGGCAAACAATGTCCCAGAAGCAGCCCAAGCTGTGTGGGTTACACTGTTGGATTTAGTCACTTAAAATTTTGGGGAAAGAGCTGTCCTATGCTGTTGCTCAGTGTATGTGCTATGTAAATAAGTCCTTGAAAAGTTCTTCTTCTGTGTTAGAAAGGTGGAGATGGGAATTGGACCTCTTTTAAGAGCAGTGGTATGCTAGCTTCCTCCTGTGTTGCATAGGATATTGGAGTGCCATAGGAATCTTCAGGAATTTTCAAAGGTGGTTCCTGTGAACAGTATTAGAAAGTGGAAAATAATGTTGAGAACTTTACCCTAAATAGTGTGGGAATGATAATGCTGCCTTCATATAGAGGCTCATGCTGGACTCTCTCCTTTATTTCCAACTTGTCATTGATTTCTTGCTGTAAAAAAGTCCTGTAATCATGATTGCATTTTTAAGCAAGGAAGACTTAAAAAAGGAAGAGGAAGGTTGTCTGCTTTCATATATGAGCAGTGCCTGTTGCAGGTGGATACTTCTGTAGGATGTCTTTCCTTGAGATATGAAAAATAAATGCTAGTAGAAGAAACCTCTGAGACCAACTTGTCTGTCTGGAAGGGCACCATTACTGACTACTGGTATTGTGTTTGGAGGGTCATTCCTACTGCTCCCTTCACTGCTTCATTAGGCCTTCAACAAGGAGCTTTGTGCTGGCTTTTGTGGGCTGTCCAGGTGGGCAAAGCAGCAGGAGGAAATTCCTGGTTGATTGTTATCTTCACTGACTAGTCCTGTTACCAAGCCAGAAACTGCTGGTTTGTTGAAAAGTGGGAGTACTGCTAAATTCCTTGGGGAAGAAGGATAAGAGGAGCCTTCAGATGTGAGACAAATATCTCTGACATGTGGCTGTTAAGTAATTAATTTTCTCAAAGGGTTTCAAAAGAGCATTTCAAAACACTGACTACTGCAGATCTGTATGTGTGTTAAGCCCATTGTACTTGTGAGGCTGGCTTTGTTCCACACACTGTGTAACTTGGAGAGAAGAAGCTGTTTTGTAGGCAGATTGTGTCAGGATAAAAGACAGAAAAAAACTGTGAAATTAAATGTTTGAAGTATGAAGCTATTTTCTGTTTTTTTTCTGAAGGGATGGTTGCTTTATACCTTGCAGCACAGAGATAGTTTAAAAGGAACAGTGGCTAAAGAAATGAATAAAACTTGTTTCCGTATTTCTCCACTCCTCTAGCTCAGAACTGCACTAGAGAAGGAAAGATCACTTCAAAGTTTTTTCAAGAATACATATGCTGACTTAAAATTTCTTCCTCGCCTGAATAAATACTGCATTTTACATTTTGTGGATGTTAGGTTAGAAGGAAAGAATCTATTTGATTAAACTTGAATGATGTGTATGTGTTTTGAGAGGGAAAGCAATATGGGAATTGGAACTGGAGTGAAGCTAGGAAGTGAGATGATGTGCCAGAACACATGCAGGAACTGGAAAGGTCCTGTGCAAGGCTTGTGTCCAGATCAAATGCTGGTTCAAATACTAGAGACATGCCTTAATTTACAGGTCTTACCCATAAGTTTTTGGTTCCTATCATAGCCCCTGTGAGGAAAGCCCACTCTGGCTTTCTGTATACCATGAAGGCTTGTGCATTTAAGATCTTGCATTAAATCTGAGTCTAATCTTGATTCCCAAAGCAATTTCAGCTTGGCTGCATTTCAGGAATGCTGGCTTGGCCATATTAAACTGTTCGTAGTTTATTTTGTTTTGTACATTTCATCTGAGAAACCACTGATGACAACCCATCAAAAAGGGTGAATCCCTTTTTTATCAATAGTGTTTTGTTGTCTTAATTTTATAAGAAAATCGAATGGATCTATATCTTATCTTTCTTTATGGTCGTAGAGCCAAGATCATGGAGCTGAGACACAGCAAGCACCAGAGCCATCATTGTGTAATACAGCCATAATGTTTTAATAAAGCAATGTATTTTTCACTTAGTACATTAGCCACTTTATGCACATGTATATGCAGGTTTTAATTCTACAGCTAAGCAAGCAGGTGAAATTGCTAGGAAGATCAAAGCACAGATAAAGCTTTAGCTTTGTAGTCGGTGTGATGAGTCTAATCCTTATTTTGTGTAACTCAGAATGGTATTAACTAGACCGGAGACAGAGATTATTTTTATGCCATTTGAGAATCTGGCCATCTTAAGTAAATGTCAGTGTGTGTTTGAGGGAAATAAAGAAAAGTGGAGAGAAAAAAATCTGCACCATCAATCTTTGGTTTGGTTTTTAACAGCACAATATATTTGGTCTCTCTCCTAATCTGTGATTTTTATCTTGAAGTTACATTGACAAATTAATAAGTGTTGAGCAGAGTTGATTTGTTACCACTTTGAAGTGAAAGCTTTGTTTGTACTTTAATATTCCAAATGACACACTTTATGAATTGTTCCTTTACCATATCATTCTACTCACAGGCTGCTTCTGTGTAGTGCAGGCCTTTGAGCAATTACCTGTGAGCTCCTCTTTCAGCAACCTGTGTGTGCCCTGTGCTCTGTAAAAAAACACTGCCTTGCATGCTTGCCTGAAGACTGGTTCTGTACACTGCATACCTTGCCTTAACTCTCTACATCTAAGGTGTGAGCAACGGGCTCTGGCCAGCCTAGGGCTCCCTCTGTCCCCCTCTCCCAGGAGTGGTAGATGGCAGGTGAAATGCTCCTTCCTGTCCACATTCCTTGTTGTGTCGGCTTTTTGATAAATGGCCAACTCTGATTTGCAAAAATTAAGTGTACTTTAAAACAGCGTTTTGAATCTTCTTTTAGATTTATTTTTTCTTTGCTGTTCAGCTGTTTTTTTCTTCAGTAAGAGTGGAGAGAGACTTGCTCTTCAGATTTGATGCTGGACCCTCAGTAGAAGAAGATCTACTCTTTCTCTTCAAGAGTATGTACCTCTTGCATTAAGTTCATCAATCAAAGTCTTCCATGTTGAACCTTGATATCTGCTCACTTGCCCACTGCTTTACTATGTTAAGGAGTGATCTGATACACTACAACATCTAGATTTGGAAGACTGTGGGTTGAGTTTTTTCTTGTGGAAGCCTCCATGCAAGCTTTGTCCCACAGAGGCAAGCTGTTGGAATAACCTTTGCATGACACCTAGCTGAAGCTAGAAGCTTGTCTTACAACTCAGTCACACCCTTGGCAGTCAGAAAAAAGCTGATTTTTCGATGCTCACAGCAGCCTAGGACGTGAGTGATTTCTGTCCTTCAGCTGCACAAGCTGATACTTCTTTCACTGCAATTGGATTACGTGGCAATTCCAATTGAAGAAAGATTTGAACTGGTAGAAATTACACCATTTTCAAGTGACAAGCCTCTAATGAGATAGGACCTCAAGGCTCTTCCTGTTCCTTTTTCTTAGTTCTACCGTGGTGCAAGATGTTGCAAAGATATTAATCAGCAGTGTTGATACCAGAGGAGGTTCTTGTCCAAGCCTTCAAATACACCTCAGTAAACTCAAACGCTAAATAGGGTTTATTTGCATTGGCTTTCTGCTTTCCAGCTTTTTAGGCAAGACTCTAGAGGAGATCCAAATGGCCTGCACAGAACCACAGAGACCTCTGGCACAGTGCCAGCTGGCAGCCTTAAAAGATGCAGTCCACACTTGATAGGTCTGAGAGAGCTGATGCTGTTACTGTGCTTCTCCTAATTTTGCATGTCTGAAATCCTATGAGAAGTCTGGATGGCCTTCAAGAAGAGTTGTTTCTAAAAAGCTGCGGGTCTTCCATAGCAAAGAGGAAGTGTCAGCCTGCATGAGTTAAAGCCAAGTATTCTGATCCATGGTAAATCAGCAGTGTGTATGGCCTGAAAGGTGGGAAGCCCCTGTTGTTTTACAAGCTGATAAATGCTGCATCCGAGTTGGTGAGTCACATGGATCCTGAGTGTCTTTCATTTTGAGAAGGTTGAAGCAACGAAGGTGGTAAAGGTAATTCAGAAAGGAATAAAGCTAAATTCAAGGAAATAACTGACTTGCATTAGGCTGCCTATTTTTTTTCTGGTATTCCTTTACAGTTTTGATCAGTCTGTCATGGGATAATATTCTGGTACCTGGTATACTTTGTGCAATATTGTATGCCCTTGTTAAATCTCGAAAAGTTTCCTTTTCTTTTTTTCTATGGTGCCAGAAATACTCGTGATAAAGTTGACAGAAATATCAGTAGTGCATATGATTTTGTGATACTTCTCTACTCCTGACATGTGCATGACTTGTTTGTATGACAGGTCTTTATTTTATTACTGCTATGACAAGTCAGATTGTGCCTTTTAAATCGTTTCTCCTGTACCAACCTGAAATGGTGTGTCTGGCTGCTACTCTTCATAATTTGCAAAGCACTGAATAGGAAAATGGCTTGGGTTACCAGAGAAGCGCAGCCTGCCCTTTGTAACTTCCAGAGGTTCTCTTTCTGGAAAATGAATAGACGAAGGTAAACTCAGAACCTGTTAATGATGCAAGATTTCCATGGACTGTGTAAGCTAAACCTCTGTTTTCTAGGAAGATTTTTCAGCACAAATAGTTCTAAGAATACAACACTGTTGCTTGCACCAGATATGAGAAAACAAAAAGCTTATTACCTCTTTATGCAGAATTTTTGCAGTTATACTGAGCCACTGGGACTACATAGCAGGAAGATAGTAATGCCTTTTTTTGTGGATACCCTTTCAGTTTGAGCAGTGAGAGGTTAGACAAGCAAATGGCTCATTTGCATCCTCATCTGCTGGAGCGCATGATCTGCAGGCTGTCTGAGCAGGTTGTGATGTTCCAGCAGTGGATTAGTTTTCTGAAAGCTTTGAGGAAAGAGAAATGCAAGCACAGTCAAGTTAAATGTGAAATGAGAGGCATTAGTGTCCTTAAGTTTGGTGTAATATTGTTGTATACTTTGGGTATATGTCTGTCTTAACAGAATGTGCACTTTCTCATGTGTATTATATTCTTCAGTGAGAAAAAATGGGGATTTTTGTGTATTTATATATTTGGATGACAATCATCTTGAAGGGTTACTGGCTGCACGCAGTACAAAAATCACAGTTTGATACTTGATAGGTATATTCGATCTGTAGTACTTTATTTTTAATTCATGAAAGCCATTTGTTTCATTTGTAGTTTCTGACCTTATTGTCCCACTAAAGAACATTTTGTGAAAGTCGCTGATAGGGATTAAGAAGCTAAAATAAGCACCAGGACATAGTTCTTGTCTCTCAAGACCTCACGTGATGAGATGCTGTAAGATTACAGAGAGAGGGAATTCATAGAATGCAAGCGAAAAATGAGTAATGGTTTTGTTCTGAACAGTGTTCTCAGTGATAGAGGTTCTGTGGTTATTCACCATTAATTCTGATTATATAATACAGGTACTTGGTCAATTTTTTCTTCCATTATTGAAATTCAGGTAGAATATCTTGTGCATAAGAAGGCTAAGTAGAAGTTATATGCCTTGACTTGAGTCTAAAAATTAATAGTTTGTAGCATATTATATCTGGAAATATGTAGATATTTCTCCTGAGTGCACCAGTTATCAGAAATCAAAATCCAAATTTAAATGTTACTGGAAAAGTATAGAAACCTTGGAAGCCATTACCCCTGGTTTTCTTGTTCTGCTGTTCTGCAGACACCATAGTTCCTTCTTTTTATGTGTTAATACCTCTATGAAATGTAATTCTTCCTAACTAGAGGCTTTATTTAAAAACACTGCAGATTTTCTTAGGATTTAATTTACCTTTTGTTCCGTTTCCTAATTCACTTTCCCAATTTGTGCTGGAGATTGCTTGCTTTGGCAACTCATAGTTTTTTTTGTATCTTCAGTCATTTTTCTCAGAGATAAACTCATGTCAGTTCTTGTCAGTAGGTGAAAATGCAGGTTAAATGTGTTGATGGCAGGGATTTAGAGCATCAAAAATAATGGGATTTTCTCTCTTGTTCTGCAATGCTTTCCTTCTGAAGCCCGAATTTTTGATTTTTCTTTTGAAACTAAGGAGCATAAATGGGTATATATAGAAATTAAGTCTATTGCAAGACGGAGAAAAATTGTGTGAGAACAAGTCTTCTTACTAAGTACGTGAGTTAAACATGATTCACTTGAGTCAAATAACTTCCCTAATGCATATGGCAAAATAAACCCAGTCACGTGAGTGTGTGTACTTTTGTTCTGAATGAAAGCATGAGACCTGAGTGTGGACAATGCTGATCATCCTGTAATTAAGGACGTGCTAATGACTCGTGTCAAAGAAGTCAATTGTGATTGAATAAATACAAGTTAAGACTGACATCTATTAACTTCGTTCATGTTTGCTTATCTGGATACTCGAATTTTGAGGTCCTGGCCTCCTGGAAAGCAGTTTTCAACAGAGAACTCCCTTGGGAAAGGTTTCTGTCTGGTGCTACCCTGCTTAAACAGAAGCTTTTGCTCATTGCTGCAAGATACTGTCTTCCCTCTGGTCCAGTGAATACTCATTGCAGCCTGGGGTAGCAGAGTGTTTCTTAGTCTGCAGTGTGTTTCTCAAGCAGTGATGGAAGAGAGGAGAGAGGTCTGTAAGACAGTCTGCTTGGAAAATCTCCCTTTTTTTCCTAGTTACAGAGAATAGGACTAGAAAGGAGTTCCTGAATCAATGAATTTCTAGCAGTAGTATAATGTAGTGTTTTTAAGATGATTCTTATCAATTTACAAAGCTGCTATGCATTTTTATCTGACAAAGTAATCAGAACAATCTTCAGAATATTGGATGCCTGTTTTTTCAGTGGCTTTGGACATTGGTGTTCTTATGCTAGTGGTATTTAGTATTTGCTTTTTCTATACTGTTTACTTTCCTTATCCTTAAGCCACATTCGTGGGGAGCCCACCCAGTCCTCTTCTAGCATTTGTTTTAAAGCTCCAGTGAGCCAAACTTTTCTACTTTCAGGTCATTCTGATAGACCTGGCCTGCATTTGCTTTGTTTCAGTGTTTCCTTCCTGAGCATGGATGTTTGGTTGTGGTGTGCTGGCCCAGAGATTCTCTCAGTGGTGCAATGTCCAATTCCTTTCTCTCCAGGAGCAAACATCCTAATGCCATCATTTTCCTTCTTAGGACTGCATAATATGAATGGAGCAGAAATGGTCAGTGGCAAAATAATGTTCCCAGATAATTTTCTTCTCTGTCATTTTCAAATTATGAGGCTCTCTTTTTATTAGTTCTGCAAGGTATGATGCGATGATGTGTCCCATCAAAATTAGTTCCAATTATGTTACCTTACCTCTCAAGGTCATTTGACTCTTAAGCTCTGTTCTGACTTTGTATCATCCACAAAGTTTTTTAATAGGAATTTCTTTTATTCTACTACGTGAATGGCTTAACATTGCCTAGAAATGGTAGATCTGAAGTCCCTTTTTTTTCCTGGCCTTTCTGGCATCAGTAAAATGCTTGAAAAGAAACGATAGAAACTTGAATACCTGATGGCAAGTACTTTTTTATTTGGTGTTTTGTGAGACCAGATTTGTAACCACTCTGTAATTACTAGATTTGATTTTTTGATTCTGTCATTTTAAGATGGCACTTACTTAAGCTTAATGTAGGTCACCCTGCATTCATTTAAGCTTCTCTTTTAGGATTTAGACAGCAAAGTGCTACCTTAACCATACAAATGAGAACTGGAGTAACATCATATGTGCTGTTCATTTAAGCTTCATTGCTTTGACAGCTACATCAGAGGGACACAGAAGTTTCCCCAGGGGTAAGGCATGATGTGGGGTTGTACTTAATGAAGGCATGACAGGAGAGGGATATGTCATGGATCAGATGATATTTTGCTTTGTCCCAGGTGAGCCTATGTGCCAGAATAAGAAAGTCGTTTATCTCTTTAGAAAGTGGTTGCTGTGCAAGCCCAGACTAATCACATAAGGGCTATCAAATGCTGCATTACTGATCACTGCAGAACACTTAGCACCTTATTTTTTCACCTACGAGTTTCTTCTCTCAGCACTCATCTCTTCTGCCTGTCTGTGCTTGTACAGATGAATGTCCTAGGCTTCCTGGTTTGTGTACATCAAATACTGAATAATTTAATAAAAAGCATAATCTAATATTCATGGAACCTGACACCAGCTACTGCTCACTGAGATAAGATGCTTCCTTCTACTAAGGACAGAGCAGAAATTTTCATGATATTTCTTACCCAGAAAATCTGCTTTTTAGTGCAGACCTCACACAGCAGTTGTGACGTAACCACTCGGAGTATAATTCTGCAGAGTTCCTTCTAACAAGCCACCCCAGCAGAACATATTGTTGATGTGCATGTGTCATGGGTTGACTCTGTCCAGGTGTCAGGCACCTGCCAAAGCCTCTCCCTCATTCCCCACTGCAGCTGGACAGAGGAAAGAAGATTGAACAAAGTGGTCATGAGTTGAGATAAGAACCAAGAGAGATCAGTCATTAAATACCATCACAGGCAAAACAGGCTCAACACAGAGATATGAAATGAATTTATAACTAACAAAATCAGAGCAGGATAATGAGAAGTAAAAGAAGCCCTTAAAAACACTTTCCCCCACCACGCCCTCCTTCCCAGATCTGCCTCCTACCCCAGTGGCACAAGGAGACAGGGAATGGGGGTTATGGTCAGTTTCTCCCGCTGATCAGGGAGAGGAGTCGTTCCCCTGCTTCACTGTGGGGTCCCTCCCACGGGAGACAGCTCTCCATGAACTTCTCCAACGCGAGTCCATCTCACAAGTAGCAGCTTCCTGCGAACTGGTGCCATGTGAGTCCCTCCCACGAGCAGCAGTCCTCCCAAAACTGCTGCAGGGTGGGTCACTCTTCCATGGGGTACAGTTCTTCAAGGACAGGCTGCTCTAGCATGGGAGCAGGGCCCTTCTCTCCATGGGTCTCCCGTGGAGTCACAGCCTCCTCTCAGGCGTCCATCCCCTGCTCTGGTGTGGGGCTCCTCCACAGGCTGTGGGTTTGGTGGGCATTCCTTGTGAGCAGCGCTGTTTGATAGACATCATGAAGTACTGTGACAGGCACTGCCTGTCCTCGTGGTTAACAGGAGGCTCTAGCATATTTGGTCTTTACTATTTGGGATGATGTCTGGTTGAGCACAGTTGAGGGTTAAGGAAAATGGATCATGTAAATGATTTGTCGTCAGAAGTACTGTTTTTAATAGACCAGTTGTGACATACCTGAAAAACTGGAAAGGATTTGCATGCAGAAAGCCTTCTTCAAGTTTAAAAGAGAAATTGCAATATTCAGATTAAATTCAGGTTGAGAACAGTTGATTGAAGGTTAATTTATCTATTTACCCATTTAGCCTGTCAGAGGAAGGAGAGTTGGTATGTATGTATTTAGGGAGAGTAGGGATACAGAACAGACAGTGATGGAATTGTCTGTGGAATAGTGTGTTGGAGGTACACAGGCATCGTGGAGGTGGCATTAAGAATAGCTTCATTATCATCCTTTCCAGCTATCTTTTGACTTGTTTTAGAGCATTGTAGATCAGACTTTCGTTAAGAGGAAGCAGAATTTTTGAATGAAGAAGCAAGACTTAATCATTATGAATCCACCAACATGGAAAACATGCATGTGTTCTCGGGACAGATACATGTTGTTTCTTCTTCTCAAATAACTTGCAGCTCTAAGAGGGTCAGTGACTTCTTCCCAAGGGATCACCTGCTAGCTGGGGATGGTAGCTTTAGCACTTCCTTTCAGGCTGTCATCTCCCTTCTGCTGATAACTAATTCCAGTGGAGAAGTGAATGTTGAGGTCTCTGTAATAAACCTACTGGTCATGATGTACCATTTGTAACAGTGAATGGTCTATTCAAATAGCTTGGAAGGGACAGTATTGCCTAAAGATATGGAGGCTTAAAATAATAAAACCTACAAGTAGGCCAAGGATGCCTAAATCAAAAAATATTTTTTGGGGGTGTGTGTGCATGTGTATAGGAAACTGCTTAAAAGAAAGCATTGGAATGAGACTGGTGTTCCTTTTGCACAGTGACTTGCAGTGAATGAGCTGTAACTATTTGTTCTTTGCTAAGCAGTTCCTCTGTGGTGCTGCTTCTGCACACAGTAGAAAAAGCCAGTGGTGTTTCGGACAATGAGAAACCACATCCGGAAGAGATGCAACTGCCTGATTTCATGCCCATGCAAAGCAAATGTCAGTGTCGTAGGAACTTGCCAAGCAGCATGTTGTCCTTCACTGTTTGTCATACTAACTCCTTTGATCAGCACTTGCTATACTGTCCTCAGACATTTGTGGCAAATGCAGTGCGTTATCTGTGTTGGAATGTATGACTGTTGAAGAAAAGTACATTAAAATAATTTCCTGGGAGCAAGCACTGAAATGTATGTGACATGGAACCTGAATATATGAAAGGGCTGGGCTGTGCTTACCTTTCTCCTTGCAAGCACGTCCAGTAACTCGTTGTGATGAGTGGGGAATTAAAAGTCACCATTTCTTCCTTCCTCCCTGTTGGTGATTTCTGTCCTTAAAAGCACAGACATGTAAT
The DNA here is from genome assembly GCA_013399835.1 of Leptocoma aspasia. Classification (NCBI taxonomy): domain Eukaryota; kingdom Metazoa; phylum Chordata; class Aves; order Passeriformes; family Nectariniidae; genus Leptocoma; species Leptocoma aspasia. The sequence goes on from VXAX01003049.1 coordinate 739,498, forward strand.
TAGTTGAAGTGTTATTCAAGGAAGTTGATTGTAGGGTCTTCCAAGGAGACTGGGGCGAAAATCTGCAAAATCAGACCTGAAGGCAAGAGAGAAGGGTTTTGCTTGTTTTTCTTTTTAAATTTGTGTGCATGATTCCCCAGAACCCCTCCCTGCCATCAGACAGTACTTTTGCTGTAAGACAGCTTTAAGGGAGGGGGAAACAAGTTCAAAGATACCAGTTGTTTTACCACCAGCTGCGGTAGATGATGGGGGTAGGGAATGAGGCATGGTGGTGGTGCTGAGGAAAGAGGGGGCTGGATTTTGGTCTTCTGTTTAAACTCACAAAATCACAGAAAACCAGGCATCCTAAGCATTTTCCCACAGGTGGAAGACCAGGACCTCTGTGTTGGAGTGAACCAGATAACTCCATTACCCCTCGTTGAATGCAAAACATGCATGAAAGAGAATGTGAAGCTGGAAAGCTGATGCTTTGTCTGGCTGGGCTCCCTGTATGACCTCCCACTTATCTGGGAGAAGCGGGGAGAGGCATTGCTTGACTTACCAGCTGCAGGGTTTTTTCCCACAAGAACTGGTTTTTGTTGTCCCTCACAGGAAAGATACAGATTTTTTTTTATAATAAGTTATTTTAAACATTTTTCCTGTAGACATGTAGCAATATTCAGCTCTGAGCTCTAGTTTCATGTACCTAATCAATGCAAGCAGAATTCCTGCCTTCAAGTCTTCCTCATAATTACTTGCAGCTCCTGCAAAGAAGAAGGAAGTAGAGACCAGAAATAAATGCCCGGTCAGGTTAGACAGCAGAGTGAAACACTAGAATAGCCTGTGTACGGAATACTTGGAAGTATTTAGAAAGACTCTTAGGCAGCTTTGCAGTTAATTCAGAGATTTAACCCTGTCTGTGATGTGCAGAGGGCTTTTAAGTAGTCTCAGGGAGATATAGACTTGCTTTTCTTAGTTACCTGTAGACTTAATTCTATGAAAAATGCTTAGGAAGTGCCCCTAATAGGTGTAGTCTGAAAATCTGGAAAGGTAGTAAGTTATTGCAAGTCATTCTTCCACAGACAGGCACAGACTCCAGACTGTGCTACCTGTCAGTCTGTCTTTAGCCTTACTTCTGCATTTTTTAGAATGCTTTCCCCGGTGTTCTGTGCAGTGCAGTCATTCATCATGCAGCCATTCACCCTGTCTGCTCTTTGAAATCATGGTCACAGCCTGCCCACTTGTCGTGCTTTTATTTGTGTTGGAGAGTTTGCTATGCTTTTACCATACATTCCCATGAGAATTTTCTGAGTTCTTTTTCCTGGTGTTGCCTTGATACAGAGATTAAAGAAAATGAAGAGATTATAGGAAATGAAGAATGTCATGGAGAGAACCTTCTGTAGCTCTTTAAATAAGGTTATGCACTTACTTGAGATCTTCAAAGTATTGTACCTATTGAGTCAATACAGAATTATGCTTTTAATGGAACTTCAAAATAGGTAATATATAGTTAATCTTGTAAGCAAATGTTTCCATGGTTTATCACCATGGGTAAGGTTGGAAGGAACCATAGAAGGTCATCTGGTCCTTATCAAGAATAGTTAGCTAAAGGAATTACTAACACCTACAGAATAACAATGTTAACTGTTTTAATGACTCATTCTTGAAAAACTTTGAGGTGGAAGTCTCAGTAAACTCTGTGTTCCCCTTCTCTCCTTAAATGTTATTTTTCATATAATGACTTATAGTTCAGCTCTCCCTTGGAGATTTTTTTCCCAGTTACTTGTTTCTGGAAGTGCTGGCATCGAAGCAGCTCAGATTTGTGCAGTGAAGGGCAAGGAAACAATCTACTCTTGCAGGAGGTAGGGGCAGTCTTTGAAGCAGGATGAGTGGGTTTTTTTATTTCAGAAAGGTAAAAAAGCTCAACATTCCTAAGCACACAGGGTATCCATATTAAGCATTTGAAGTCATGCTTTCTCTCTGCCATCGTCTTCTTCTGAAGCTAGTTGTAATGCACTGCAAGGAGTCTTCCTTCAAAGCAGGGAGTGGAGATTTCAAGTTCCTTTGGTTTTTCTCCTTCCTTTGCCTTAATTGTTTGACAGTGTCACGGGAGGAATTGCTTTGAAAGGCAGGAACCCTCACGATGTGGTTGAATATGTATTCCTCAGCTCAGTTGTGGTGTTGAAACTCCAAAACCTCATTAAAGGGGAAAAATAATCTTTTTCTCTTCCCTCTATGCAATTGATTTCTGCTTATACAGTATGACTGGTGTACAAAGGAAGAAGCTTCCTCTGATCATCTCTGTACTGTGAAGGAGGGAGGAGAGTGTGAGCGGGTGACCTTGTGTGGCTGAGCCACCGCTGCAGGTTGCTGGGTAATAAATTTCTGTGGAAGGTTGTGGAAGTAAGCTGGTGACACAGTGCAAGAGTAGCACAAATTGACACTACTTATTATTGCTTGAGATCCACAAGGAGAAGGGGGGCTAGGAAGAGGGGGAAAGAAAGAGTAGGGAAGATGAGGGAAAGAAACATGTTAAGAAATTAGAGGCTGGCAGATGGCATTTACTGTATTTTAATACTGTGGTGTTCAGTGTCTGCTTTGTATTTCTGCAGCAGATGCCTGAGCACATCAGTGACAAATGGTGTGTGAGGTGAGGGATAGGGACCTATTTCTACAGTATTTATTCAAACAAAAATCCTGCTTATGAAAAATCAAAGCACATCTAGAAATATTTTTGCCTGTGCTTTTTTGGAATGTATTTGAAACTGAATATATAAAACGGAAGAGCTCTATGCATGTGGCACACAGGTATAGTAAGATTCACTGTATGTTATTAGTTCCGTTCTTTAGTAAAAGACAAAATAAGTAAAAAATTGTCACTTGAAGTGGGATGACTTTTCTCAGGTAAAGTTGGCTTTTTTGTCAAGAGAGCCTTACCATCGTCATCTCTGCCTTTTTGTTTTTGTTTTTTTTTTTTTCCCAGGGAATAGATTTAATGGCAGGAGGTGTTAAAAAGAGGGAAGTCATGTGGCAGTCATTTTTTCTCTTAGTTGGATGCCTAGTTAAGCAAAATATCCAATCCTGTCGCTAATTTCCTTTCTTTTCTGTGATGGCATTCTGCTCTAGGATATGACTGTAGATTCCACAAAAGTTTGCAAATTACAGTGTGGGATGGGTTTTTTCCCCCAACTATTATTCAATTTTGCTGTGTTTCAGGGAGTGGAGGGCTTTTATTTCCAGTATAAATCTAATAGAAATCTACAGCCTTAGAAAGATACAACATTTAGTGTGTTTCACAAGGCAGCTCATTGCAGGGGATGTCTTCAAGGTATATGCTTCAAGGTATATACATCTTCACAGCTGCCTGGCTGAGATGTGAACATCTTTGGTTTTCACCAGAAAATTAGTTTGCAGTCAGTGAAATCTACCATTCCCTGGTTACCATATGGCAGTTTAGGTCTCCCTCGTCTCAGGCTATTGTTTTGATGCATAATAGCATACATTAAGTAATAATGTACTCCTGCTGCAGTAGTAGTCACATTCCCTCATTAGAAGTAAGCAAGTGGACTGACAAGTCAGTCATTTATCTGTATCATAAACATGCTTTTATCATATTAAGGCAATGTTACCTGAATAGAGATTGTCTGTTAGCCTGCCTGTAGCACTGTTAGATAGAATTCATTCACATCATTAATGCTTGTTCTCCAACGTACAGCACAATGTCATCCAAGAGCTTCAGGCAGATAATTTTACTCATGATGACTGGAAATGTAGACCTGTTCCTGGCTAGTTTATGTTTTCTGTCACTACATGTGACCAGTAGGGGACCAAAATGGAAAGGAATTCAAATGTGTTTCAAAGACTGCCCTGGTTTTGATCTTTCCTGAGGTGAATGAACATTTTTGGTGCCTTCAGGCTTGTCTTAAGCCAGGAGAGCATCTTGGATGTCTCATCCTTTCAGCAGAGGCATTAATGTGGCACCAGAGAGATATGTTTCACGTAACAAAGAATAACCCAGAACTTTCCTGACAGCTTTGACAGGAAGCACACGTGTCCCTTAACTCCTTTTCAGTCTTGGACAGACAGCTTTCATTTAGTCCCTTAGTACCCCCAGCTCAAGACGTGGGTCACTTTAGGAGAGCCATTGCTTTTAGATTTTCTTTTTCCATCTCCATGGAGATAGAGCTCTCCAAGTTTCTTGGCTTTACTGACTCACCTCAACTTCCTGTGCCCCAGACCAGAGCAATTTCGCTAAATAAAGGTTTGATTTACAGGTCTTGTGGTCAGACTTAAAGTTCCAAGCAAAGCAAATACAAAGTGTACAGTACAAGCCTGTGCTTGATAATGAGACAAGCAAATAGGAAATGAAAGGCATATGATAGTCACTAGGATACTGCTGAGAAACCACTTTCCAGCTTGTAAAGATAGCTGTGTTTTAAACAGCCCTCTTACGTGTTCTTCATTACAGCACTTCCTTTGCCACCTGCCATTGAGGTGACTGATGTTTTCAACACATTACTAATTTGTGGTCTTGCAGATGCTGTGTACATTCACATATTTCTCGTTCTTTGTTTCAGAGATGGTGATGTTGCTGGAATGGTGGTCAGGCACGGATTGCACCCTTTACACTGACCCAGAGAGTTACCACAAGTACGGGAAGGAGAATGCCATCGTAATCCTTAATCACAACTTTGAAATTGACTTTCTCTGTGGTTGGAACTTTTGTGAGAGATTTGGGGTCTTGGGGGTGAGTTACTTAGTATTTAAGATAAATCTCCTTGGATGTGAAAAAAAAGCCAAAATAAGTTAATTGTGTTTTTAAATTAACAGATCCGTGCTCGAATTTCACTCGGCTGCTGTCCAGAATTAGAGGTGAACCTAAAGCAGTGCAGTGCAAGCATGTGGAGACAGGATGGCTCGGGAAACCACAGAAATTTTAAAAGCGTTGCAGTTAAAGCTGATAGAGGAAATATTTTCTTAACCTGTGGAGATCATTACAGTTATTTCTCTCTGTGTGTTTACTAAAGTAACTATTGCAGTTCATTGTGCTGCATAAAGATGAGCTATCCCATGATTCTTTCCCAGTTAAATTACAGAATTTGTTTGCTTTTTCCAGTGTGGTCTTACAAATCCACAGCCAGAGTCTGAATGATGTAGCCTGCCTCTCTCAGAATGAAAGAGCAGCCATCTTAAGTGAAAGCAGTGACCAGCTAAAAGCAGTAAAGGATGGGGGGGGGGAATGAGTTATTCATGGTTGAATATACTGCTACATTAACCTAGGAGGTCATGTGTGTTTGTTTTCAGTGTTGCTTTTTTGTTTTCCCTATCAGATCATGGGGATAATTGAAGCCCCCATCTAAATCGGCCTGACTTCATTCTGTGGTGGTGACAATATTCTCTGTCTATAAAGGATTTAGATAAGGGTTCCTCCCTTGTAAGGAAGAAGACCAATGACTCATTCTGGCAGTGTTCTTCAGCATCCTTCTAGCTTTGATACTGGCCACTGTCAAAAGTCCTGACCTTGGATTGTGTGAACCTCTGATTTTTGTGGCCTTCCCTTTGGGCTCCTTGCATTTTCTGGACATATAGGCACCATTCCTGTCACTTCCAAATTACAACAGTGGCAGTCTGTTTAACAAAAACATAAAAAGGGGCCTTAAAAGTGGAGGAAAGTGAACCTAAGCATTACAGGCTCTTCATGTAATCAGAATGGCTGTTGGCTTCTGAATAACACTTCTGCCATATTGTCTAGGATTTGAGCACAGAGCTGGAGGATGGCATGGAACAGTAGGAGATGTAGGGAAACCTGTTCCTGTCAGGCAAATGTAAGTGCAAAAAACAGTGGTGCTGTAATAGTCTGTCTAATTTTGTAAGCTAAATGGCCTCAGTTCTCTAAATAAAGCTGTATTTTCAAGGGTCAGGTGCTTCTTCAGAAAACAGTGTAGAAAATGGAAGAATCGTTTCTGTACAAAGTAATAGGGGTCTGCAAGGTCCAAAACACCTTGTTTTACATTGTTGCTGAGTGGTTGGATGGAATCTCACTAGCTGCAAATTTTTAAGTTTTCCAAGTTAATAAGGATTCTGTTTTAGTTTTTTGTGTTGTTACCTACACATAAGGAAACCACAACATAGAAACAACTGTTGGAATTACTGTACTGCACTAACTAAAATTTTTTTTCCTTTTTTTTGGCTGCTTGCATTTATTACTTAGTTTGCATTTATGCTAATCTTAGGATTATTTTAGAAACTGATATATGGTGGTCGTGGTTTTGCTTTTTTATTTTTTAACAACAAAACAAAACCAATTAAACAAAAAACTCAAACAACCAACACCAAAACCAACACAAAACTATTTCAGTCCTGAGTAATGTACTGTGGTTTTACTTCCCAGAAGAAATAGTTTCCACGTGCTCTCATTTGCATTTAACAAAGCAGTGCATTTCCCTCTTGGGGCAACCACCCAAGTTCTTCTTAAGCCATGTTAAAAAAACATAGTGAAAAATGCCAAACAGTGATTTTCCTGATTGGATTGGCTGTATTGCTATACTGGTACTTGGGCCGGTGCAAGGGTAGGTGATAGTGCAGTGATGAGGAGGGTAGGTTGGTTTGACTTGTGTTGCCTTACATGAGTTTCCACTGTGCAAAGTTTTAGGGCATGGTGTGGCAGCACAGTTAGGAACATAAGAACCATTAGGGGTGACATTTAGGAAAAGAGTTATAGGAAAGAGGCAAGTGTACAGGGGGCTTTCTAAGGTGTCACAGCCTCCAGTGGTTTGTAGCTCAAGGACTTTGTGAGCCAATGGGTGTTTATATTTAATGATGTTTAATTGCATACTCTGTGAAGTTTCTGTGCAAACTTGGGGTATCAGCCAACATCTTACTCAGCTATCTCATGTCTGCTGCTGCTGAAAATGAAATCTTGCACGTGGAGTCTCCTGCATCTGTTATGGTGCTTGTCTGCCCTGTTTGGCAATGTTTTAGATACTCTTTCTCTCTCTTTTCTGCCTTAACTAATTCAGTGAAGAAAGGAGACATGACTGGGGAGGGGGAAGAGGGAGAAGGTGAAGACAACTTAGAGCCATCGGAGTTGGAACTGACTGTGCTTGGCTGCAGCAGGCAGAATGGGTTTGTTGTGACATCCAGCTGTGCCTGCAGCTCTGGCAGACAACAGTAACACTCTTAAGAGTGTCACAAGCATGTGTTCAAGCTCTCAGTGTTTTACAGCTTGAACATTTCTTTAATGAAGCCCTTAAATGTTGTAATTTTTTGCTTGGTTGTCATGGTTTAACCATCCAGGCAGCTAAACACCACACAGCCACTTGTTTACTCCCTGCCCCCCATGGGATGGGGGAGAGAATTGGGAGAGGGAGGGGGAGGAATTTGGGCTTGAGGTAGAGTTTAATAGGACAGAAAAGGAAGGGACAAAATTAATTATAATGATGATGATGATTAAAGAATCAGAGTGTATAAAACAAATGATTCACAATGGAGTTGTTCACTCCAATGGAGTTGTTCACTCCACTCACACTGAACATAACATCAAATGGTATGGAATACCCCTTTGGCTAGTTTGAGTCAGCTGTCCTGCTGTGTCTCTTCCCAGTTGTTTGTGTCTGCCAGTCTGCTTGCTGGCAGGGTGGTGAGAAGCCAGAGTCCTTGATGTAGTGTAAACACTGCTTAGCAACAACTAAAATATCCATGTGTTATCACTAAAATATCCGTGTGTTATCACTGCAGAGTGTTAGCAGTGTTATTCTCGTCCTAAACCCAAAACACAGCTACTGGGAAGAAAATTAGCTCTGTTCCTGCTGAAATCCAGACACTGTTTTTGTTTATTTGAAAACAACCATCCTTAAACCTGTATTGCCCCTTTGGTTCCCAAAAAAAAAAAAAAGCCTTTCCCTGTTTAAAACTGCCCTTCCTGGTCTTAGTTGAAGCATTCAGTCTGTGCATTTGTCTGCTCCTTCTCCTGTCTCTGTTCTCCTGGACTGGCTTTCTCCTTATACCCAAATTGCCATAATCCCTACAAGTTGATAAAGCTCTATCAGTGTGGCTTTGATTTATCAATGTGGTTTAGGGTTTGGGTTTTTTTGCTGGTTTTGGGAGATGGAGTGGGAGTGGCATAGTCTTTTGCCTGTTTTTAGGTTTGTGAACCTGAGTGTTCTAAGAACTCAGATCTTGCACGTGTATGGCATGAAGCTCTCTTGTCTCTGCTGTGTCCTTCCGTTTTCCTGTCTGTTGAAATTGTCTGTGACGTTCCAGTCCTAGGATTTACCTTATTAGTTGGGACAGCCTAGCCACTGTGTCCCCATTCAAATGTATTAGTAGCCCTTAGTTTCCTCAAGGTGTGTTGCTAACCATCCTCTTGAAAAAAGACCCACGGGACACCAGAACTCAAAATCAGGACACGGGCAAGTTCTGAGGACGGAGCTGTTATTCAGGATTCTTACCAAAAGCATTTTAATATACTCCCTGCCTGGATTCAGTGCTTTGTTGTTTGGTCTGATGAAGCAGCAATAAAATAGCTTTGTTAGTAATTTTAACAGCCATTTGTCTGAGATGAAGACACTAATATTGGCAAAAAATGCCTGTGCTTTAAAGCTAAACCTACTGGTTTTAACCTTAACTACCTGTTCCATATGTCAGGAAACTTAATTTTATTTGAGAGTTGCTTACATTGAAGCTTGCTGTTTGAAAAGCTGTGTGGCCTTAAATGTAGGTGTTAGAAGGTACTTTCTTTATATTATTGTATGAGACTAATAGACTAAGTGTGTGGGCACAATAGGTTGTTTGTGCATTTTAATATATTAATAGATATTTAAACTAGATTTGAAGTGGTAAAGGGACAAAATCAGCCTTACTGGAGATAAGTCTGTTACCTTTCCAAGATGGAGAAGTTTTCTTCAATATGAAGCATGAGGAATTAGGAGCATAACTAAATTTCTGGAATGATGGCTTTGAGTGACTAAAGAAACATACCTTGCCATCATGATGTCCCAGAGAATATAATATGAAGGAGTGATATATCTCGAAAGTAGAGCAGTCCGAATCATTGAAAGTGTGTCAGTGCTGAAGGCAGCCTGCAGAGCAGATAACTTACAAGGCAGATTGCTGTTGCTAGTGGTTTGCACTACAAAGAACTTGTTTTAAAACTCGGGAACAAGTTTTGTTTGACACTTTCTGCTTTCACATTGATTTCATGCTGTTTGTTGTGTTCTTTAAACAAGAGGTGTTGAATAAGTGAGGCTGGACATATAGAATCAAGATTTTCTTTCTTTGACATAGTTGGGCAAATGCACTAAAGCAAGTTTGTAAAAATACTGTTTTTAAGGTGATGTTGGTGCAGTCATTCATAAAAGGAGAACTTCATTAGTATTTCATTTGAACAAACTTGGCCAAAATAAATTAACCTGGATTAAAATGTTAGTGTTGTAGATAAGTTGTCCCTGTCAAGCGGTAATTTCATTAAACATCTGTTGAAATTACACATTTCTGAGCACTGAAAATGTTTGACTTCCTTTAAGAAGGCAGCTTAAGTGGAATAAATCAGCACTTTTTAATGATTATTTTTCTGTTGAACAAGCTGCATTAGAAGATTAGAGGCAGCATGTCTCATGTTTACCAAAGCACTTTAGTAAAGGAAAAGTTAGTGGCTGAAGTCAGCTAGAGTTGCATTTTTCCCCCCAGGTATTTTCACAGGATCTGTGCATGGGTAGATGACTGAAAAAGAACGGCTCTAGTTATAGCTCTAGTTATTTTAAGAGGGATCACAGAATCACAGAACATGCAGAGTTGGAAGGGACCCACAAGGATCATAGAGACCAACTCCTGATCCTGCACAGCACCATCCCCAGGAATCACACCAGGTGCCTGAGAGTGTTCTCCAAATGCTTCTTGAACTCTGTCAGGCTGGTGCTGTGACCACTTCCCTGGGGAGCTGTTCCAGTGCTAAACCCTTTGGAGTGAAGAACCTTTTCCTAATATCCAACCTAAAACTCCCCTGACACAACTTCAGTCCATTCCCTTGGGGTCCTGTCACTGGTCACCACACAGCAGAGATCAGTGCCTGCCCCTCTCTTCCCCTCATGAGGAAGTTGTAACTGCAGTGAGGTCTCCTCTCAGTGTCCTCCAGGCTGAACAGACCCAGTGACCTCAGCTGCTCCACATACGGTTTCCTCTCAAGGCCCTTCACCATCCTCGTGGTCCTCCTTTGGACACTCTCTAATATTCTAATGCCTTTTTTACATTGTGTCACCCAGCACTACCCCCATCACTCGAGGACATGAGGCTGCCCCAGTGCAGAGCAGAGCAGGACAATCCCCTCCCATGCCCAGCTGGTGATGCTGTGCCTGATGCACCCAGGACAGGGTTGGGCCCCCTGGCTGCCAGGGCACTGCTGACTCTTGTTCTACCTGCCATTGACCAGGACCCCCAGGTCCTTTCCTGCAGCGCTGCTTTCCAGCCTGCCATTCCCCAGCTCCTGAGGGGAGGCCTAATGTATTCCTCCCTCACGAGAGCAGCCTTGCAGCCTAATGCACTGAGGAGTTTCCTTTGTCTAATTAGTTCTGTCATTAGCCTTCCTTCTACTCCTAGAACAGATGGGTGCATTAAATAGTGTGAGGTGATTTAGTTTATTTTTATGTGCATCTAAGGAGTCATACTCACATGTGTCTAAAAGAGCTAAAAATGCATTGGCACAGTGAAAGAATAAGAACGTGCCCCAGGGAAGAGTTCAGACATCTGTTGTGCTTTCATGGTTATACCTGTGCTAAAGAACATCTTGGTTTCACTGAGCTGGGTGCAACTTCGCTCCTGCCTCTTGTGTAACTTGTGCTCTTCTTAAAATATGTAAAGTATTAGAAAATAGGTATGGTGAAATAGTAATTTAGCTAGCTTTTTGGACTATAATTTCTGCACTTTAAAGTCTGCAGGAAGACTATTACATTGTCTCTTCTGACGCTGTGTTCTGGAGGCCTTGTGCACTCTATGCAGAGTACACTTAGATTAGTTTATGGTAATTCTTATGACACTGAACACTTTACTGTAAACAAACTTTAAGAACATGTTCAGGTTTCTTCTCTTTTGCAGCGTGGGGGTGTTGGTGATAGAGCTGCTGTTGGCCTCCTTGTGCAGGAAAGTGGTAAAAGGAGAGCCTGTTTCTCCATGCCCAGTTTGGGGAGCTGGAAGAGGAGGCTGGGTTCAGTGTTGCTGCTGTCATGTAATATGGACTAATGTACAACATGGCTTGAAACTGAAATTACTGCAGGTGCTTCTCAGGGGAGCTGTGGATTTGGAGTCCTGATCTGAAATTATGAAATTCTCCAATGCTCAAGAGCGAGCACTATTATTACAAAGCATTAAATCATTTGATAGAGGTGGTTCCCACATTCTTAGAAATTGAACTCTCTGTCATCCTCTGTAGTGCTTCTGTGTAACAGTTGCTGGTGAAACTGTGTGATGTGCACTTGCCTTCCAGTCTTATGAGCTTTTAGGTAGCTTAATTATTTAAGGTATTTTCCTTCTCAAGGAAGGAGAGCAGATGAAAAAAATGAGCTGAGATAAAGAATTAGGTCAAGTGTCTTCCTGTAGCAGCCAAATGAACAACAGGTGACTAAAAAAATAAAAGGAAATATTTTCTGTTGATGGTAACTTCTACCAATAAGTAATTTCTAGTCATATGCCATGTGCTGGAATCCATCTGCAGAGCTTTTTGGTGGGCTAGCTTATAATAATATTGTGGTCAGAAACTGGACTGTAATTACTCCCATCTTTCTTCTAAGGAAATGTCACTGTTCTTTAGGAAATGCTGAAGCAACAATTTCTTTATGAACACAACACACACGTGTGCCATTTTATTGATTAAATAACCAAGTGAAATGTCAGACAGCTCACCAGGGTAGGCTGGCTTGGAAGACAGGAAAGCAGCACATGGAATCAGTTCTCCTGCTCTAGGCGATGTTAGTGTGAGCTGATCACAGAGTTAAATTCTGGAGTAGGATTAACTTATAGAACATGCTGAATGCTTTGATAAATCACAGACTTCCTGTGGAGTGTCTGGACCAGTCACTTCAGTGTCTGTCACACCTGTGAGACAGGAAGAGTGCTTTTTTATTTTTTCCTACTCCAGAAGCATGCTTTGAAGAGAAATTCACTACTCTAATTATGCCCTTTCATAAACAAAACTGAACACAAATTAAGTATTCTTATTGCTGCTGTTGTTTCTAGTGTTTAAGATTTCTTCTATTGGTAAACCATGTGTGCATAGCATTAATATGTTGTGCTGCAGTGGCTCTGTGGCTCTGCTTTTTTTTTGTCTTTTTTTTTCTTTTTTTTTTCCATGTTGAGATGGCCCAGCTTTGTGGGAGAAGTATAGTTTCAAGGTATCTTAAAGGAACTTGAGCTGCCACTGCCAAGGTCTGATTGCATTAAGAATTTTGATTGATACGGCTCAGGTCGTTTACATGGATTCCTCTATGTTTGAAGGAATTTGGCTTCTCTTTTGGGTTTCTGTGTTTGGGTAGGAGAGAGCAACACACGCTCACATATATTTAATTCTAGACGTTTCCATGCAGGTACCTGAGATTAGATTTGACTGTTCTGTCATATGAGAGAAACTTATTTTTCTTTGTTTTGCTTTCACCCTGGTGTTAAAACTGGGTCTGGTCAATATAAATCAATATGTTTGTGTCTAACTATGCAAGTCTCATACCCACGGTGCACTCTTAAGTGGTTTAACTCTGTTTGACTTGCTTTGATTCTGTCTTGCAGAGTTCCAAGGTGCTTGCAAAGAAGGAGCTGTCCTACATGCCTATCATTGGCTGGATGTGGTATTTCCTAGAGATAGTCTTCTGTAAGCGCAAGTGGGAGGAAGATCGGAAAACAGTCGTACAGAAGTTGCTCAATCTCCGGGACTACCCTGAAAACTTTTGGGTGAGTGATGCTTAACAAATGGACTGTGAGGTGCTGTAGTGCTCAGCAGGAATGAGAGGCACAGGCAATATGTGATGTTTAGCAGGTTGTTGCTGAGATTTTTGATTCATTAGCTTCTTTGGGAGTACCAGGAAAATACTCTCAGCTGAATTCTCTTTGGAGTTTCCCATATTGTATGTTGTATGTTGTCTTTTCCCATATAGTATGTTGTCTGCTTCCTTCTCTGTTGTATGGAGCCCTACAGATATTACTGCAAAAATACCTGCACTGTGATCCACTCAGTAAATTTTGTGGTTTCTAATTACTGGCACTGGATAGGGGTAGATGCAGGGGTTCATGGCTGTGGAATAACAATACAACAATACAATGTTGTATTGAAGCACATCAGCTATATTTGTTACCTAAGCTCCCCTCTCACCTTAGATTGCAGAGTTAATACACTGCAGTTTTCTCCTTCCATGTGATTCTGCTACTCCTGTGAAGGTGTTTGGTCAGACATGCCCCAGTAGAAGTGGAAGCCACCTGGTCAGAGAAGTGGCCTGATGTAGCCATTGTCTCTGTTCCAGGGAGAGGATTGGTGTCACTTCTCATTAACAAGAAAGCCTTACTTTTTGCATCACCATATTTTTTTTAGTATTCACTGTGCCTGGTATTTCCTTATCTGAGAATGAAAAGCCTTTTAATTTTTTCTCTTCGCAGAAATCATAAAAATTGCAGTTCTTCTGAGCTAGTGATGGCAATAGTGCAATTCAGTTAAAGAAATGGAATCTTAAGCAATGTCCCCGGGCCCTACAGAAACTATTGCTGTTTCCTCGTGAAGATGTATATGCTGTATTTCTCATGCTCTGAAACAAATTTCTTTTGTTAATTGTCATTGATTTAAATGAGTGCTAAGCAATCAAAACTAATCCCTGTGCTTCAGTGTTTAAGTGACTTCCAGGCAGCAGGCTGTCTGGCAAAGGCGTGATTCTGGGATTTTAGTTTCAGTTTCTCTCCAGAGATTTGCCTCTGCTCTATGGCTTTTCTATGCACGTAGGCAGCTCAACTCTAAACAATGACCACAGGCCACCACCATCCTGTAGATACTCCTGTAGAGGGATTGCTAAGAAAGGAGCTATACCTATGTAAGGGAGATAATTGTTGATCTACACCTGGGGTTATTGCAGTGTGGAGTTTTAATTTGCTTTTTATGATGATGTAATGTCAAAAGGCACAACAATAGCACCTTGGAAGGTAGACAAGGCAAAGCACACTAAGTGAACTAGGGAGATTTTCTCATCAGGTTCTCTGTCTCATCAATCTGAATAACATTATGCTTGCAATACACAAGTGAAAGCACTCTTGAATGAGATAGAACTGAAGCTGGCTGCTTCGCCAGTTTCTTCAATATCTCTGTCTTTTTTGGCTACATTTTTGCTGTGGTTTACGAGGACTTACTTTGTGTGATTTGGCAGTGCTCTCTGATGTGTTAGTTCACATTCATGCTTGGCAGAAAGCAGATGAGCAAGTGGTAAATCTCCAGAGATCTGTGTGCTCTCCCCTGCCTGCCAGTGGCAAGATTGTAATTATTCATGTCTGAGCACTTCCACTGTATAGTTCATAAGAACATGAGCCTTTCAGTTGTCCTGCATGTGCTGCCTTATGTCTGTTATCAGCTGTCTCATTGGCATCAAGGTTACTGTCTGAAGTTTTCCATGGACCTCAAGTGCCATAGGGAAAGCAGGCAGGCTAGAGTGAGGGCAAACAAGCTGGGCACTGAAGCGTTTCCTAGAAATGTGTTTTATTTAGACACTTAGCAAGTTTTAGATGCCATGATATTTGAACGCTTCACCATCAGAGAGAGATTGGCAACAGGAGTATGTTTTGAGTGTTTTCTAACAGCTTATCAGAGATGGAGTGACTCAGAGAAACCAAGTCATTCTGATGGCAAGTAGCAGAGCAGATGTTAAAGCCTAAAGGCTGAGGTTCAAACCGGACGGCGAGTTGGACGAGTGTTTGGATTTGGGGTTTTGGGGTTTGGTTTTTTTTAGTTGGTTGGGATTTGTTACCTCAGTCAAGTAGATTACATAAATGTGTATGTGGCCATAATTGCCCAAGCTAGCAGTGTTCATCTGGCTTGTGTTGGTGGGAATTTGGGAGAACTCTGCTCAGCCAGCAGAAGACCTGAGCTTCTGTCTAACTGTAGTTCTGTCTTGGTTTTAGTTCCTGATTCATTGTGAGGGCACAAGGTTCACAGAACAGAAGCACCAGATCAGCATGCAGGTAGCTGAAGCCAAAGGTCTGCCCAAGCTCAAGTACCACCTCCTGCCACGAACAAAAGGATTTGCTGTCACCGTGCAGTGTTTGAGAAATGTAGGTAAGGAAAGTCACAGGGGACAATGCTAAATGGTTATTTCCTCTAACTGCTGACAGTTTACCATGCTTCTCTTTTCCCTGTAGTGTGTCCTAGCAGAAAAATCCTGGGATGCTTTCAAGCTGTTTTTTCACTAGCCTTTGGTTTTATTAACAAAGTCCTGAATCAGTTTGTGGGGTTAGTTTTGGTGGGGGTTTTTTGTTTTGTGTTTTATTTGGTTTTCTTGGGGTTTTAATTTATTATTGTTATGTTTTGTTAACTGTGACTCTGTTGGGGAATCTCAATTGCATATTTTGTACATGTTTTGTTGCATATTTTGTACCTATTGCCAAAGAATAGTATTTCTTAGTATTTGCTAAGGAATTCTATTCTAAATTAAGGAAATGCTTCAGTAGAGAGACTGAGGCAGTGCATCTTAAAATAATTTCTTGCGGTAAATGACTACCTCAAATAATACAATTTTTAAATCAAAAACTATTCTACTTTAAATTTCTGTATAGTTTTGCTCTTTAGATTTTCTTAATGGAGCTGAGGAAGGGGAGTAGACCTTGACTGAAGATACATGTAGGTGAAATTTATAAACAGTTTCTACATTATAGAACACGAGTAAGTTTTTCTTCATTAATATTGTTTTGAGCTCCCCATTCATTTCTGGTTACTTGCATTTGCCAACTTTAAAGTGACATCTGTAAGAATATTGCACATGTTGCCTTTGAAGTGATATTCTTTGACTAATACTATCTATCAAATTCTCGGACTAAAGCTATCTATCAGAGTCTTCTGCTGTGTCCTTCACGGGCAAAGGAAAGACAGTGCTAAGTAGCTGTAGTTAGCTACATAGCTAGCTAATAGAGTTGTGTGTTAGATGGCTGGTGTGTAAGAAAAAAAAAAAGTGGTTTCTGGTTCAGAAGAAAATGTTCCAGCTTGACTGAAGTTAATGTCAAAACTTCTTTTGTCCTTGAAGACATGTTTTCATGTGGCATATCTGGGATAGCTGCTGTAAGAAAAGCTTCCCAGTCAGCTGGCTTGCTATCTCTTGTATTTCTTCTAAATATCCTGTGGCAAGCCAGGTGGATCATACCACTCTTGTGGCTTCCCAGGCACCCACAACTTCCTACCCCCAAGATGGATAGCATAGCTTGGATCCTTCCTGATCCATGAAGAAGAGGTAAGTTCTGTGAAGCATCCAGCAACCCCCTGAAGAGCACAGTTTAGCCTTGCCTTTTGAACAAGCATGACTGTTCTGCTGAGGGCAGAGGGTAGTAGACTTGAGGCACAGGAGAAGGGATGAGTCAAAACTCTGTGGCCTCTAATGCCCTGAGCTAGGAATCAGGAACAGATTATTTTGGTGGTGATTTTGTTCTTTTCACTGCTGTGTGTAATGCAAGCAAAATACGACGTGTTTGTGGACAAGCAGCTGATTTGTGGGAAAACATTCCAAAAGGAAACAACTTTAGGAAATCAGAGTGACATAAAAAGTTTTGGACATTCATGCAACACACTACCATAACACTTATTAGTACCCTAAATATTTGAAATACCTTCAGAAAAAGAAGACTGAGATTGCTAGATTACTTATTTATGTAGGGGAGTAGAGCATATGTCGCTGCCTCAATGGAGAAACTGTAACTTGCTAGATGGAGCCATGTAAGGCCAGTAAGAAGGCAGTCTTTCCCTCTGGAGGTTCAAGGAGAAGCAGAGTCATAGCTTCTCATACACAGTTTCAGCAAAAACTGTTGAGATTAAGAATCCAGCCAACAAACTTCTGAGAGTTTGATGACCCCAGACTGGTGTTGCAGGTTCTTCTAGGTTTGTTGCTTTACTTGCCTTGTTTTTTCTTGCAATGAGAGGGAGATAGAAGGGTTACTGCTTGGGTTACTGTGTTTCTCTCCTATAGAGACAAGGGGTTCATGTAAAGAGCATCTGAAAACAAAGTCTTATTTTTTAGAACTCCTTGTAACATTATTATGTACAGATAATAAGTAAATCCATGCATGTTTTTTGAATAGAGAATGTGACGGCAGTCTCTTTTGACAGTCCATGATCTAGAAATGTAATGCTATCTAGAAATTTTGTCATATCCCTGTGCTTCTCTGAAAGTGAGAGACTGGTGCTGAGCTGCCTGAGCCCGTTTTGGGCTCTGCCATTTAGACTAATGCACCTTCTGCTCTCCCACAAGGGTGGTGGGCCTGGCTGGAGTGCCTTGCTCAGGGATGTAGCTGCAGCATGACATAGCAGTGAAACCAAGTCACAGGTTTGGGAGCAGTTCACAGCTGGGTGTGACAGAGCTCCTGTCCCAAGTCTTTTCCTCCTTTCTGACAAGGGTGTGATTCAGCTTGTCAGAGGCTGTAGTGCTGTAGGTTGGGTAGATGCTGGTTTCTCTGGCTGTAGATGTAATTCACCCATGGCAGCAGAGATCACAGGTTGGTCCTCTTTAAAATTTTGTATCAACTCTTAAAGCTACCTGCCACAGTCACTCTGGAAAGAGTTGTGAAGTAGTTCTGCAGTAATAGGAAATAGACGTTGGTGACATCAGTCTGGCAAGCCCACCTGTTAGAAAAACTTAGTTTCAGAAAGAGTTAATTTGATGTGCATATATTGGAATCTGCCTCCATGCCAGTGGTGCCATATCTGTCAGCATAAGCAGATATATTTGGATAAAAATACCTTTCACACAAAATAACAAGTAAAGAACCCTCCCTCCTCACTAATTCCTTTCATAACTGATAATGGAATTGTTTTTTCCTTCAAAATTTGCTTTCAGAAGTTCAGTTCTCCGTACATAATTTGATCCTTAAAGAAATGCTTTTAATATATTCTGAACTTGTTCTGGTATTTTTATCGGTGACCATTCCTACCAGTATGGTTTTACAGATGCAGGCCCCAGGAACTTAATTTCTAGAAGCTGTTCACTTTCTTGATAAATTGCTGTTTGCTACCTGTGCTGTTCATGGAAGCAAATGAAAATACAAATCTGTTTCTAAAACATTCATCCATTACTTACAGTAAAAGTAGATGTCTCAAATACTGCAAAAGATATATTTAACTGTTACTTTTATTGTCTGGCTGTATATCAGGCAGTTCCTTTCAGCTGCTTTTATTTAGTAAAGACTTGTACTTAAAAATGTACTTCACAATGGATTGTAGATAAGCCCAAGTTTTGTTGTGTACCTTTTCCTCCAGTTGTGCATGCTGGGACCTGCAGTCCCAGAGGGAATGCATGAGAATAAATTCCAGGGTGATATTCTCATGGAGTTGTGTGACAGCGTTTGGGGGTATTGCAATGACTTTTTTTCCCCATGAGCATAAAAAATCCGTATTAGTCCTGGATTTTTTTTTTCCAAGTGGGTTTCTATTCATCATCCAGAGCAAGTAACCAAGTTTGAGAGGATGAGTGGTTTTTGTTCAAGCTGGCCCAATTAATGAAATGTTAAATCAAATGATTGTGTCAAGGTGGTGTCAGATCAGCAGTACAGTGAATGTCAGTGTACCTTTCCCTCCCTTTTCCAGTCTTCAGATAATTTTGTGCTAGAATGAAGATGCATGTAGCCATATGCATTGCCTGTAGGTTTGTCAGTGAATTATCCTGGCATAATCTTCCATGGCTACAAAATAATGTGTGAAATTCAAGAGAACAGTCAAAGTAAGAAAAATCCTCTCTAGATATGTAATCTGATGATTTTTTTAAAGTTGAAGTTAAGAAATTAAATCTTAAATTCTTAAGTACTTAGCTCCCTGTCAGAATGCTGTAGAAGGAACCAAAAGTTAATGATATGAAAAAAAGCTGGTCAGAGATTAGAAAACAAACAAAAAAACCTAACCTAATCGGTTTTTTGACAGAAAGAAAAGGCTTTCAAATATTTGTGTTTGGTTTTTAATGAAAAAGAGATTCTGAGATATAACTCCTTTGAAAAAATATTTCACAATCGAAGCAAAACTTCTCAAATGCTGCTTATATTAGCCTGAGAGTGAGACAGTTGCAATGTTTTCAAGATACTATGGAGTTATTTTTTTACTTGTTTTAGAATGTGGATTTTCTGGTCTCTTCAGCTTTTGGATGAGAAAGTCATGAGGTGTCCAATTCTAATTATACAACGACAAAATCCATGTTTAATGGTAACCACTTCCAGTGTGTCACACAGCATGCTAGTGCTTTTTTGACTGTGGATACTTTCTGGCAAATTTTAATTTCATGCAGCCTTTTTCTTGGACACTTTCATTGTTATTCTTTTCCTGCACTCTCAGAATGAGAAAGCTAAAATCTGTAGTTATCTTCAGTTATATCTGGATAACAGAGGTCTGTTTACTCCTGCACATTGCTACCATTGTCTTGGGTTTGGCACTGCTTTGCACCAAAAGATTTCAATGTGTTATTAAAAGGTACTAGACTGAATATTAAACTACAGACCATTTGGAAAATGGAATAGCTTTTTTTTTTTTCCTTCTGGAGAAAAGGAAAACTCTGTGTAAGACTGTCAGCACATAAAGATGTTCCTGTCCATCTCCACAGAAGTTTTTTTATAACAGAATTATCTTCCAATGTGTCTCAACAAAAACCCAATTCATATAAAAACTCAAACGTAGATGCCTTGTAAGAGATGGAAGAAAAAGTGTTGTGTATATCATACTTGCTTTATGGCATCCCTGTTGTTGTTAGAATAATCTCATGCTATTAAAGAATAAACTAAGACACTTACACTGTATAAACCAAACTGAGCTCTTGTTTTCCTTCAACTACATTGGATTAGTAAATTAGAGTAGATTAGTAAAATCTTCCTACACTAAGAAGCTTAAAAATGGAGGCAGATAATTGATTTTTATAAAAGTAATATCATACTTGTACTGGGAGAGTAGTGTGCTTGAAGTAGATTTTGTCTTGTTTTTAGTTTTGAGTTTGGGCTAAGAACCCAGCTGTAGTAGGAAAAGAATGGAGTTGTTAGTGAGGGATAGAGTCCTTTTGCACTGACAGGGGTTTGGCCTTTGTTTTCAGGATTTCCTTTCAGGACTGAAGCCAGGCTGTTCTATTCTCCACTATGAATTCAGTTTTGCAGTAACAAATGATGTGGTGAGTTTCTGGGAGCTGAATGCTGAGACCAAACCATATTTATCTCTCATAGCTAGAGAGGTTTGACAACCAAGAGCAAATCTGTCCTTTGTAATAAGTCTTTCTTAGGTAGGTCAAGAGGTCTTAAAATAAAGGTTCACCACATGCATTTTTATTAATTATTGCAAAACTCTAGAGCAGAAAGCCTAAAATACAACAGGCTACACATGCAAATGCTTCTTAGTCACATTTGTGACAAAAAATAGGAAAGTTTTTTTGTTGTCATTGCGCTTAGAGTTCATAACATGATGCACAACTGATTTCAGTGTCAGGAAGATGAATCGTTCTCTGGTAATTTTGTGACATCAGGAAAATAGTGTATCTAAGGATGTGTTCAAATAAAATTTTTTGCAGCACTTCATGTGGTTCTAAACAGTGAATGCTTTTTCTGTAGCAACTGCTTGTTACTGCTTTTTTAATTTATCTGCCACCAGCCTTTGCGGATGGTTTTACTGTTCCCACCCAGTCCTGAGCTGTACAGTTTTCCCAGTGCTGGAAGTTCGGCTGCAGTTTTGTTCAGCAGAACTTCCATGTTCTATTCCTCACATCTGCATGTCTTCATAGCAGCAGCCAGCTCACACAAGATGTGATGTGTCATTCTCTCTCTGCCTTTGCCCTAGAGGAAGTGCCTGAGTTACCAAAAAATGGACACGAACCAGGGGCTGCTTCAGACCCTGGCTATTTATGGCTGCATCAAGCCCTCCTGCTGTAGGAGTCTCACACACACATTTTACCTATTCTTAGCGAAAGGGTATTCATTGTTCATTGTTTATAAAATGTGTGTCTCCCTGGTTGTTTCCTCAGATTTAGAGGGTTTAGAGTTGTTGATTGACAGTGAGCTGAAAAAGGTAACAGTTCTGCAGCCATTTGACTCCTAGGAAGTCCTAGGTGTATTCTGTCAGAAGCTGTAACTGTGTTCCCTATGCCCATCACTCTGCACCTGGTGAGGAAGGAGGCAGGGGTGGATGGAGAGCAAACCTTTCCTTTCTTCTGGTGCAGTTCCTGAAAGAGTCACTGGTTATTTGGCTTCTGAAAACCTGCATGTTGAATATTCCATTGTCATTTTTACCTTGGTGACAGCTCAAACTGTGGTGCTATTGCTGATGACTTACTTAAATATTTCACTTGTCTGAGAGAGAATTACTTATTCCCATTGTATTACTACAGTAAACACATAACCTGTTTTTCTTCTTGTAGTTTCTGCAGTCTATGATTCTACCCTTAATTTTAGAAATAATGAAAATCCAACATTGCTGGGAGTTCTAAATGGAAAGAAATATCATGCAGATTTATATGTAAGGCAAGTAATCCATATTTTAATTCCTTTTTAGTAGGAGTGTGTACTTGAAATCACACTTGGTCAAATAAGGGAATGTTTTCAAGTGGGTAACGGAAAGCAGATCTCTACCAACCTGGCTTCACAGAACTTCAGATAAAAATTCATATGGGTTGGGAAGTGTTTCTGGTAAGGTTCTGTGATTATAAGTATGTGAGGAGCCCATAAATGTCTACATAACTTTTTGTTTGTTATTTTTTATTCATTTGTGTGTCTTGTTTTCTCAGCAGCAGCACTGGGGCCTCTTTTCACTCACTTGGCCAGAATACCCCACACAATCTAAGTTTTCAGGTGGAGTTGCTTTATACCTGTCTCTGGCACAGGAGTTCCAGAGGTAGTTCCAGTTCCTCTGGTGGAGGTCAGGCTCAGGACTTTCCCATCTGGTGGTGTCATTGTTGATGTTTGACAGCTGCACCCTCCCTACCAAGAAGGGGGTTGTTCAATGAAATAAACATGACCTGGATTCCTTTTCATTAAGGTTTTTATTAATTATGAATACCCTCATGGCTCCCCATGATCTTATTGGGAAAGAGCCAATTCCCAGGTGAGGTTCTACCAGCAGCACCTGTGCTACAGGCACTCAGGGAATGTGATGATGTAGGGTTGGAGCATGGGAGCTAGAAGGGATGCTGCAAGTGATCAGGAGTTCATCATAGCCTCTTAAGAGCTATTGTGGACCAGTGAGCTGGTCCAGTTGCTTTATCCTGGATAGCAACATGAAGTGGAATAGAGTGACCTTTTCTTTCTACTTCTCCTTTTCTGCCCATTTGAATTTTTTTTTCCAGAACTGTTTTTGTCCAAGGGTAAAAAGAAAGTTTCTCTTGATTCCTCTTCCCACGTGATAGCTCAGCCTGATGTCCTCATGTTTGGTGTACATGGCCTGGCTGGATGGCATTCACAGAGCCCTGCCTGTGGATGTCTGCTCCAACAGAGCAGAGGGGTTCCTCTTGCTGTGTCTCCCTTTGCACCATTCCAGCCTGCTGCAAGTCAGTCTGGCATAGCACGGAAATGGCTTTCCACAACTCAGGGTAGCTGCTTACCCATCCTGGAAAGCTGTTACAGGCAGGGTAAACTTCATGGCTAAATTTGTTTTGGCCATTAGTTGGGGACTATCACAGATTTCTTCAAAATCTCCTCCATAGTTGCTTGTTAAAGTGCTGTAGGTGTTGCACAAGTTAAAAAAAGGTGAAAAATGTAGTAAGTCTCTTGTCAGATAATCTGTGTGTGTAATGCAAGTGCTGTTCATGAAAGTCAAAGAATTTAATATTATTCAATTTCTCTTGTTTACCATTGGCAGGCGGATTCCACTAGAGGATGTCCCAGAAGATGAGCAGGAATGTTCCACCTGGCTCCACAAACTATATCAAGAAAAGGTTGGGTTTTTTGTCAAGACAGCACTTATGAACCACTAGTGTTCAGTTATTTATAGTGCTAGTAGACCTTTACAGTGTGCATGTGTAGTGTCCTAATTTGGAGGCTTGGGGTGAGTTGGTTTGTTTGGTTTTCAGGGTAAGTGCTTTGTTTCTCTACATACAAACTGATCTTGTCCTCCCAGTCATGATTGCTTTTGTACATACAGCAACAGGAAGAAAGCTTAAACAAGCCTTTCTAGAGCAGTTTTAAGCCTGTTCTTTAGAAAGTTGCATAAGGATACAAAAATCGAAATTGTCTTACTGCCTTCTGACTGGGAGAAAGACCCCGTTCCCCTAGAAGACACCTTCTAAATCAAGAAGAAACTTGTGGGCTAAATAAGATATTTTCTTTAGTGTATTAGATTTTTTGTCCCTTATTTTACCCTGCCTTTTTTACCAAGGCAGACATTCAGCATTAAAAGGACAGGCTGATAAATTGTTTTCACACTGTGGGTAGAGAAGGCATTCATTTAAGATTCCTAATTTCATAGGATGGGGAGAGAATAATAATGATTGTGTTTGTAGATGCCCAGTGGTTTGATGTTTTTTCTTTTTTTTCTTTGCAAATGCTTTCATATGAATCCTTCATCTTTCAGAATCTTTCTTCTGGGCTGTTTTTACGAATATTGGAGATAGTTGTTAGGGGATGTGCTTTTTGAATGCACCCAGCACTCTCATTTCAATCACTGGGAGTCATAGGTATGCATGGCATGAGGGCCTGGGAGCTCACTTTGCTTCAATACCTTGATCAAAGTTATGCATTCAGACTGGAATGCAGCAGTGCTTTGGATTTAGAAATTATAGAATATAGCTATGCTCTGGTTTCCTCTCACTGGGACAGCAAAATTCTGCTGTGCCATTTGTCGTGCTCTTCCCAGGACACCACACTAGCATTTCTGTATCGACAGCACCCTGGCTGTTCTCCGCTTCAAACCACGACTGTTTCTGCTGTAATTTATAGCTCCTCTAAGCAGCTGGCTTACAGGAATGTGGAAAGTAAATGTGTCTGGAGACCTCACTCGTAGGTCCACTCCCTTTGCCTCTGATTCCTTCTCATGGTTTGTGCCCGTAACACCCAATTCGGGCACAACCCCCAGCACCTGTGCAGAAAAGCAGGGAGTTACCCACGGGCCCATGTACATGTAAATGGTCCTTCTGCTCAGCATTGCAGCAGTCCACTTTCTGCTACTGTGGCTTTGTAGCCCTGTTTCATGTCCCTGAGAGCTATTCAGATGTTTGCAAGACAAGAACATAAGTGCTAATGTGGTGATTGTTTTCTTGAGTCCTTTATTACATAGTTACAGTAATTCACTCCAAGAGTTTTCTGTTATTCCCTCTTTGGCAAACACTCAGTTGCTTCTAGTGCAAACAGAGTATACATCTATCCTTCATAATATTATGTTGTACAATATATCATGGTATTCTTCATATCTGTTCTTCATGACAACTTCATTTCCCAGTTGGTTAAGTCTCTGGTTTCCTATTTAAGTATAGGAGTGAAGTTTTGCATCCAGGAGTGAAGTATGCTGTGTTCAGTTTTCTATTCCACTAAAACATTTTTTGTTTATGTGAACGTTTTTGATTGATTAAGGCTGGGGGGAGCTTTTTGTTTGTGTTTTGGTTTGGGATTTTTGGTGATGATTTTAGTTTTTCCCTGAAGGCAGCATGTTTCTCTATCTTCAGCTGTTTTAGTTTAGTAAAACTTCCTTCATTGCAGTCATTCCTGGGCTACTGAAGCCCATGTCTTTGTGAAATCAGACTGGCAGAATATAGAGCAGGGACAACTTCTTCCAGAGTTCTGAGATGATGAAAGCCCACCTGCAGGGTAAAAATACAAATTTGTTTCACCTTTCTGTCCTGCATCTTAAAAAGATAATAGGCTCTTAGGTTGGATAACAAACAGCAGTGCTGCCCAGGTGCTGTTTCCAAAAATTAATTCTGTTTCAGATCATCTTCAGAGTTAGAGAATATTTATGATATAATATAAAAAATAGTTATTCAAAGGGTAGTAATGCATTGCAAGATACACGCTCATCCCCTGCTTTGTCTGTTTTGGTTGCAGCACTTCCCTTGCTGTTTCAAAGTAAGACAAGATTTGCACATTACTGGAAAGCAGAGACCCTATTTTAGCACGCTTTATTGTTCCCTGTGGTGTTGCTTGTTCTCAATAAGTTTAATAATTTTGCAGTAGTTTCTCAAGACTCACATACAGTGTGCTGAATTATGCTGTAGTAGCATGCTTTAGTGTCTGGAGAGTGCCACAGGTACTGAGGTCAAGGCCTGTGTACTCAAGATGATCAGGATTGCAGAGCTACTGGAATGAGTAATGAAATCAGCAGTTGCTGGACATGGAGACTCATTAATTTTTTTTTTTAATTTATTTATTTATTTCCCCATATTGACATTAGTAAAGGAGTGAGAGTCTTTGAGAAAAGCTTATTCCATTGTTTTTTTACCTCCTTGTCTGATCTCACCTACATGTACCTCAGTCTGAGATAATTCCCTGTGGGAGCCTGTTGTGTTTATGTTCTTGCTACTTATCACCTCATTTTTTGGCTTAGTCACTGCTACAAACGCAGTTGAACAGAGTCCTGCCAGATAAACAGTGGCATTGTGCTGCTGATCTAAACCAAACACTGTCCTCTTTCCTTTTCCAGGCTTACAGTAAGTACCATGTCCATATGCCTCTTCCTCACCAGGGGGAGATTTTGTCCTTTCACATACAGCCAGCACTGTGTCACTTAGTTCCAAATTCCAACAGAAGTTCAATTTGGGTTGCACATTGCCTTCTTTTTTTTTATTTCTTTTATTTTTTTTTTAACTGCCATTGCTAGAAAGGCTCCCTTTGACTTTAACAAGGACTGGATTGAGGATCTTTTTGCCAGGTCTGAAGAGGTAATATGTAGTAGTCACAACTCCACTAGTCCTTGCATGTTTGTTTTCTTTTTATACCCCCTTACAGCCTCAGTGCCTGAAGTAGAAGTTCTGCTTGAGAATCTTAATTTCCATTTAAAAGAGAGCAACCTTCTAATTCTTCTTGCTTATAAGAGAAGCTTGGAAAACAGGGCCTGAAATATATACAAAAATGTCCTAGGCAATCAGCAAAGCCTAACTGAAGAGGAGAAGTGTACAGAACTCCAGTGTTTGGGAACAAAGAATATATTTTGGGATCATTCTTTGTGGGCTTCCTCGCGAAGGGACAGCGGCATACCTCTGCCTCAGACCTCCTGGTGGGAACAGGGAGGAGGAATCCAGTTACCCTCCTCTCATAAGGAGATGGATGTTCCCTGATTTCCCCTCACTGCATTACCCCTCCCCCTCACTGTCTGAAGTAACTTCAATTTGGTGGGGGCGATAGAGGGAGCATGTTTCCACATTGGAATGTGATACCTGCGTGGATGGAATTTATTACAAACTGAAAAGAAGCTCTGTGGGGAGAGGAATGAAAGGAAGCTAATGTGAGTAAGGTGATTTTGGGAAATGGTGAGGTGTATTATCTATTTGAAGCTGGCTTGTTGCTGGGTATCACAGGCACCCTCACAAAAGCTTTGAAGACAGATGAATCCATACATGCCTTTTGCAAGTGAATGAACAGATTTGAGGCTAAGGAATCATAACTCAAGAGCTGTTCCCCCCAGCAGTGGGAAATCTGGTGGAGCTGTTGGCCTTGACATTGTTCTGCCTTTTGTATTTGTTTTCCATCTCTCTCAAGCCTCTCAGTGAGGTGTGGTCAGTGGTTTTGCTGCCCCTCACGCCGTGCAGAGCCAGCAAAGAAAACCCTGCTGTGCTGGTTTCAAGTGAGCCTGTCGTGCTTTCTGTAGTAGTAGGCCCTCTAATGGCAATGCCAGCAATACTCAGGAATTCTTCACTTTCCTGGGTAATACCAGTATTTGGAAACCTAACTGCATGTAGTAAATTCAGTGTACTGATGATGAGTAGCTCTGTGTTATAAAGCAGTCTTCACTGCACTGTGAAGAAAACTTCATACACTGTGAGCTCTATTGGAGGTGGCTCAGCAATTGGCCACAGTGATCCCACTACAATCCACATGGGTAAAACACTTTTGTAATTTTTGTAATCTCAATAGAGTGCAGTGCTTTAATTACTGCATCATCTCTTAAAAGCTATGTTCACTTGGAGATAGATAAAGTGGTAGCAGCTTGTAATTGCTCAAGTTCCTATCAAGTAAGGAATTGTTTGTGTCAGCTGGAGTGTAACTAAGTGTAAAATCATAGCATAGTAGAAAAAATAGTCTTTTGGTTGATTAGTCTTGGCTTTCCTAGAATTTTTAGAAACCAAAAATCCTTTCTTTAAAGAAATATCATACTTCATTCTGACGAAATTAAGGGTTTTTTAATGTCAGTCTAATGCTGACTTCATTAATTAACCAGTTTTTTGTGGTAACATAGATTAATAGATAACAGATTAATAATCTTTGCTTTTGAACAAGGAGGGAGGAGGTTTTTTCCTCCACCCACTTTTGATGTCTTGGTTTAATGAGATGTAAAGGCAATGCTGTTCACCCATGTGGCTCTAGAGGAAGGTACTGAAGTCAAAGTCTCCTGTGCTTTAAAAAACAGATGCTACGAATCAGAAAAAAAACAACTCCACCCTCCCCATTATCTTCCTTGTATTATACTTAAAGGTAAAGTCATTTGCTCAAAGCCAGTGAGAGATTTTGTACTGTTTGCACACTAAACTGCCTGTAGGGAGGTTCAGCACCCAGATTTCCTACCACAAGTGTCATGGGAACAAGGTGAACAAGACTACATCCATGGGACAAAGACAGCAGGAGGGGGTGGTGTTCTTCAGAGTGTGGGGCAAAATGGTGCCTGGTCACCCTTTCTGACCGGTTTGTGGGTGCTGTTTGAGAGCAGCAGTTGGAGAAAACGAGAGGGAACAGAGGATGCTGCTGAGTATGGAGCCCAGACACTTCCCTGGCTTACCTGCGGTGCTTGGGCAGTGGCTGTGGCTCCTGCAGGAGGTTGAGCAGTGATGTCTGCATTGCTGCAGGAGTGTTCATCCCATCATCTCTCCTGTTTTCCTAGGCTGCTATGCTCTCCAGGTGTAGCATTTTTCAGGCTGCTGTGTGTAGGAGAAAGAAAGTATTCACACACCAGTGCATGCTCCCCCTTTCCTTTTTTTTTTTCTTTTTTTTTTTTTGACTCTGTGTTCATTGACTTCAAAGTACAAGCTTTCCAGCCATCAGCTGGTCTTTGATCTTCTCCTGTGGTTACAAGCCTCCAGAAGGAGGAACATCAAAGCCAGGAATGGCTAGTTTTGTTGGCAGATGGAGATTTAATTGTTGCCCTCCTTTGTTCTACTAGGATGCATTCCAGGAAGAATATTACCGCACAGGAA
This sequence comes from Leptocoma aspasia, assembly GCA_013399835.1. Lineage (NCBI taxonomy): Eukaryota > Metazoa > Chordata > Aves > Passeriformes > Nectariniidae > Leptocoma > Leptocoma aspasia. The sequence goes on from VXAX01003049.1 coordinate 767,973, forward strand.
CCTACCCAGCAGTCCCTACAGTACCACCCCGTCGACCATGGACACTTTTGAACTGGCTTTTCTGGGCCTTATTGCTGCTATATCCTTTGTTCACACTGCTCATCAGCATGATCAACAGTGGATCATCACTGACACTGGCTAGTTTTGCATTTGTCATTATAATAGGTAAGTTTTCTGGTACAAAAAGATTACTTACAGTGTAAGTGTCTGATAGGATTTACTGAGATTTGCTAAATATAAAGATGACTTGTGAATTCAACAGCTCATCTAATATGTCCACTCTAGCTGGACTAGGTTAAAAAGATTCTTTTTTTGTTTATTTTTTTATAGTTGTACTACTTTTTTGTAAGAGCTGCTTACAAAATTTTCTGTTTCTGTAGAATTCAAACAGTGAGTTGCCTACAAAAGGCTTTCTTTTCTTGTGTTGTGTGTTGCTGTGTTCTACTTTAAATGCTTAGAAGAGAGGCACAAGGATAATTTATTCCTTTGAGAGTGCTTTTGTCTAATCATAGTCTGATGTGTCGTGCTCTGGTAATCCACGAATTCATGATTTAAGCACAGCCTGTTGTGGCCATCTACTCTGATCTATGTAGCACAGGGCATGGACTGTCAGAGGTGATTGCTACAGTTCCTGTGGTGGTTCTGAACTGCCTTGGTTCATATTTCAACTAGTATGATATTTAAGAGGAGGAAGGAAAACAAAACAAGGAGCTGGCCCAAAGAAAGGGAGGGAGATCTTACTTGGTGTTCTTCATGGAAGGAGGAACCAGGTCAGTTTAGCAAATTGCATCTTATCTGGGTATCTGTGATTGAGTGCTGGTTTGAAGCATAAGTTCCATTCCAGAATAAGCCATACATTTTTAAAGCAAATACTTCCTATGATTGCACTGACCATCACAGGTATTAATGACTTCATCACCTTCATGTCTGTGTATATTACAACCAGCTTTGGAAAAAGAAACAGAACTTCACAGTCTTCCTGACTGAGGGAAGTTGGAGACAGAGCTGACTTAAAAAGCCATGTCCAGAATAACAACACAGAGGAGATAGGAAAATGTGGAGCGTTTTCTTGTCTCAGAAGTGGATCTTTGCTCTCTAGCCAGGAAATTGCTCCTAGCACATAACATTTCTTTGCATTCTCAGAAGTCTGAATCTTGAGCTAGATTGACCAAGATTAACTAACTAACATCCTTTTAGCCATCTGTGAAGAGTTTCATGTGGTAGGCAAATAATATTCTTTTTCAGAAACTGCCCACCAAAACAAATGCTGCATTAAGCTCCTGTTCATGCTTCTTATAGAGGTAATTGTAGAAGGAACAATTTGTGTGTGTGTGTGTGCATGCAGGCAGGAAATTTCCTTCATGATGCTTTGAACCAAAGGAAAATGAGCAGGGATAAGGTCCAGCATAATAGTTGGTACATTAGGTGGGCAGAGTAGAGGAAAAAAGAAGGGAATCCTGAGCTCTTGTCTTCATCTGGAGAAATTGTTGGTGCTTGTTACCCTGGAAATGTTTTGTGTAAAATGTGTAAGAATTCCTTGGAGCAGCGACTACAACTTAAAAGCCTCTTTTTCCACCCACCTTACTTGTTGGAAGTCTCATGCAGTGCCCCCTTCCCCTTCTCTGAGTGGTGAAGAGGATGGGAGTAGAGTGAGCACTGTGGTTGGGGTGTGCTAGGAACTGGAGGCGATGGGCAAATCCCTGTCACCTGCAGAGAAAGGTGGATCAGCCTCCCCTGTGCTCCTTTGCAAAGTGGGTAAATGGCAGTGGGTGGGATGAGGTGTGACACCATTGCAAATGCTACTGCCTGGCAGACTGGTTGGTTGGGTGCCATTTCAAAGTGCTTCATGCCTTGTGTACCCTCCACAGGGAGCTTCACATCATTATTCAGGGTTTCTGGAGTTTAACCTCAGGGCCGACTGCTTTACTGCTTGGCAGTGTAGCATTTCTGATCGTTTTGGATCTAGCCCTTTATAATTTAGCTGAGTGACACCACACCCCTCACCCTGCACCCTAAGCCTAATACAGTCTTGCCATTAGTGACCTAGGTCACATCTTTTCTTTATCAAGAAGTGAAAGAAAGAACCTGTAAAGGAAAAAAAGCTATGATGCTACCAAGAAGAGACAGCAAGAACGACGTTTTCATTTCTTTCCTCTTTTCTTGCTTCCCACTTATCTTTCTTCTGCTTCTAGCCACAAGGAAAGGTTAATAAGCAGGCTGCTCTGAGTCATCTCTTGAATGCAGTGATAATCCAAAGGATTTATTCTCAGGTTATCTGTAATACTGGATCTGCCAGAAGGCTACAGCAGCATTGGGTATGAGCTCCCAGGCTGCCAAATCCCAGCAGAGAACACCTTGAGAGGGTGTGTGATGTACTTTGCTGCCCCACACACGCCTGCCCTGCCTGTGGGCTGGTGCAGCTTGCAGCCCTCTGCTGGCTCTGCAGCACCTCTGTGCTCAGCAACAGCTCAGTTCTCATTCCACACCTGCTGTGACCAATCCCAAAGTGCCTGCAGTTGCCTGGGATTTGCCCTGCAGTGGAGAACCCGTGGTAGAGGCTGCTGCCCACTCAGACTCAGCCACCTTCTGCTGATAAGCAGGGAATGAGAAAGATGATGTCACTTAGGAGCAGATAGCAGCCACTGTGAAGCTGTGGGGGTAAGAGAATCCATGGGAGTGGAAGAAAGCTCAGCCATTAGTCAAACCAAACAAAATAGAGCTGGTTTATCCTGGTCCCTTAAAACTGGATGTGTCATTATGTGCCAAAAGAGCAACAGTTACCATAGTATGTTACAGTCTGTTTCTGTTTTACCATGTTCATTTAAAACCAATGCTATTGCTAGTTGGGAATAACTGGTCTCTTTCTGTGGAAGCAGGGAAAAAACCTCAGCCCAAGCTGTCACATTGACTTTTGTAGCCAACAGATGAGGTTCTGTAGCAAGGCCATTCTCTCCTAACTGTGTCCTGTATCCTGAGGAGGATTTCTGTCATGAATGTTCTGGATGTGGTGCAGCCATCTATTGACAGAGGAGCAGCCAGTGTTTTATTCTGCAGTTTGTCTCCAGCTTTAGGCAAGGGCTCCAGAGTGACTCCTGCAGTGACTGGGAGACAGCAGAGCATGGACACAAACACAGCTTGGAGGTTGTGGCTCTTGGTGGCAGCTGGAACTGTCTGCCCAGCACAGCCAGAGAGGCTGTGTTTGCTGTCTTTACAGTGGGAGTGGTAATTGGTACCTGGTGGCTTAACAATGTAAAAGGAAGGTTTTTCTGTAGACTGGAGTGATTTATCAGGTGACAAAATCAGCTCTTCCCATTGCTCCTAGCAGACCTTTTCTCACTGTTTGTAACTGAAGCACACAGGTAGTGGTTTGAATTTTTTTCCATGGCACTTTGACAGCTCACCTGATACTCCAGAATCAGGAACTTTCCTGCAGTCCCTAACAGCCCATTGCAGTAGATTGCTGGTTTTAAGGAGGTGTTTCAGTACCTGATACAGGTGCAGATAAGCACAAAATAAACCTCTTGTGATAGAGCAGAGTAACTAGGAGGTCCTTTTACCTGGTACCCTCTGCATTGTTTATAGATTGTCATTTGTCCTTTGGATAGTTTCTGCTTATTGTGCTCTCCAGTAAAACACTGACTGGCTTGTAAGTAACTGGCTATTCAGGTGGAAAGAGCTGTAAGAAAAATGCTCCCCTTGAGCTGGAGTGGAAGCACAGCAATCCCTCAGAGCCTAACTCTGAGATCTAAGAATGAATGACCAATGTATGTACAGCTCTGCTTGGTTCAGCTCAAACTCTTTCAGCCCTAAATAAATGACATTTCTTTATACTGTGAATGCTGTCCCCTCGTGCTTTGCTGTTTGGCTGTTCATACTCCCAACAGTCACCACGGTGTGCTCGTACCTCACTGCTGGTCTGGGACTGGGAGCCCTTTGTGATACTACTTGAATCAATGCAAGGCAGTCACTGCTCCAGAGGATAAATGCTCAAGTAGTTTGAGGGACAAAAGTGTTTTGAAAACCATGTGTCTTAGTTTCACAAGACACATGGCAAGAGATTTAGGTACTTAGCTTGCAACAGCTATTTAAAACTTGGTGCTGATATTTTGGTGATGAAGCAGTGAGCACGTCTGTCAAATGTCAGTGTCTGTATTTGACAGCAGCTTTTTTTCTCCTCCTGCTTCCCCAGTCTCATTTGGCTTCAAAGAACCAAATGGTGGGTTGCCTTTCATGTTTTGATAACTTGTTGTTGAGGAGGACACCCACCCTTCATGCTCTAGAAGTAATTTATTGTAAAGCTGTCAACAGCAGTTAAAAGGGGAATGTATGCAAGAGATGAGAGGGTTTTTAAAGGGAGCAGCAGCTATTCCATGTTTAATGCTAAAAGCACAGTGGCATCTGGGCTGATGGCACAGGGCCAGCAGCTGCGTGAGAGGAGTGTTCCCTCTGAACTGAGTGCAAGTAGTGATGAGCCAGCTGGGATTCCATGTGTGTGTGCTGTGCACTGTGTGTGTGGGGTCACACTGCAAACCTGGGGACGTGGCAGTGTCCAGGAGCAGAGTGTGGACCACGGGGCTGGAGCACAATGTGACCTGGGCAGTGGGGCTGGCGATGCCTGCAGGCTGAGATGAACGGAAGGCAAGGAAGGGACAAGCCAGCAGGGCTTTTTCTAAGCTTTTAAGTTTTACAGCCAGATACAAACCATATGCAGGATCGTGCCTGTGTTGATTCTGCCTTTTGGTGGAGCTGCCAGATAGTCTGGCCTTTCAGCCTGGTGCCTATAAATTGGGGTAGGTTGTTTGCTTTTTATGTGTGAGAATGTTGCTTGTTTCTTCCTCATAGTATGTAGGACAGGCCCTCAATGGAAATGTCTCCCATTCGTAGAGTCTTTAGTTGTACAGACCTTAATTTCAATGCATAACCTATATAACTCAAGTGCAAACTATGTGTGGGAAATTTTTATGCCCCTGCTGTGCTGCTTATTGCACTTGCTGTGTGGTATAAAGGCAGGGCAACAGATGAGAAAAAATCCTGAGGTGTAAGAAAAAAGGTGGAGATCCTTTGAGCTAAGGTTTTGCTGAGGGAAAAAGACATCTGAACTGCTGAACTAGTTGTTTTTTGTATCGAGGCATCCTTGGAACTGGATAAAATCCCTAATATGGTGTGTGGCTGCTGTAACAGCTGCTCTTATTTATGCTCTGTGTCCATCTCCAGATGCTGTTTCTATCCCTTGTGGTTAAAATCTTAATGATTTCATGCTTACTATTATGTTATGATCCCAGACTGCAGGCTACATCTTTCTCTTGTGTTCCCCAGCTCATGGCCAGTTAAATGTCAGAGATGGTTTTCTTTCTCTCTCTCTTTCTTGTCTGTGAGAGTGAAGCCCTTTGCTTGTCTCAGTTGTGTGTGTTTCTATTCACGGACTGGCAGTGGAGTGTAAGTGACAGTGAATGCCCTCAGAGCCAGCTCCCTTTCTGGACTGTTCACTGCACAGCTCTGCCTGTGAGAGGGCCCTGCTTTCTGGCATCCACAAGACCTGAGGGCAGCAGCCCCATGGACAGAGTCACATCGAGTGTGACTCATCCCTGGTAGCCAGTTACCACTTGCACTCTGAAAACTGCCAATTTACTGTCAGACTGCCCAGCAGGAGTCTGCAGTGATGCTCTTTGTGGCCGATGTTGTTGTGCCAAGTAGCAGCTGGTAAAGCACAGGGCAGCACTGTTTGCCAGCTGCCAGCCCCCTCCCCTTCCAGTGCTGGACAGCAGCAAATGCCAGGACACGGCGTTGGATCAGCCCTGCGGTTCACAAGGGATGCCTGGTAGTGGGATGAAACCTCTGGATTTGCTTGGTGATCTCAGGCACTGACTTAAACATAAAGAGTCCTTTGGCTGGTGAGAATTTGTCCAGAGTCATCTTAGAGATGGGAATGAGACATTTAGATCACCTCACCTTACTGTCACCATCAGTCAGAAAGACAGTGGGATTTGGAGGCTTAGGGGATATTTTTGGCTTTCTTGGTTTGGGTGCCTTTTTTTTGGAAAGCATTCTGAGTAGAGGGAAGATGTTTATGACTTCCTAATAGGCTTAGGCCTGAAAGAAACATGGCAGTTCTGAATGTGTACAGTAGCTGAGCAGAAGCTTGAGGAATAATAGATTTTGGGCAGCTGAGCCCCTTTACAAAGAAACCAAAAGTGTGAGGGAAAAAGTTTAGGTTAAGTTGCATTCAACTTAGTCACTTAAATGCTACAGATAAATAAATAAGATAATCCTTGCACATGGTGAATTATTACCACTGAATCATCTATAAAAATCTTTTAAATTAGCCTGTTTTCTTTTAATGGACCTTTTCATGAGCTATCATTAACAAATGCCACAACTTACTTTTTTTTAATCAAGATCTGGAGTTCCCTTGCGTTTGCTTGTGCTCTTCCAGACGTGGGGCTGTTGAAAGCCAGAATTCCCTTCCCCTGGCACGTAGGGCTGTGCCTCTCACACCCATCCTGGTTCCTTGTAGCCTCTTCCCTGCTGATGGGAGGGGACGTGTCCAGCCTGAGGCTCTTCCTTCATGAGATGCCATAGGCATCTCATAAGTTGATGTGAAGGTGTAGGAGTGTCAAATGCACCTTTCATCCAAGGTCTCTTTCATGATGCTACACCAGTACAGATCTTCAGGCCTTGCCTCAAGAAGCTTTAACTGTGTTTATTTTGCAGCTTCTGTTGGTGTCAGATGGATGATCGGGGTTACAGAAATTAACAAGGGCTCCACCTATGGCAACAATGACAACAAGCAGAAACAAAAGTAGCACCTTCAGAGACTGCTTCAATCCAAAGGGAACAAATGGAACTGCTGAAAACTCTTAAGTGCATATCACGGTCCTTCAAGTGAGATCAGAGGATGAGCAATTGCCGTGCATATCTGAATTTGTGCTCCTGTTGTTTCTCTCTGGGGTTTGGGCTGGATGACATGCTGAAAAGATGCACTCCTTCCTATACTCTCAACAACAGGTTTGCACATGTGTGGTTGGTTTGTTTTCCTATGAAGTGGCTTAAGTTTTGAAGAAAAAAAAATAAATTCCAGCGTGCTTGTATGAAGAGACTCTACCTGGAAACTAACCAGAGGTACAAGCTTTAATGTCAGAAGATTGTTACAAGATGATTAAACTTGATAGTTGTGTAGCTCACACAGTTTAACACCCATAATCTGTCAGTGTTCAAATGCAGTACAGCAGGATGCTGTGCTGGGTTATAGCAGTATTGGACTGAAGCAGCTCTGCTGAACTGGCAGAACTACAGTGGAGTTTTTGTACATCTAGAACTTATTGCCACAGTGTGCACTACATGCGCCCTTCAACACTTCAGCCAGACCCTGGACATCCAGAGAGCCTGGCAGTAGCATAACCTGGATCAGAATTTGGTCTTGTGGCCTGAGCAGAGCTAAGTTACCCACTGCCCTCTTTTTCCCCAGTCCATACATCCGAGGGAAAGCTGAAACCTGTAATTCTTCAGAGTAAATGTAATTTTTAGTTTGGAAAAATTAAGGTAGTAAAATTCTTTTTGGCTTTAAATGCTACTTAAAATTCCAGGCCATCCTAACAATTTTGGAAAGAAAATAACTGGGCACGGTGTAGTGAAATAATGCAAAAAGTGCATTAAAATGTATGCCCCACACCCATACTGTTGTGATCCTAAGTAACCTGCTTGTCTGTCTTTTCTGATAAATTAGTTTACTTGGTGCCTCATAAAAGTCAGCCTAAAGTAATAGTAAATTATTTTCTTCTGGGGAGGAGGGGGAAACTAGGAGAGAGACCTAGGACAGTGGGTATGGCTGATTTTTTTATGTCTGTCTTCATTTGACACCCTTCTGAATAAAACTGGAGTGAAACTCTGAGGAAAGTGGGGTTGCTCTGACACTCCCAGTACTGATTTCAGGGCAGCTGCCTCCTGTTTTTAAACCTCCAGAGTTAAGGATCTGCAGTTTACTACTTGTTTAAAGCGGGAGAAAAAAGGAAAAGAGGGGACATTAACTAACAGCAAATATGACTGGAAAAAAACCCCAATTTTTTAAAATTCTGCAGATCCTGACACTGAGCAGTGGAGGTTGTGATTGACACATTCAAAGACAGTCCATATTCACTCAGCATAGAACTAAACCATGATAGTCTTTAGTGAAGAAAGTGAGTAGTCTTACTCTAGCAGCTGGTATAAAAACATTGCTCTTTTCATACAATAAAACGGAGGCCAGAAGAAACAGGCTTATAAAACAATATGAATCATTCCATAAAATATGTATTTGCTATTCAGTCCATCAGATAATCTAGAAACTCACCTTTTTAATATGCAGCACCTAAAAAGCAGGTGAAGTAATGCTTTTAGCATGGAGCAATAAGTGAAGTTTAGGGATAGTGGAAGCAGTAAAACTTACAACATGAAGGAAGGAATAGGCCATGTGAGAGACTGCTTTGGAGGGCTTTTTGCCTCACAGATCTTGTGTACACATGCATTCCCTGTGTTCTGAAGTTTTCAGGAACAAGTTGTTCAATGTCATGAAACATGGGCTCAGATGTTTTTAGAGCCCAAGAGTAGAAAAAGAGTAGATGATTTACAATGCTATTTAATAAAGCAGATGCCCTGCACTCCATTTGCTGTAACACTCTTAACAGTGAAAAACTGAGTATTGCATCCTGTAGTAATGATCAGGCACATTAACAAGCCAGACCTGAAGACACTGTACACAAGAGTTGGAAAATGGGTTGGAGGGGAGAAAGGAAACAGGGTAGGATTTTACTGTAAACATTACCTGGCAGGCCCAGTGGCCTTTTCTCAGGGTGGTGGGTGAGTAGTTCTGAGCAGCAAATACATACTCCTGGAGTGACAGAGGCTGTTCTGCCTTCTTGAGAGCCACGGATTTCATATGCAGTAAGGAAGATATTTGGCATTCCTTATGAATCTCAGTCCTTTCCCCTCCAAGTGCGTGCAGTGCCCTTCTCCCAGAGGAAAGCACCAAACACGGAAATACTTCTGACAGAGTGCCGAACCCATTTCCCTGGGACCAACCCTTAGAACAGGCTGAGGGCCAAGCATGCCACTCCTGGATCCATCCTCCTAAGCACTTGTGCAAGTCCTGGCACACCACTGAGGCCCTTCCAGCACTCACTGACAAACAGAAAGCTTAATGGTCCTTGCCAAAGTTAAACTCCTCCAGTTCACTGTATTAAAAGAATGACATAGGTTATTAGGAAGCAGTGTTTGCCCCTCATCCCCACAAGCAACTGTCTGTTCTACAACTGCCTTAACAAAATTAGTCTTAATGTTTGTTTATACAAAAATAAAAGTATGAAAAGCTAATATGCAGTGAATGAGTTTTCTTTTGGTAGGCAAGAACAAACTGGTAACAGTTTGTCACCTTTATCCTGACTCCTGAAAGCTGCCCACAGTTCCTGTTCGTGTTCAACGGCACCTGAAACAAGGCAAGTGAGAACACAACTCACTCAGGTACTTCTCTTGTACTGCAGAGTGAAACACACAGCAAGCTGGGTGGATGCTTTTACCTCAGGTACTTTCATAGTCCTTTACTGAGGATGACAGCATACTTCCTCTCCTATCACACAACTGAAAATACAGCACTGAAAAGAAGGGCAAGTCTTTGTTTAAATTCATTCTATTTTTTGAGAGCCTATATACATGCACAGGTGACATGCACATCAAGGCTCATACTTCTCTAGATAGAAATGTCAGATTGTGTGGTACCTCCTTGACAACTCACCCCACTCCTGTGACTAATGAAGGATTTGTGGATTAAAATGAGAGACAAGACACTAGACTATAAAACCAAATATTAAAAGCAAATTTTAAATTACGTATTTCAAGTCTAAAGCTGTAAACAGGAATATGTAAACACTAATGTTTACAAGTAACAGTTTTAAGTCACTTGTTTGTAATAGCAAGTAAAAAAAATCGACTAGATCATGCATTGCAGGCTATTTCTTCCAATTGCTAACCACTTCTAATCTCTCTTTCTTTTCTTGAGACTGATGACAACTGAGGTGTGGTAGGGAAATGAAAGCCCAGGATCAAAAGTCAGTTTTCAAAAGGTGAAAACTTTTGAAACTTTTCTGTTTCTTTGCCAAACAGAACACAAGAATCAGCTTGTACATTTCTCTTCTAGAAGACAAAAATGTCATGCAGAGCACTCCCTGTTCACAGTGCATACATTCAAGAATGAAGTTATCCCTTAGATAAAAGCTAGTGTCAGGAATTGCCCATCACCCTCTTTTCTCAGAAGGTGATGAAAGGGGGAACACCTTACTTCTCTTATCTCTTCTGTAAGAAACACCTCACACTACTCATCTTGAAACTTGACAAAACACTGACTATTGCAATACAAGAGCAGCTTATTCCAGTCAGGTCAGCTGAGCAGTCTTACCCCAATGTTGCAAAAAAGTTTAAAATGTGACACATTCCCATATTTATTGTTTGAAGAAAAACCCTTCACCAGCATCTCCTAAAATAAACCATTTATTGAGAAAAACCTTTTTTTTTTAAATTTCATTAATCAGCCTTGTGCATAACAAATCCGAAGCTTGCCAAAAACAAATGAACAAAAACCCCAGTAAAAGTTCACAGTCAGTGCACTCAAACAGATTAAAAAACAAGGTCCATAACGCCTGATAACACTACAGCATTTTTCTGAACCTAGAGAGTTCAAAAATACTACATATTAACAATACAAGTTCTCAATCAAATGAGAAGCGGGAGAAGGAACAAAAAGGGGATGGTCCATATACAGTAGTAATGGCACTTTCACTGAAACATGCAGCTTCTTCCAGCTTGCGGACACGTCACGTGAGCAACATGTGCCAAGTAAAATGTACAGGAGCAGCAGAGGAAGTGACACTGTCACTTGTGCAGTCTTCGTTAAGGTCAACTTTTATACTGTTTCTCAGCACAGTCTTTATGTAAATATTACATACAGTAGTGATTCAAATCTTGTCAGAATAGAAAAGGCCAGAGATTGAGTAACTTCATTCTTCATCTGTGCAAACCTGTGAAAGAAGCAAAAGGCAGTTACTTCAGCCATCTCCCTCTTGCAGCAAGATGATAATGGATCAATTTCTTCAGCACCTTCACATCTTTGAAGTTTTTTTCTCTCCCTTGTTCCACAGTAATGCATTACAAGTGTTTGTATGGGAGTACTGACATTCCTACTGTTACCGTGCATCCTTTAGGTGCCTAAAGCAATGTCCACCTCTGATGGATGGGATCTGCTACAGCTGCACTGATGAGGCATGGGTGATGATCCCAAACACACTGCTACTGAACCAGAACACCAAAGTCATCAACTTTATGGTAGAAAATGAGACAGAATTCAGTAACCTACTGCGCTCCTCGTGCTTCAAAAAAGAAGTTACCAATACAGCTCAATTTGTAGCTCTGAATATTTGCATGTTCTTAAGGAAAGCAGCACACTGCAGTTCATGCAAGAACTGTAGACTGTTACAGCAGCTGCCAGATAAAACATTCAGGATGACCTTAGCCTTAAGTATGAACTTAAAGAAAAGCAGCTTTTTGCACAGAAGAATGGGGGAGTTCTCAAGCATGTGCTGGGGGGGCTTTATCTCTAAAAACCTGTGCATTTGTACTTGCTGAAGTTTTTGCTGCAAAGCCCTTCAGATCCAATTAGCTACCACTGAGCTGAAGCCTGACTTGTCTTTTTAACATAAAGATAATGCATTTCAAAACAGCAGTGGAAGTTTATTGCATGGTGCACACCACATCCTATTTTCACATGCTTGCTGAAAACGACACTTGGGCTTCTGGAAAGTTGCCAATCCATTTTTCCCGGACAGCATCAATTTGCTAGCAGCTCCTCACCATGATACCAACCCCTGTGGCATCACTGAGAACAAAGAAGCCAACTAAAAGCTGTGCCCCATTCCCATCTGCAGTGTTTGTAGCCAAAGTCATCAGACAAACCTTGACAAAAGGATGATCGAGAAGCTGGCTGGCCGTCCACCTCATCTTTGGGTCACTTTCCAGGCAGTGGCAAAGGAAGTCTTTCCCTTCTGGGCTCACCTTGTCAGGAATAGGAGGTTTATGACCCATCCCCACTTTATACATGATCTGGAAGTTGTGCTCATATTCATGCCAAGGCCTCTGCAACAGGTGACAGCATTGCTAAGTGCAAGCTTTAATGAGTAACTTGCTACCCACTAGAGCATGTATTTCTGTGCTCCAGGAAATGAAAAACCATTCCAGTCTTTGCAGACTTGAGTGTGGCAAACTGCTGAGAGTGGGACCAGAATTTGCAGAAAAACTGCTGTGAACAGTTTGCATTTCATCAGTACATGAAACATCCCTACCTTGCCCGTGACCATCTCTATGACAACACAGCCGAGGCTCCAGATGTCTGCTGCACGTCCATGCCCTTCTCCTTTAGCTCTAGTGATTACTTCTGGAGCCATGTATGCTTTGAAACAACATATATGATGCCATCAGTTCATACAGCAGAAGGAACAGTATACATCAAGTGACTGACTGGGTAAACCAAATGCTTTTTAAAATACCCAGTGAATTACTACTCGGGTTTCCTTGCTAAGTTTTGCCATTTGCTGGTTCTTGTTCTTTGACATGTTTTGACATTTCTTGTTCTTTGACATGTTTTCAGCACAACTGTCTTTCAGTTTGAAAAGTGATACTGAAAATGCTGTTAGAGTACATGCTTTCAGTGACTGCCATTTTCTAAAAATTCATTAAGCAGCTGTTTAGTGAAGAGTACTGTTTCAGTAAGGCTGCAGAGAAAAATACAGCCCCAGAAGACACACGCTCTAGCGTCTCTATAGTTACAGACAAACACAATTTTAACTCTCACATTATATAATTCACTTATTGTTTTGGCTTCTGGATGTAAAGCACAAAACTAGCTAAGGTAAAATCAAGTTTCCTTGAAACACACGGTTTTACTCCATCCTTCTGACAGAGGTATCTATGGTAACTAGACAAGTACCTGGCTAGCACAGGCTTCCTTACCTGCAGTCCCCAAGGTACTGTTCACTTCTCCAGGCATTGTCTGGGTATTGTTCTTCAGCTTCACTGAGCAGCCAAAGTCTCCTAGTTTAATCAGTCCAGATGAGGTAAGAAAGATGTTGGCTCCTAGGAAACACAAGGAAACACAGACACACTTTTTTAAACCAGAGCTGAATTGAGGGCTTCTCAATATAGCCTTGGAAGTTGCAATGGATAATAGCTGAATTCAAATTTAGATCTTTACCTGTGAATTAAGTGTGGAATATGACAGCACTGAAGATGTTCTGGTGGGTTTGTGCTAACATGAAGTGTACTGGAAGTTGACAAGTGTTCAAACAAACAAAAAAAAAACCACCAAAAAAACAGTATGGCAGGCAAATTAAACAGCTTTCCATACAAGCTCGTTACAAGAAATGACTCCTTCAGGAATTCCAGTGCTTCTCCTTGTGAGCATTAAACTCAGAAGACACTGCTTCCTGGCAGAGGCCATTGCTGTGTCCCTCCCACTACCATTCCTTCAGTTCTTCTGAGTCAAGACAGATGATATCATACTTGTCAATAAAAATAGTGTGACCAACAGGACAACGGAAAGGATCATCCCCCTGTACTCAGCACTGGTGAGGCTACACCTCAAGTTCTGTGTCCAGCTGTGGGCCCCTCACTACAAGAAGGACATTGAGGGGCTGAAGCATGTCCACAGAAGGACAACAGAGCTGGTGATGGGTCTGGAGCACAAGTCCTGTGAGGAGCGGCTGAGGGAGCTGGGGATGTTTATCTTGGAGAAGAGGAGGCTCAGGAGTGACCTTATCGCTCCCTAAAACTGCCTGAAAGGAGGGTGTAACCAGGTGGGGGTCTGCCTCTTCTACCAGGCAGCAGGGACAGGACAAGAGCAAATGGCCTCAAGCTGCACCAGCAGCTGATGTCCAGCTCAGGCTGGACATCAGGAGGAATTTCTTCACTGAAAGAGTGGTCAGGCATTGAAACAGGCTGCCCAGGGAGGTGGTGGAGTCACCGTCTCTGGAAGTGTTCAAGATACAACTGGGCATGGCACTCAATGCCATGATTTAGTTGTCTGACATAGTGGTGGTTTGTCCAAGGTTGGACTCAATCTTGGAGGTCTTTTCCAACCTTAATGACCCCATGGTCACAACTGACTTTCAAAACAGAGTTTATAGCATTTTATTACTTATACTACTAAGTGCCTACTCCTGTTGCACTTTACTTCCAGAGTAATTTTTGGAAGAGGACTACCATTAAAATAAGTAGCTATACCAGCAGCTTACACTAGAACAAACTTCCCTAGCATAGTTAAAAATCTCCAAGGGGAATCTGCAAGTGGCTTTGAGTCAGGTGCTCAACACAACAATACAAAATAAACCAAGTGGTTTTGACAACCTGTGGTTTTCTTTCATTCAACATTCTGCCAAAATATTCAGCAACAGAAAACAGGTAGAGCAGAAGGAGCTCCTTATGTCAGGCCACATTCTGGACTCTGCAAGTATCACAATGAAAGCACAAGGAGGTTGCAAGTATCACCTGGCAGAAAAAGAGCTTCAGCTGTGGTCTTTCTTGAGGAAAGATGGATAGTGTGCCCAAAACAAACTGCTCACCTACTCTAGGAGTAGGCAGACATTGGGTATTTCACTACACATAGCCTCTTCCCATGTCACACAAAAGATTCATTCAAAAATGGCTCATATCAATAGAACCTTCCAAAGTTTCTCACTTTTGTTCCACCTTGAGCAGTGCAGATAATCTAGGCTGATCCTCTTTTGTGTTAGTCTTAGTTAATAGCTTTTTCCCATTCACTTGGTTGGGCATCCCCAAGGTATTCACAAAGAATACAAAGAATCCTCAAAAAGCTCAAGTCAAAAAAAGGCAGTGCAGGTCAATGATGCCAAAACCCTGCCCGTTTCTCAACGGACTCTGACAACAGTTGGGAACTATTTAGTCCAAGAGGTGTTACATAGAACTGCAATTGATGGGTGAGCAAAATCATTAACAGAATTAAATTCCAACCTTTAGTTACTGCGGAATGTTACAAGTCCTGAAAGAATTAACCTTCAGGGAATACAACTTGTCTCCACATTGTGTGCAATGGTTTTCCACTTCTGGCATTCAGATGCTTGCACATCCTCCAGAATTCTTTCACTGGATTCTGCAGTTTGCCATCAGTGGGACCTATGTTCAGAGTCACCCTGCAATCACAGGTGTGTGTAATGGACTTGGGCAGACCATGCCTCAGCTTCTTGAATGAAGGATCCAGAAAGACACAAAGTAGTACAAGAAGGCTGCTTGAAGGGACACTAAGTATGGGCAATGCATTAGGAGAGTGACAGCTTCTTCTTCCTTTGAACTGTCAACTGCTTTTCCAAAGTTTTCAAGAAAGTAGGTGCACTTAGCCTAAAAAAAGAGCTTAGGAAAAACAGTCTCACTAGCAAACACTTTCCAAGGATGTTCTGGAAACCTGTGTTTCCACTCCTCAAGAAAGCAACATGAAAATTTCAGAGAAGGCTACAAAGTGTTTCCAACTACTATAGTGGATGGAGGCTGGCAGTGCTGAAGACCAACAATCTCTCTTCTGATGGAGTTTAGGCTACTGGAATAGTTTCATTTAGTACAGTTCAAAACCTTCCAAGGCCTTGCAAACGAGACCTTATCCCTTTTAATAAAAAGTGATGACAATTTAGCCTAAGTATTGCCAGGAAAGCTTCTGTGAGCCCTTTTCCTGAAAGCACTTGGAACTGTCAAATGGAATAAAGCACTGAACCCAAGTTTCAGCAAGAAGCCAGAGACAACACTTGAAGACTCATGTTGCAGACACTTTCTGTCAGCTTCCACTGATGTGGTATCACTGGAGCCTGTTTTGTAAACTGCTTATTCAGAAACCAAGACCAGACTGTAGAAAGAGTCTTTAAAAGGGGTAAATGAAACCTGCACAGAATCCAGCAGGATCCATGTAAGAGCAGACAAGAGGCCAGTACTTTAAAGATGCCCGATGCTTTTAACACTACTGGGAATGTAACGAAACTCCTACTCATCTGCAAGGTTAATAGGCAAAACAAAACCAAAGACCTTGAGTAAAATGGTGGAAAGAGACCACCCCCATCTGATCCTTCTCTCCCCTTACACATGCACTGTCCGAAGCACCATCACTGCATGCACTTGGCAGAGGCAGGAGGTTGCCTGGTTGTGCACAGCCCTCCTGCTGTTACACCACAGGTCCTCCTGGGCACACTGTGAAGAGAGTGTCAAAAGCCACACTCCTGCTAGAGCAGCCAAAACCTAAAGTATTTAAACTCAAGTTTCATGCCCTGTACCTCTGCCAAATCAGCCCCATAGTAAGAACAGTGACAACTGCACTAGCATGATTGTCCAAAGGTTTTGGTGGAAATCCTGTGACTCCATGGAGCAGTACAAAAAGCCCCACTAAAGACTGTGCTGTAATTCCAGAAAAAGAGGCAGCTCAAACATTCCACAGCCAGTGCTTAAGCAGTACAGCAGCCAAATTCATTCAAGAAACAAGCAGGCCAAATGCTTCCCTTGGATGAGAAAATCAGCTTTCGCATACTCTTTTTCTCATTCTCTTAAGAGAGCATGACACATGCCCCACTCCTGTTGCAGTTTTCCAGCTCTTGCTGAATGACATTCCTTCCTTTGTGCTCATCAGGAAGACAGGACAGCAGAAGTTTTGAGCTAACAAGAAGGTTACAAGAAGACAATAATACAGTAGCAGTTTGATGAAGACTTTTTCGTATAGAGCATCTCATTCACAGGTTTCTGATTTACTGAAGCTGCAGATACAATCCTTTCATTTTCTGTATTCATCCAAGTACTCTTCAAGAACATGCCCTTCTCTCCTGAAGAGAATCCACCTGTCATGGCCTCATTAACTCAGCTCAATTCAGCACTCGTGAAACCACACCTTGAGTGCTGTGTCTTGTTTTCAGGCTCTGCAGCACAAGAGAGACAATGACACAGTGGAGCAAACCCAGGACAGTGGTGTCAGAGTTGGGTGCACCCAACATACAAGGAAAGGCTGCAAGATGGGTTTGCTGAGCTCGAAGAAGGGATGCTCGGGGGAGTGTGTGTGCAGGGGATTTATTGCTGTTTTCAGCTGTGTAATGGGAGGATAGCAAGCCTGCAGAAACAGACTTTTCCCTCAAAGGCACACTGTGAAATGGTCATGCAGCAATGGACACAACAGCAACCTTGGCAGATTCCAGGGAGCTATCAGGAAAAAGCTTTTCACAGTGGGAATAGGTCAGTCACTGGAACAGGGCACCTCCATCCCTGGAGACACACATGTATCTCACCTCAACAATGTCCTGAGCAATCTCATCTAATCTGACATTGAATCTGATACTAAGGCTGGCCCTGCTTAGGACAGAGGGCTCAGAGATGTCCACAGGTTCCCTCCAGCATTAAACACTCCATCATTCTGCATCACTGACCAGAACAGCTTCCTTACAAAAAGTGAAATAATTCTAACCAAGGAAACGGGGCTTAGCCACAGGAATTCAAATTCAATACCCAGAATAGAGATTAAAAGAGTATCACAAGACACTATCTCCTGCTACAGACCAGCACCACCTGCTTTTCACAACGATGCAGACTAAGCAAAAGCAGTGCAGCCAAATGTAACAACCAGCCAACACAACCCTCCATCTGCCCTCACCACCACAGGTTGAAAAACGTTTTTGGCACTGCATCTTGCTTTGTCTTTTACCCACACAGAGCTGGATGCCATAATAGCATCTGAAAGACAACGGTGGCACAAGGGGACACTACTAACCAAAAGCCTATTTTTGAGCACAAGGTATTTGCAGACACCAAGTACAGGTATCTTGCAAGATACAGATAAACAATAATTATAAGAATTGCTTATCTGAAAAAATTGCTAAAAGAAATAGATCCACAGTGATGTTTAGCAAACAGAGAGATCTACTGTGATCTGACAGCGAGATTTTCATAGGACAGCAGTTTTTACAGTCTGAATGTCATTCTTCCCTATCAGAAAAATAAGAGTACCAGTCTACACAAGAGATAAAATTAAAATTAGTGTTCTTTACTGCTGTTAGCCTGAAAACTTGGGGATGCAATGTTAGCATAAAAGAAGTCAATGAGCAAAAGACTTCCAATGCATCAGGTAACCTTTATAAAAATACCCTCTGTGGTCTGTCTTTATATTCTGCCATGGAGTTTCAGGAAGGTCTATACACAGATGTGCCTGCAGTGACCCTCTGTTACTCTCAAGAAACACTCCAACATTTGACATAAGGAACCTGTTGCAACAGAAATGCTCTCAGATAACACAACATTGCAGTTCTGTTAAACAGCTTTTCTCACTCCATGCATTTCCCTAAAGAGCAGAAGACCTATTTGGAAACATATCCAGATATCAGCAATGACATTGAGCAGCACAAAAGAAATCCCTGTCAGCCAGCCTTGGATTTTGATCACAACGAGCTTCCAGGAGAGCATAATCCAGCTAAGCAGAACCTGGACGAGGAATGATCAAGAAAAGGGCAAGGAGGGAACTGTGAAAAGCACAAAGGGAAATCCACAACTGGAGAGAAACCTTTGGTGAGGAAGGAGAACCAGAAAAGGTAAGATTGCTGGGGAATGGGAGTGAGGGAAAGTGTTTTCTAGGAAAAAAAAAGCCAAAACTGACTCAAGAGTGGCCTACCTGGGTGGAAGGCCTCTGGATCGTAGATAGTTCTTTTCCCAAATGAGAAGCACGAGGCCAAAGGACCAAGAGCAACTGGGAACCTCCTACACTGCTGCGGTGATTCAAAACCCTGTGAGCAAGAGGGACATAGAAACCCAGCATCGTTGGGTTGCACTGCCTTGTCACAAAATGAGCATTCACAGGGCATATTGTGTGCATTGCTTCCCCTACCTTCGCCTAAGTTTCCTGCCATCGGTGAGCCAAATATGGCAGACTAACAAAACCAAGATAACCAGACATGGAGAATGTTGTTGGAAGGCGCAGAAAAAGAAAAATGAACCTGAAATGAGGAGTGACACTGGGTATCTTAATTGCCAAGCCCAACCCCCCTTTGGTTACTGTAGTTTCAGTCTGCTAATTACGTATGCAAATGCTGACAGCCAGGCACAAGAAGATAAATGTATGGAAAAAAACCACTAGATAAAGCGATATCCTAAAATCACTTAAGTTCTTTTAACAACAGTTTTTTTACTAAGTTTAATCAGCCATTCATCTGAAATTCCAAAACTCTTTGGGAAAACGGAATCACAAAGAAAAGTTCTGATGCACAACTCTAGCACTGTACACTGCCTGTCAGCTCCAGAAAACACCACGTATTTGCACAGACAAGGAGGAAAACAGCATTACATAACTCAGTACATTAGTACTAAAATGCAAGGACTAATAACTGAGTTTAGATAAATCCCCAATAATCTTAACAACCTCTAAAAAAACTATATAAATCATGGGCAAAATTTATGAGTTTGAAATGACAATTGTGAATGTTTTTTACGATCTACACTTAAAAGAAAAAGCATGAAATTAGCCAATAGTTTGTAAACTGAAAAGTTAGTGGAAGCGTTATACAAATAATGGCTGCAATACATAATGCACACTAAATATGCAAATACATCCCCCCCATCCTTCCCCCTGCTCTCACCACACTGAAACAACATCATTACCTTTTTGGTTAACATTACCTTTAATGTCTCGATGAACAATACCATGTTCATGTAGCACATTGATAGCAATCGTGATCTGCTTTGAGTACAGCCTAATGACATGCTCCTGAAGGCCCAGTTTTGATACCTCCTCCAGAGTGCCCTCATCACAGTATTCCATGAAGATGTACATTTCTTCCTGTTTTGGGAACCAAACCAGATTTCATTGGGATTTTATTTTGCATATTTTAAACACTGAATTAAGATAAAGTTTTCCTTACATCCTTCATTGTTCATTAAATAAATAATGAAAGTATTAATGTCTTAATGAAAGTATCACTTACCATGAAATATCTAATATTCTATTGCACAGCTCTGGAAACTCTCTGCTACGTGCCTATTTGCATCATTTGTACATAACTGATACTATTTGCTGGTATAAAAATAGTGCTTTGGCATCAACCAAAAGACACTTTGGAAACCTTGCAGGTGTATTACACAGAAATTTACAGAGATTCTTTCCTTATTTAGAGAAGGGGGAAAAAAAAGAGCACACAATGATGTTTTGGGCTTGTTTTTTATCCCTTCTCTCTGTCTCAGTTCCTGCAGTATCATGTGTTGATTGCTTGGAATGGGGCAAGATTTTGTTCTTTGCTGTGGCTTGAACAAGCACGCCAACTCTAACTCACTTTAAAGGAAAAATTAGGTTTCTCCTCCCACTCTGTCTCCAAGCCCAGATGTTTTCAAACAGACTGAATTAATATAAAAAGATGGCAAAGACACCAAGCTCTTAGAAACTAATCTGAGAAACCAATGACCCAGTGGCACAGACACCCAAACTTGTGCCTCCAAATAGGGAACTGCAGAAAGCAGCCTATGTCCCCTTCTAAACCAGCAATGGGTCACCAAAACAACTTATTCCATAGTGAGCAAACCAGTCAAATCCAAGCAGCACTTTCCAGCAACACATGAGGACTTGAGACTCACAAGTGGGAAAAGCAGAAAGTAATAAGAAGTTGGGTATCTCAGCACACAACTCCAGAATCCAACTCCATATAAAAATACATTTCCTTAGTTCTGCTGCTCAAGCAAGGAACTTGCTTTATCCTTAGATGCTAGCTAAATTTCAGTACTTGTCTGGCCTCAAGATTTAAACGGAAGTACAAGATTTTTCCAGGAATCAACATGATACAATACAAGAACAACCTTTGCTGCCTAACAGGGGCAGGTTTTAGCCTGTCTAGTCCTTATCTACATACAGAAGTTACCATACCATATGACATAACTTGCTTTTAGACCAGTTCAACAGAATAGCAGCATAGAATAGTTCCAGCATTACTCACTCTATACACTTATTTTAAGCCTCCTCTGTTTATGTACCAGTTCCAAAAAGTCTCTCCAAAGTATGTATCAGAGACCTCAATATCCAGAGGAAAAAAGACACACTGCTGTTCACAGAGATGACCAGAGAAGATTAACTAGAATGTTCTCATTAAAAACCTCCAATAATGCAAAGCTTCTTAAAATTTTCTCTTTGCCTTATACAAAAAAGCCCCAATAATTTATGTTTTCTTACCCTGTGGAGCTCCACACCAAAATAACGAACCAGATTAGGGTGTTTGATGCCTTCAAAAATCTTCAGTTCATCAGCTGTTTCTTTGATGGTTTTGTGGTCATTAGGTTGAAATCTTATCTGCAAGAAAGATTTGCCATTATTTTGCTGCTACTTCAAATTAATAAGGAACAAAAAAAAAAAAGCAAACACCCAATCCTAAACTCAAACACAACAAAAAGCTTTTGTTGTTGTTGCCGTTAAAAGCACCATCACACAAAAAGCCCCGAATTACCTCTCTACATCCCCAAACTGAAACAAATAAAGAACACTAAGCTATTTCTGGAAAATTCCCTACAACTATGATGATTTATGAACTTTATAAGAGCAAAATGATGTTACTTAAATGTGTCAACACACTAGTATGCACATATATATCTCTTCTGTGCTTGCCTTCTAGCTTAAGTGAGGTAGACAGACACAATACAAGAGAATCTGAAAGCAGCATCAGAAAGAGCTATCCTTCAACAAAGACTTTTTGTCAGGTACTTCATCACCAGAAGGTACAAGGGATCTCTTTGAGGGTTATATTTACTGAGAACGAGGGAGCTGCAAGGAAAAGGTGTGGCACAGAACAAATAAAAGGTTTTGATGGAAGAAACGGGTTTTCATTGCTTCTCCTACAATATGCTGTGATGGACTGTTCAACGAGGAAAAGCATTATCAGGTGTTCCAAAAAACTGATTTAAAGCTTCTAACCACGCAAAGATAAGCAAGATGAAAGCAAGTTATGGAAGAGGCTACTTTTACCAGATTGTTAGAAAACAGAAGCTTCATTTAACTGAGTGCAGGACAACTGATAAAGAAATAATGCACATATATTGCCTTCAGTTGCTAGGAGGTTACGATTGTTACGTTCTGTGTAACAATTCCAGGATACAGTTTGTACTCAAGCAGTAGTATAAGTAAATTCATGAAGATTACAAAAAGGTGACAAATGATATTCAAGTATTTTACATATTCCCTGATGCGTAGTTGCAACACTATGTATTTGTAGTAAAGCTTGTCCACTATAATTTGAAGTCCTTTTTAATGACACTGTGGTTGAGGTAATACAACCACAGTGTCATTGGTGCAAGGGCAAGGGAATGCAGTGTTCTTAACCTGTTTAAAAAAAAAATCAATAAATGTATCTTCCTCCAAGTTATTCTTAAAGAAATCCAGAAAAGCCTTCTATTTGGAAGTTGCAAACAGTTTTCATTCAAGCCTAATGAAACAAACATCTCTCAAACAAGATCTATTTACAACCTTACTTCAGCTTCTGCTGAAGAGCACACACATGCTAATCTGTAAACAGCATCTGCACCTAGAAAGCAACTTTGAATTACAGAAACAGAGTGCAGCTGATGGGAAGAGGAAATGTTATTTCACCAGGAGAAAAAAAACATAACAGCAACAAAATCTCAAGTGTTGGTATTAGTCAGTGACTGAGTATGGGTACAAGAAGTTAAGCACAAGCCCAGTCTTGCTTTTCTACACCCTGGAGGTCACATACATATTGTGTGTGTGTGTAAGAACTGGCTCATAAAATGTAACTGCTGCAACATCCAATGGCTGTCACAGTAACTGCTGTGAACACTTAATGGTTTCATTTGTCTAAAGATGTAGAAATGCGTTAAAACTAAACAATAATTTAAAACAAAAACAACCACAAGGTGTTGTAGGGGAAACAGATCTCTACGCCTACACAGATTTACTTACTTCTATCCTGAAAACTAGATTTTCTGTACCCACCAAGTTAGTCAGCAGTTTTGTGACTCAACCTAGCTCACACTACAGGAGAAGCTGAAAAACATCTGCTGTCACACTTCCTATCTTTTGCTCTAAGGAATGAAGAAAAAAGTAATAAAATGTGAGAGAAAACAGTGCAAAGTAAAATATAAATTTCTGTATAGTCTTCACTAATCTTTCAAAACTATTTAAAATCTCTTAATGGAAGTTCACATCTATTAAGCATTCATTTAAATTCACAACCATCCTATGAGATCAGAAAAAAAACCATTATCCATTTTACATACATTTAAATTGAAAGTTATAAACTGAAAAGCAACTTGAGGAAAAAGTGCTAACAGCAGCTGTGGCTACAAGAAGAAACAATTTGTCTTCCCATCCTTTCCCCGTTAGCTAACAGTAATGTGCAGAAACCCTCAATGCCTCCTACATCACCCACATTTGGTTTAGAAAAAAAAACAAGGGCAGCAGTGATTCTTGTATTCACAGTACTCACCTCCTTCATAGCCATCAGCTCTCCAGTGTCAACACTGATACAGGTGTAGACCTTCCCATACTGGCCTTCACCTGCAAAATTAGGGTAAAGAAAAATCAGTACACTGCCTTCAACTAGCAACAGGTACATCAACTGCAATGAGGAAACATCACTGCTTTTTACCTTTCTTTTAGTTTAAAACTCCAAGTAGCTTTTAACTGTAACAATACCACAATTCATAGCCCTGAATTCAAGCTGAATGAAAGTAAAAACATTAATCGGCTGACCTGAAAGAAAACTTCTCAAAAACAAAGATTTTCCCCCAAAATCCCAAACCAGAGAGTAAAATATGATCATACAGGGGAAACAGTAAGATTGGTGATTCAAATCCCAGAGTTCCAATTAATTTCCATTCATATTTCTGGTTCTTCCAAATGTGAAGAACTTGAACATTTCACAGGTTTAAACACATGCAGGTAACACAAGACCATACCTAAGTAATTGCCCTAACCAAATCCTTCTCCTCGTTTCCTGTTATTAGACCAATGAATACTTCAGTGACCTCCTACATTAAGAAAATCCTAGCCACAACAGCATTTTGTATTTTAACATTTTGATTTCAGTAAAGCTGACAATTCCTATGCAGAGACCGAAAATTTTTAAAGACAGTCTTTGATTTCCTTCAAAAATATGAAGTTTGGTATTTTAGCTAGATAAATGAAAGTATAAAGCACTTACCAATTTTGTTTCCTCTCTGCCACTTGAAAGTCACTTTTCTCAAACCTACATGCATGACATTATCGTAAGATTTCGGTGTGTCACAAACTTGGCCAATTATGTTCTTCCTTCTCATCTCTCTGTATCTCCTTTCTTCAAACAACTGAACAGACTTTTGAACAGCTTCGATCGGGGCTTGCTTGGAAGCAGTGTCTAAAAAGAGTGATGAACAATTTCACTGATTGAGAAATATTCACCATCGTATTTTGTTATCTTTTGATATCACATGAAGTAACCAGAGTTAAAAGAAAACTAGTTTTTGAGTCTAATTAAGATGTAGGAAAATAATAAGACATTTTAACAATCACATGAAACTATCACTTATGAATCACATACAAAACTAAGGTAAAATAAGAAGAGTGGTACTTTCCTAATCATCTCTTACTTGATTAAAGGAAACCACATTTATGAAACGCAACACACTTGTTTGCATTTGACCTGTAACCAACCTCTGATAGCAGAAATATGTTAGGGTTGTAAAAGCACTAAGGAAAGAAGGACAGGTAAGGTTTTGCTCTTCAGAAATATGAGAGGTTTCTTGAAAGACCCGTGGTATATGTTACTTCAAAGACTGAGAGGTATTAGAAACTCCAGCTCTCAAGTCTTATCATGAAACAGCATCCTAGTGAGTGAGACCAAAGAGATCTCAGGGCAGTGTTAGTTCGTCCCCTCCTAGTAAAGCTCAAAAATTATACACCTGTCACTGTTGACAGCAGTAGCCTCACCTGTTCCTGGCAGTCTCTAAAGAAGAAGATGATACTCCCAAACTATATATTCTATTCCCCTACCCATAATTAATACTATTTCCACTATACTAAATATGCCCTGCTGTAGTTTTAAACCAAAATCTTTGTCTTATTCACAGTGGACAGTAAAACCAGTTCCCATTATAGCAATCTTCTAGAAATTTTCAAGTTTTCCCTCATTCTTCTTTTTTAGTTTAAACAAACTCAAATTCCTTCAGTATTTATGTTCCAACTTCTAGATTTCAAAACAAGAATTTGTAATTCTTCCTGCGTTCTGTTTAAGACACATAAGGAGATCAGTTTCCAAGGCGACAGAAATGTTCTTCTCATGTTTCATGAGGTTCTACCCTCACACTCATGTTTGCCACAATACATGCAAACAAGCTTCACGTATCGATCCATACAGTACAGAAGTGTCTGAAGTAATCAACTTACTTTCAGTTTTGTGAAAATCACTAGTAAGACAGAGAGGAAGGGGCCCCACAATAGCCTTAAATTTAGGAAAGAGTATGGGATCACACGGAATAAGCATGCCAAAATAAGGAAATCCCACACTGGGGGAGATCTTGGAAAGTGAGGAAGTGCTTCCCACTGTCATAATTGGGCACTGAATACCGACAGCAAATTCTACAATTTCTATATAGTAACAAATTAACTAAATTTTGTAGAACACGGGTAGTACCTTTCAGAACTGAAAAGAATTAACTTTTATAAAGTTTAATTACTTCTACCTCAAAAAGTACACCTTGTGGTTCTGTTAGCAATATGCCATAGCTGCAATCAGGGTTGTATTTTTTCTCCTTCCTATGTATAAAGCTGTGAAATTCTCTTCACAATCCACAATAAAATCCAACCTCTCAGTACAGCACAGGTCTAACAGACATTACATTACAGTGACTCCTAAACACCTACCTTTGGTCTGGCTGATTAACGTTCTGAGCTCCCAACTCCGCCGGGAGGAACCACTGGAATCTCCTTTTGGATACAATGGCTCTAGAGAAGCAACAGCGTGAGCACAAAAGTAGCTTTATCTCATATTAAGGATTATGCCACTATTTTCAGCAGAAGCTGAGATCTTACATATAGGACTAATACACCCTACATATATAGCAACATATGCTCTTGAAATCAAAATCAACTTCTCTTTAGAAAACAAATTATAGAACAGAATTTCATTTATATAGAAACTGAGATCTCCTTCCACAATTTAAGGAAGCACTTCAAGCCAGGGCACTCAGAATCAAATATGCAAGACATGTGTAGGAAAACAATTTTCTAACATTTCTTAGAATAAGATTTGTATTCATTCCAACCTAAGCCAACTTCCTTTTCATATATATACAAAAAAAAAGGAATAAGCATGAGGCAGACAATCTTTTCAACATTTGCTTAAAAACTAACAAAGACGAAAAAAATCTCCCACACCTTTTAATATAAATTTTTAAGGCTTTTCTCTCTATGAAATCCAGTGTGGATGACCACAATATCAACTCTATTTTGCTTCAGATTTTGTACTTCCTTTTAATTTGCATAATCAATCTTTCAATGTATTTGTTGCAATAAATATCACATATACAGGGGCTGGGGAAACCTGAAAGAGAAGCCCTGATCAGGACATCAAGTCACATATCCTGTCCCTTCTTCCAGGATTCAAACAACAGCAAGTATTTGTAATATGAATACTGCAAGGATAAAGAACTGGACAGAAAACACTTCACTGTCCTGATGGATCCAGTTCATACCTCATTAGCAGTGTTTCAAAATTTACTATGAAATGGAGTATATAATTCAGAAATCATATTACTAATTTCATTTTGAACACTGGAACTTAGTAAAGCACCAGGAAATCCCTTCAGATACAATTCAAAAACACTATGAATGGCAAGAGAATAATGGGTATATCTGAGAAAAAAAGGACTTCCTCTGACCATATAAGCCCACAAGTTAAAAATCTAAGATTTCTGAATGCAATGAGGTGAAAAAAATTTTTGGAAAGCATATGAACTGGGAACAGAGAGAAATTTGTTAATGACATAAAGCATCTGCACATCCAGGTCACAATTTGTTACTGTGACAATCACCTTCTCGCTCTTCGGTGGGACTGGAGTGACGACTAAGGGATCTGAACTGCAACTCAGCTGCTATCGAAGCAAGTCGATCATTTTCAGGGACACTGGAACCCCTGTTAAAAAGAGCCATCATACTAATTAACTTGTCATTAGTATTTATTTAGTGCAAAGCTAGTTTAACTGCAGTTTTTAAGAGACAGAACCTCTGAAGCCTAGGATATGAACCATGAAAACAACGTGAAAGAAAAATTGATGGCGAAAGGTAAACAGAAAACCCTCTCTGTGTTCTTTCTCCCTCAAATGAAGACTTTTTAGATGAAAATGAAGATTTTAATTATGCTACCCTATGAAAAATCCCTAAGCTTCCAAAGCATAAACTACTTCAAACTGTTTCTTGCCCACAGAAACAGAATCCATTTCATGACTTGTAACCTACCACTAAAACAGCTGCTGCAGGATGCAGCTTGTGCCAGGGTTGGATATACAATCAGAAGTGATTCAGCTGGGTGATAATGTGAATTATCACATTCATCAGATGAAAGGCAATAAGAGAATTCATATGTGCCTAGTGCACTGTAAATATAGTCACAGTCCGTAGTCATTAAGTCAGAACTAGTGGAAAGAAACATAAGCTGGTTGACAGGAAGGACACTGTCAAATGACAGCAGCCTGATTGCTTAGAGGCCTCAGTTCTTCCGGACAGCAGAGTGGAATCCAGTGCCTCAGAATAAGAGCCAGATGAACAAGAAGGCTGAACAGAAAGGAAAACAATATTAAGAGAAACAAGACTTAAATTCTTAGGTCTTCAGGCACCTTACTCCAGCCCCAGATAATAATTAGTCCACTCCTTTTACAGTCGTGAATTCTTTGTGGAAAAGGCTCCCCTTCAATTTTTAAAGTTTGATGGGGAAGAATTGTGACTGATGTCTCCTTAAACATAATAATTTAGAGCTAAATGTTACTGAAAAGCAGGCAACATTGTTAAATCCTTCACTGAAAGCTAACAATTACAAAAAGATGAAAGATACCTTGCATCACACCTATGAGAGGACTACCAGTCCTATAGTTGTTTCTAAATTGTATGTGAGTATTACCTAAAAATAGTTTTAAAAAAACCAAACAAAAATAACAGAAAAACACCACGACAACCTTAAGAACAGAAGCCAAAACCACAGACAACCTATTCCCATGCAAATGTTCTCCATACAACGTTTGCTTTGCACTTCCTACTGCTGCCCAACCAGATTTTGTAAGTTTGAGCAGAACTGAAACTAAACTAGTAAAAAACCTCATTGTTCTTCAGGAAGTTGAGGTTTTAATGAACAAGAAGGCTAAGGCGGTTCTCAGCATATACACAGCAACAATTCCTGATGCATGAAATGCTTAAAAAGAAGCAAAGCTACATCACCTCTAAAATGAGGCAGCAGCTGAACAGGCCTAACCACCATAACTTTGAATGCAGGTGCCTAAACCCCATTTCAGGCCATCTTAGGCACCCACACCTTTTATTGATCCAGAAAGTCTTTATGCATATTATTAGGCAAAAATTATAGTCAAAGAGTAGAATGCTTGATAATTTTTGGCTCCAGCCCTGGATAAATAACAAACTGATGAATAATAACCACAGTTAGCTCCAAACTTTACCATCTATAAAGATTATAAACATAAACCTAGCATAAATGTATAAATACCAGAAAGCTCAATGTAAACAACCAGGTATTTGCACTTTGGATTTTAATTTCTAGTTATATTATATTGGAGTTTTTTTCCTTTTGATTGTTGTTAAAAAAAAACTTCACTAGAACTATGATGGCATTTGTGCACTATGCACTGCCTAGTACAACTGATTTACCAAGTTGCTACATTCAACTTTTCATAGATATTTAATGCTTATAATCATGTCTTAAATGTCTAAAGAGTTTCTGGAAAGGGTACAAAGTTTCTGTCTTTGTGCGATTCCAGCACTGGACTCCACACTTTGCCAAGCCACAAAATATTTCATTGATCCAAAAGATTCCATTTCTCTTTTGGAGCACAAATAAACAAAGTTCATAATTAAGACTGCAATGCATCAAAGTCTGCAACTTTCTTTTAACTATACTAAAATTTAAAAAAATTGTAGAAATGTATTACATTATAGTATTTTGCCTTCCTCAATAAACAGAACCCCTAAAAAAACCCAGCAGCCTCCAGAACTCTGTCTTTGCTTTCATAAATTTTTCTTCAAATTATTTCTAGCTCATACAGGGTATTAAACACTACTTAAAAATCTAGACAGTGCATTTAAAAAACCAAAATAATGGGATATTTTATGAACAACCATCAGAAAAATGGTTTTAGAAAAAAAGCTGAGAACTCTAAGAAAATGCAAGTCTTCAAAAAACACTTATTATCCATCCCACTGTCAGCTTATAAAGCTGCCAGAACCTCTCAGTGAAAATTTTATAGCATGTTACTTACTTCAAAGGGCTATTCAAACACTGCAGACTACTGCCTACTCTGTCTTTTTCATAAAGGGGGCTTAAAACAGAGGCAGGAAGGATAAATAATGTCTATGTTTGAATGACAAAAATTTCAAGAATTATTTATTTTCAACCAAAAAAGGGCCTAGATTCATAATCTATATATCTGGAGGCTACTGTAAAAGGTGCAAGTCACATCTTGCAATAAGAATAAAAACCTTGCAGAAAAGATTGCATATAAAAAGTGGCAATTTACTTCCTTCTTAACAGCTTAATGCATGCTTGTGTCATGCATCTGATAACAAATCAAACTACAATGGTCTGCTGGCTCACAACCAAAAATTATTTATTAGAAAACAGTTCATAATGAAGTTATATCCAAGTTTGCTTTGGTCACCATAAATCTATTGTTCCTTCACCACCTCTTTTTTTCTCTACCAGTTTTGTGATGCAGTCAGATATGTATATCCATTCATATGAATTTCTATCCCAAAGAACTTTCAGTACTCTGCAGTAGAAATAAGAATCCAAAAAGCTATTTTTAAACCCTAAGATAACACCACTGTGTTAACAGCAGGCTTTTCACAGTCAGGTGTGCAGGGGGAAAAAAAAGGTAAAATAAAGTTGGGAGACATTTCAGTGGTCTGACTGTAATATGAGAAGAAGAAATACCAACAGTCTGAAATTATAACAGCCAAATCAAACAACAAAAAACAAGAAAGATACTAACATAGGTCTGTCAAAAAAAAAGTCACTTGTGATGATACAGAAGCGGTTTTTGTTACATATCCTGATACAAGAATAGTTTCTTTCATATTAAGTATTCTGCACCACCCTAAGAAGCCAAAGGTGTAGCAAGAAATGATTTTTAAAAATCCTCATGTGTTTAATTTTGCATTTGCCACTATACAGTATTTCAAAATATTTATGATGGACAACAGCAATACCAAAATTGTTAGCTAACATGAAAAAAAAAGAAAATCCTTGCCCTTAGTTGTATCTTGCAGTTATCTTAGCAGAAGTGATTCTATGAATCTAAGTGTTAGTTATCAGTACTAATTATTTACTAAAGTTATACCAATGAGCTGACTGGCGTATGTTCATTGCATGGACATTTTACAGAGCAAATCTGTAATCTATGTCAGAACTGCACGCTTTAACTACCACATGTTCAGGCATTTTGAATCTGAAAGTGGTCTCATCACCAATTTCTATGACACACGATTTTGCTCAAGTCGAACATGAATGAAGGAGCCAGCGAAGACACGATGGGAGGGAGGAGCGCGGTGCAAGCGATCTATTAGGATGTATGTGGGAACAGTTATGTGGGTGATGTAGGGAGGATGAGTCTGCTACGTCACGGAGCGCAGCTACCTGGTCTCATTTGCACTGCTCAGAGGTTTGGGCTGGGCTGAGTCGCTCCCAATGGGAGCGGGGCGACTCACAGCAACGCTGCCGTGGCTCCGCGCATCGCAAGGGACACTCCGCGTGCTGTGGCAAGGAGAAAAACTTCAGGAAACAGTTCAAAAAAAAATGTATGGAGTTGAAAGTTTGTTTTAGAAACAAAATATTGAAGTGTGTATAATGATGCCTGATTTTAGAAGTTTTTCAATTACATAAAGATTTTTATGTGGAATAACTCCGGGTCTCGGAAGCTTTGTGGCTGCCAATGTACACAATAATAATAATAATCCTCAAAATAAAAATCTTCAAATCTTTAGAATACTACTAGTTCTGCCAAAGCTAATTGGCTTCTGAAAAAAATGTCAGCTGTAGAGTTTCTCACTGTCATCATATTCTTGGAAAATAGGGCCCACTGTGTAAAATTATGTATGGCAATGTTTATTTCAAAATTTTTAAAACTATTTTAGCAATAATTCTCATGTCAACTCTTTCAAAGGCAGGAGAAAAGATCCACTGTTTTAAGCTTGCTCACAGCAGGTTGGTAATGATGAAGAAATGCCACCATATGTCAGAATGCTACATTTTTAAGTTCCATGTACGTAAATTCCAGAAAGCACTGCCACAGGAACTTAGACAGGTATTCAAAGTGTGGAAGGAAAGAAAAGTCTTGTTAATGAGCAGTTTTCACTGAATTAAAGCTTTTTACGTTGAAACACTGGTTTCAGGAAAGATAAAGGGGATAAGAATGACTTCAAAGTGAGAACGCATGCACCAACAGAAAGGGCGGTGGGCAAGCAGCAAGAAAAGGAAACTTGTATTGTTCTTAAAAGCACATCAATAAAATCTGGATCACCTGCATGCCAATTTTTTTTTCCTGCTTTGCCCTCAAAGGTGAAGAAAAGGTGTTCCACTTAATGACATTCAGTATAGCCAAGAGAGGATGAAACAATTTTAAATGTTGTACTAATGCTCAATACCTGAAGCCTTCAGGCGTGGGGATGATGAGATGAGGATTTGGTGGATCACTATGGCACCGAGGCACTTTTACAGGACGGGGACTGTTTCGATGAACAGCTGCAAACATAAAAACAGATCACATTTACTCAGATGTCAGAAAAACTCTCTTAAGGGCCATTTCAAGACACAAAATTAAAACAAATTCCTATTTACAGAGTTAAGTGTGAACTGGCATATATTTTCTTATCCTTTAAGAAAAATACATATTATAACAACTTTAAATAAATCAATTGTATGTATTAAAACTTTTCATATTTTTGTATTACTTAACTCATCCATAAAATAATGAAAATTCTCCAGATAGTCAAAAACTACTAATTAGAAAATGTGTACATACTTCATAAAAACGTCATTATTTCTACTTCACAAATTAATCTTATTGCAAAATAAATATTAACCAAGTAATGATTAGCAAACCAAAGAGCAATATTATGTTCCTTTCCATAAGAATTAAGCTTTCTCAGACAATAATGGAAAGCAAATTAAGCTGTGGAAAAAAACCACATATGAGAGTTTTATCCAAACTAATGTCCCCCATGACAGTCTACCCCAAGGAAGTGGTACAAATGGACGGGACAAAATCTAAATGAGTAGTCACTGTCTTTACGTCTAACTAATTCAGTGCCTCCAAGAGCAGTCTGCACCATCTGCCCTCAACTCCTTAAATAGTAAGAAAAATACTGTGGCAGTCACATCTCAAGACAGCTGGTTGCCCACCAAACCATGAGTCAGTATTTTCTGCCAGGCTAGCCTCCTCTCAGGGAACTAAGCTTTTGCCTTGTTTGCACTACTAGGGCAATCGAAAGATGGCAGGGCCAAACGTTGGTTGTCCTGCTGTAATTGGCAAATACGCTAGCAGGAGACCCAGAAGGCAGATCCTAACCCACCCAGGTAGACATCAGCTGTTTCACAAAGCAAAAAGACAGGATAAAACACCAGGAGATACATAGCTATGTGTCTAGAGGCAGCAGCGTGAACACAACTGGATTCTCAGCTTTGGGAAAAAGAATAAGGACCACAGTGGGTTTAAGTCCTTCAAAGTGGTATGCAAATGTAACTAGGAAGTCTTATTTTTCTTCTGATCAGGAGCTAGGAATGGGTATCTGCAATATCTGCAGCCAGGATACAGTTTATGTTAAATTTCACATGTCTTAAAGTTTCAGACTGCTGTTGAAGTCTGCACCATGCATCTGTGTCACCTTCTCCCCATGCCTCTGAGACAAAAGCTGTCGAGCAATTTAGTTTGTGTGATCTGCAGTGTCTGCAATAGCATTTATAAGAGTTTCAATAATTTGGCATCACCACGCTGGTGATTCACCTAAAACAGGCCTCCCTCTCAACAGCAGTACTGAAAGTGAATGTACAGGTTTTACATCACTGTACAGAATTTGGTTAAATTTGATTTTAGACTATGCTTCTTTGACTGACTTTCATTGCAAAAGGTTTGTCAGCTATAAGACTTTCTCATCAAAATGGTATCACAACAAGCTTTCCTGAAAAACTGGAAAACCTTCTCTGCTGGGTGAAGATTACCCTCCCTTCATATCTTCTATCCTCAAGCCTGCCCAAGACGTGGACACCAGGAGACAGATAAAAAAGATGACGAAGTATTTTGAAAAGTAAACAAGTCAATGGAGTTGAGAGGAGGAAGACAGAAACAGTGCTGAGAAAGAAATTATTAAAAGGCACACACAGCAGACGAAACATTCTTTTCTCAAGATGCATCATCAAATATGTTGATTTCACTCTATTGATATCAACATTTATATCTATTAAGATGTATTTTACATTATGCCATATTTTATATCAAAGAACTGCTTTGCACAGCCCCCATGTATAACTCATGTGTACTTGATAATATAAAGTCCATTAGAAGCAAAAACACCTGTGGTGCCAAAGTGTACATAACTGCAGCAGCACAATGAAAGTTTGGGAGAGGGAGCTGTAACTGTCTGCTTAAAGTTAAAATCACTTCTGTACCCAATCCTTAAACAACACAGCCCTTTTCCTATAAGATTTGCAGGATTTCACAGGAAGGACAAAATCAGAAGAAAGTATCTGTAAAGCTTTGAAATTTCTTGGGTAAAGCTACCACACTTTATCAGGGAATAATGGTTTCACATCATTAATCACAAACAGATTGAAAATACTTTTATTGGTATTTCTCACATTTTAAAAGCACTTTATAATCAAAATTCTGTAACAGCAGCAGCAAAGCTCCAGAACAAATGCCAGTAACTTCTGCCTTACCAAGGTACAAACCTGTAACAGGACTGTGAGGTTTTCCAATAACATGGCCAATGCACTCATTCATCAGAGCTTGTAAACTCTAGGAAAGACAAACATAAGAAGTTGTTATGTTTTGTTACAAGAAGGATGATGGTCATATGACAAAGCTCACAGTAACAAAATTACACTGTTCAAGTATGTAATCTGTCAGATAAGCACCCCTATATTCTACCTATTATATTAAACTTCTGGATCCACATTAGCATTTTGACTAATTGATTTTTTTAAAGCTAGGAAGTCTTAGTTTTTTCTTGCCTTTTGTCCTTGTCAAAATTACATAACTGTAAGAACTGAACAGTGACATACCATAAAGAACATTTCAAAATATAAACGTATTGGAACTTAATGTTCATTGTTAATATCATTAAAATCACATTTCCTGGAAAAAGCTGTAACAACCTTCTCTGCTTTCCCCCTCCACATCCCAAGAAGAAACTTAAAAACATTGAGTGAGAGCATGATGGCCTGAATCTCAAGATGAAATTCTGTTAAAACAAAAAATACGAAGCCCTGCATATTAAAAGAAATGCACTTTCCTTATCTACCCATGAAGCTATCAAAGCTTTCATGAAAGGGATTTTAAAAGTTAAAATCACTGAACTGGGCCTCAGGCAATCTGAGCCAAATTATTAGGTGCACTATTCAATGGGTGTGTAATCCTGGACAAGTTGTTAAATCTTCCTCTGGTTCAAATTACTTGTCAGAACACCAGGAATATAATGTATCTTCTCAAAGCAGTAAAATTATGTTCTTTGGCAGAGCTGCTATGAAGGTCACTTCTATATGCCAGTCACTCAGTGTAGCCAAAATTTCTTCCAGAAATTCAAAAACTTAGGGAAGACCAGGAACTTCAAGGACTAAGAAAAAAGAAGCATTGAGCTTGAGACTGGCATATTTTACCAATGCCGACTGAGCTAAAATTTCATCTTGAAATGTAGAGCTCTAAATATAGACCATCATTCTTCCATGACATGATGTAGTATCTGAGAGATCAGGATAGACATTGCCATTTCTAGGTAAAATACTGTGACCTGTGCTATACAGATTAATCAAAATGGCTTCAAGTGATGATCTCCAAAACTGAAATCCAGTTTAAGAAAGAAAAAAGTTCAAAAATGCAGTTAAGGTTATGGGCTTCCCCTCCTTTCTTTCCTCTTCACTTGTTCAAAGTCTGTTTCAGAAACTGTGTCAAAGCAGAAGAATTTGAGGGGCTACTTCCTAAAGCTAAAGTATCAATGTATTCCAAATACCAGCTTAACTCTGTCATTAAGGCAGACAACCTTTTCCCAGCAACACAAATGCAGGACTAACACATAATTTACTAGAGAGCTCTTGATAAAAATACATGTGAAAAAAAGACTAAACCATGTATTTTCTGGATTATGCAAGATTAATGTGGTTGGCATTTCATAACACATCTTGAAATTAGTAAAAATCAAGAGGTGCTGACACTCACATTCTGCTATTTTGTGGCAACTGTGCTTTCACTTCTCTGTAGTACTGTACCAAGATGAGAGA
This sequence comes from Leptocoma aspasia, assembly GCA_013399835.1. NCBI lineage: Eukaryota > Metazoa > Chordata > Aves > Passeriformes > Nectariniidae > Leptocoma > Leptocoma aspasia. The sequence goes on from VXAX01003049.1 coordinate 803,747, forward strand.
AATAAATTCTCAGAACAGGAAAAGGAGGAAAGCAGAGCAGACAAAAAAGCCAGCTTTAGTCTACTGTTTTTTTCATAATCAAAACAAAAGAAAGATGCTTTAAAGTCTGTTTCATGTTGGAACTACTTGAAAATAAAAAAATCTTTAAATTACAGGGATTTTGAATTCATATCCACAGATGCACTTTGGGTGTTAGTTAAGCCTCAGAAGCCTACATTTAGAAATTCATTATGACAACTATAAATCTCTGTAGAAAGCTGCTGTCAACTTTCCAAGACACAAAGGGAGGTTGGCCTCCCAAGACAGTACCAGCAACTTGTCAGCGAACTGAAACCATTACTGGCAATGGTCACAAATCTACTTTTTTCAGAATCTAACTAACAGAAAAGATAGCAGCATCAACAGTGATACATGACAGCAATTGTTTCAGAGCTGCATCTGAGTTCAGATGTTGTTTTACAAAAAGTATCCCTGCAAAACATATACTGATAGCTTCAAAAGCATTTACAAATAAACACCAGCAGAAAAACTTATCCATACCAAGAAGTCATCTTCTGGGAGAGCTGAAATAAATGCTGGCTCAATGGCTTGAAGAAAATCAAAACCTTGAGTTGCCCATCTATGCAAAAGAAAAAGAGAAGACAGAAAATGAAACGGTCTTTGGCTAAAGCCATTATTAAGAGTTTCAACCACATCCAAGAACAGTAAATAACAGTTAATTATTTTTCCTCTGTAAAATATTATAAAATCCTCACTAAAAACAGACTAATATATAAAACATAAAAATTTTACTTTTTATCCAGTTATATTCGGGCAAAGACTGATTTTAGCAAGGACACTGCCAAATAAGGTGAGCAGGCCGTGCTATGTATCTACACCCACATACATGCTATCTGCCAAACAGTATCATCAACTCAACCATCATTTGTTTCAGAGCAACAAGCCAAACCACTGTGATCCTGCCTGAAGTCTCCTTTCTGAAACAAGACTGAAAGGATACTAAAGATTTCATGACTATCTGATTAGGAATGACTGGGCATCAGTGATTTCATGGCCTAGATTGGTAAAGTAAAGTAAGTAACTTGGCTGGAGTGAGTTGTGTCTTCAGCTACCTGCTGTCCCCCACTGCCTCTCTCTTTGACCTACTTGAACTAGCAGCTGCAACCTACAAAATACAAATAGAATCACAGGATATCCTGAGTTGGAAGAGGCACACACAGGTCATCAGATTTGAACTTCTCACTCCACAAAGGGCAACACAGAAGTTAAGAGCACAGTCCAAATGTTCCTGAACACCAGCAGGCCTGGGGCCATGACCATTTTCCTGGGGAGCTTTTTCCAGTGCTTGATCACCTCTCAGTGAAGAACGTTTCCCTAATACCCAATCTGAAACTCCCCAAATGCATGTTTTAAGCCATGTTTTAAGCCATTCCCTCTTGTCCAGTCACCAGAGAGAAGACAGGAATAAGTTGCAGATAGCAACTCATTTTCCTCTTCCCTAAGCTGAGGAAACCTAGTATCATTAACTACTCCTCATTACATCTTGTCCTTTACTCCTTTCACCATCTTCACTGCCCTTCTTTAGACCTGCTGCAATATTTTTCTGTCCTTCTTAGACGGTGGAGCCCAATGGTGCACAGAGTACTCGAGGTGAGGCTGCACCAATGCTAAACACAGTGGTACAACCACTTCTTCCAGCTGGTCAGACCTCTTGTGCTTAAGGCACCCCAGGATATAGCTGGCCCTTTTCACCACCTGGGCACATCATTGACTCAAAGCTTACAATCAACAAGAACCTCAAGGTCCCTTTCTGAATGGCTGCACTGCAGTCTCTTGGCCTCTGATCTGTATGGATACCCAGAGTTACAGCACCCTAGGTGCAAAATTTAGCACTTGCCCTTGTTAAATTTCCTACGGTTGGTTATTGTCCAGCCCTTTTAATCTAACAAATTCTCTCTGTATGATCTCTGTGCCCTTGAGGGAATTAATGTCTTCTCCTAATTTAGTATGGCAAACTTATTCGGTATGTACACAAATCCTGTATCCAGGTCACTGATAAAAACAAGGAAAAAAACTGGCCCTAAAACTGAGCCCCAAGGAACACCCTAGTGACTGGCCACCAGCCAGATGTCACTTCATTTACTCCAGCTTTTTGAGCCAAACCCTTCGGCTCTACCAAAAACTACCATGGCAGTAACAAGTTGGCTGTTACCTGGGTCGAGTGCCTCGGCCACTCTCACATTTTGTTAGCACATAATTCATCCATTTTCTGGCAAAGTTGATATATTTGTCTCCAATTTTCTGCCTGAATTCTCCAGACATCAGACGAACAACTTCTTTATGGTACTGTAAGAAACTAAAGATTACTTTTCACATATTAATAGCAAGAACAATATCCACTGTACGGTAACATACATATAAATATATCTGTAGATCTGTAGATATACAGAACATATCTACAGTACGGTAACAGTCACATCCTATTCTTAGATAAAATTATTTTATGCAAGCAGTTGCCTATTTATAGACAAAAAATTAATCAAGAAAAGTATGATACAAAATATGATAACAGTGAGAGGCAGTACTGAGCCACACTGTGTTTTTCTGTGTGCATTAGGCATGTGCTGATGTTTAACAGTGTGCACATCACTGAAGAAACATCTCACATAAACACTTGGTTCTGTAACCAGAGATTGCACTGCAAAGTAGTGTTTATTTGTAGTTACACTGCAGTAACATTAGGGGATAAAGAAGTTATCTATGTGCATTTAAAAATCAAACAAATAGCAGCTATTTCTTATAAGACTGTCCTAGAAGTACATTAGGGTATGACACATTCTTTAAAAATTTTACGAAGCCCGGAGGAATCAAATAGCAAAATAGTTAAAGCATCTGAACATAACATTTTGAATGCCCACACTCTAAGGTAAGCACTCAAAAGCTTGCACTGCATTAAAGAACCACCACAAACTCTGAAGGAATGTCTCATGTTACAGTATTATGCTATTCTAGGCTGAAAAACAGTGAGAAGGTAAGTTAAACCACAGGGTGGTTAAGTCATCATCCTTGGAAGTATTAAAAAAATCAGTAAATATGGCCCTTTGTGATATGCTTTAGTGAGCATGGTGGCACTCAGTTGAAGGTTGGACTTAATCTTGGAGGTCTTTTCCAACCTTAATGATTCTGGTATCAACTAAAATGCTGCCAAACAGCAGAGCTTACAAGACTATACCTGAAATGATTAAGTTCTTAAAAGCTTTTTAGATTTCAAGGCATTGCTTATTTAACAGATTTATCAGATTCATCTGTTGCTTTTTAGTTTTTCTCAAGTAAAATTTCTGGGGCAATTCATTTTTTTATGACTTTCTGCTAAAACTGGGAATGTGAGGCCCATCTACATGAAGGACTGCGAGGAGGATCCAGAAAACAACTGGCCTGTCAGTCTGAAGATTATGGATCATCTAGTACAGGACAACCAAGAGATTAGGCCGAGCCAGCATGGGTTTGTGAAAAGCAGGTCCTACTTGACTGACCTGATCTCGTTCTATGGGAAGCTGAGCCACTCAGTGGATCAGGGAAAGGCTGTGGATGTCACCTGCCTGTATTTTAGCAAAGCTTTTGACATTGTTTTCCACAGCATTCTTCTGCAGAAACTGGCTGCTCATGCTTTGGACAGAGGTGCACTGTTTGCTGTGTAAAAAACTGGCAGGATGGCCAGGCCTAAGGAGTGGTGCTACTGTTGGCAGCCAGTCACTATTGGGGCTCCCCAGGACTCAGTTTTGGGGCCAGTCCTGTTCTATGCCTTTATCAATGATCTGGACCAGGGGACTGAGGGCACCCTAGGTGTGAGGGTTCAAAGAATACCGCCGCAATTCACAGGTGACACCAAGCTGAGTGGGAATGTTGATCTGCTGGAGGGCAGGAAGGCCCTGCAGAGGGATCTGGACAGGCTGGATTGCTGGACCAAGGCTAATGGCGTGAGGTTCAACATGGTCAATGCCAGGTCCTGCACTTGGGTCACAACAACCCCATGTAGCACCACAAGGGCATGTGCTTCTGGGGGAAGAGTGGCTGGAAAGTTGCCTGGGGTAAAAAGACTTGAGGGTGCTGGCTGACAACTGGCTGGACACGATCCAGCGTGTGCCCAGGGGGCCAAGAAGGCCAGTGGCATCCTGGCTTCTATCAGCAGTGGTGTGGCCAGCAGGACCGGGGCAGCAATGGTATTGGGCACTGCTGAGGTTGCACCTCAAATACTGTATTGGCCCCTCACTACAAGAAAGACATTGAGGTGCTGAAGCAAGTCCAGAGAAGGGCAACAGAGCTGGAGCTCAAGTCTTGTGAGGAGCAGCTCAGGGAGCTGGGGTTGTTTAGCCTGGAGAAAAGGAGGCTCAGGTGCAACCTTATTGTTTTTTAAAACTAGCTGAAAGGAGGTTATAGTGAGGTGGGTGTCTGTCTCTTCTCCCAAGTGTTAGGACAAGAGAAAACAGCCTTAAATTGAACCAGGGGAGATTTATATTGGATATTAGGAACAATTTCTTCACTGGTAGAGTGGTCAGGCATTAGAACAGGCCACAAGAAGTGGCTGAGTCCCCTTCCCTGGAGTTATTTAAAAGATGTGTAGGTGTAGACATGGCTCGGTGGTGGACCTGGTGGTGGTAACAGTTGGAATTGATTATCCTAAAGGTCTTTTCCAACCTAAATAATTCAATAGTTCCATAAATTCTTTTTATTTCTGCAGTTATTAGTTACTTTATTTGCACCAGTGCAAAACCAGAAATTTCAATTGGTTTTTGTTTCCTTACCTCAAACCCAAAATTATAACCCTGAATCATGGCTTCCCGGTAGTATTGCTGCAAAGTGGCAGATTCAGATTCATCAACTTCAGCATCAAACTCAGATGTGAACATGTGATCAACTCTATCAATGGCACTGCTTATCTTATTGCATAGCTGTAATGCATCATTCTGAGTAACAACAAAAAGGGATGGGGGGGCAGCAAAATATTACTTAGTCTTGTCCATTATAGAATATAAGGCAAACATGAATCTAACAATTACATTATTTTAAATGAAAAGGTACTGTAATGCCACAAAAATTCATTCAGTCTTGAAAAAACAAACGTTTTCCAGCAGTTGCATGAAGCAAGTCTTGTAATTAACTCAAGTATTATAATAAAGTTTGCTTGCATGTGATTAACTTTAAAAACAAAGACAGCAAAACGGTGAGCAGGGAACCAACAAGAAAACCACAAAACAAACAAAAACATCCAACCAAAACCAGACAGACAAGAAAGGAGAAAATGAGTTCTACTATCTATAGCGTGACCAAGCCTTTGGCTCTATTTTCATCTTGGTACCTGGACACAGCCTCTATTTAATGCAGGGACTTGATACTGCCACTTAAAAGTCCAACCAACCAACCAACCACCAAACAAACAAGCAAACCAAACCCAACAAACACTCAAACAAAAGCAAAACAAACAAACAAACAAAAACACCTACACCACACACACAAAACAAGCAAAGAAAGGTTTAAAAACCCACACCAAATCCAAGAGAAAATAAACAGAGAGACTACCCACTTTAGTGTTTTTAAATATAGGAAGAAAAGTTGTTTGTTGCAGATCATTGATTTTGATAGAACTTGGTTTTAGAAAACCATACACTTTCTTTCAATTCAATATTGCCACCCAAGGAGGTATTCACTCTGTTGCTATGGTATTTCATCTGCATTATGGACTTGTTTCCCAATTATCCAATGCAGAAATTATTACACCAATATAGCTCAAAAATGCACTCACAAGTCATTTGCAAAAACAGAGTGGGAATTGTGAAGTCCATAGAGGACTACCACATAACTTACAATTGCAGAATATGCCATGAGCTTTGCAATCGAATCTTCTTCCACTTTTTACTTATCAGTGAGCAAAGCACCACCAGTTTTGATAAATAACCTCCAAACCTGCATACCTTTAGCTGCTGTAGAGCTTTGGCAATGATTGGTTGGCTGGATGTCTGTTCCTGGTGCAGAGATATGAGCCCTTCAATAGACTGCTGGAAAGCTTTTCTCTGACTCACAAGGTGGGCAGACTGGATGACTACAAGGAGGAGGTTATCAACCTAGAATACAAGACACCACTACTTCTTGTAAAGAAAATCCTCTCTGTAAAAATATATCCAATATCACCAGTTTCCAATCAGTTATTTTTAAAATTCTAATATATGAAAGACCTCTAGTCACTATTCATGAAAATCTAAATTCACACAGAAAAGCTTGATGCTGGCAACTAAAACTCTCATCTAGTGGGCAGAGTTCCGTTAGGGTAAATGCCACAGCAAGTTTTCATGGGGAATACGGTCCTGTTCACTTCTGGAAAATATGGGAAACACTGCATTAAATTATCTTCAGATTAGCTATACACAAAAGAAGCAACAGCTAAGCAAAAATAATTATATTTTCTCAAAACAGATGGAATTAACAACCATCATATAAACAGAGAGGTTTTATCCAAGAAGCATGACACACTTGAGGACAAAAGCCCACTATTGAATAGGGAAAAGACACAGATTTAACACACAGTATTTGCTCAAAATTTTAAAATTATCAATATATGATATGTTTTGGAAACCAGAGTTCTGATATTGCACAAGTCTATAAAAGCATACAGAGATGGTGTTGCCATACTAAGTCCTGATAATTTCAAACTACAGAAAATGCATCTGCAACAAGTTACTCAGAAAACAAGACCTACTCCTGACTGTCAACATCTCCTCCCCAAAGAGGAATTTCATGCTCAAAATTCTTTAAGTGTTGATCAGATTCTTCCATTTTATGAGTATTTAACTAACACCTTACATTTTCTCTAGTTTGCAATCAAAATGCATTTTTTTTAAGACAATCTTTTTGAAGGACTTTTTATTTCCTAATCTTTCAATCCTGGATTTAAAAAAACTGAGTGTTATAGACATATAAACACACATACACACAGTGTTTTATGTACACTTACATATGGAAGAAACCATTTGCAACCCAATTTTCATCTATTGCTGTTTTCATTTTCTGAATGAAATACTAACTTTGACAGAAGTCTGAAGAACTTCTAAGCACTTAATCAAAGGCTGTTTTTTTATTGTTCAATTGGAAAAACAGGCAAACAAGAAACGACATGTTTGCACATTAAAAGCAGCAGCATGTAGAGGAGTGACTTTTTCAACTGCCTGTAATTGCTAGAACCTTCTGAATGCCAAAGGTCAGGCACAATGACATGGAAAGTCACTCTCTTCGTGGACAGTACAGCCCATTTATGGTAGGGATCCAAGGAACTGCATGACATACCAAAAGGAAAATTCATATAGCTTAACATTAAGGATATGAGAACACAAGGGGCAGGGAGCTGGCTCAGCTGTCAGAGCGCAGCAGAACTGCTGGCAGGGAACCCTGTTGGCTTGGGAAGAAGGAAAGTATGACTGGAAACATTTCTTTCTGCAGAACTGTTGAACATCCAGTAACTTCCAGAGAAATTTAACATTAGTCACAATTCATCCAAGATCAAGAGTAACTGGTTTCATGCCTCATTGTGTGGAAAGCACACAACCATCACATGTTCTTGGAGACTGATGATCTCTTAATGAAATGTTCTGTTTTCAAGTCTTATCCGCACTTCCGAACACCCAACTAGATCTTAAAAGTATCTCTATTTTTTTGATACTATTATACAACTCTGAAAAAGGCACATTTATAGAGACTGATCCTGCCAGGAAATGCTGCAATCCATTTAGTATTTCCATTTAACACAACTAAGAACCAAACTTATTCCTGAATTTAACTTTTTATTACCTACAAAAGGACACAAGCTTCACTTGAATCACTCCAGTGAATCTGACAGAAGAAGCATGCATACAAGTGTAGAGATAACAAAGAGCGGGGAATAACACCAAACCCACCTGCATGGTGCGCAGCGTATCAACAGTTTCTACCTGTGGCACTACTTTGACCGGCTGGCCCTCCCACGCGCTCCAGCTGTCATCTAATTCATGGTCTTTGTCACTGTGTTTGGTCATCAGCAAGTAGGCCTCATATGTAAGCTCATCTGAATCCTTGGAGCAATCCTTCCCTGCAGCCGCATTGAGGAGCTGCAAAATCACAGACTTTTCCCCCGCAATACTACCCGGGACAAATACTTGTAAACTCTCGAGTCCAGGAATTTGTACCTGTAGAAAAGAAATACACCGAATGAGTGAATCTCATTCTCTTTTATGACAAATAAGAAAAGATAAACTAGGTAGTATCATTTAAGCAACAGGAAGAATGTCCATCCTAAAAGGCTGTACAATATACATACTAAAACGACACCTTCAGCTATTTTTGCATTGAAAGTCAAAATGCATTATAAATTATTTCTTTTGAAATCCACTGTATCACCATTTTCAGTGACTTCTTTCTGTGTACTTCAAGTTAATCCTTCTACATATTCTTCTAAAGGAATTTTGTTACAAAAGAAGTTGTTTCACATATATACTATATATGTATGCATACATGAGTATAAAATATATATACACATATTTTAAAAAGTAAATTAGTCAACAAAGAGTGGAGTATTAAAAGAAAAATTCTTTTAGAATTCATACATTTCTCAATGACTACAAAAGACAGAGTAAATAAAAATCTGTCTAAAAAAGTATCACTTATTCTTCTACTTTCATAAAAGCTAGATTAAGTCCAGTTAGAGCATTCTCTTTTAATAAAATACTACTGCTACTACTTAAAAACTACTTCCAATAGTATCTGTCACATTGGTAGCAATACCTCAACCAAGTAAGGCAGCAGAAGCAGAAAACAGTAAAAATAGCCAGTGTCTTGACTTGACATTGAGGTAATTGACTCATGGTGGAGTTAAATTCTCTCTTTTCAGAGTGTGATGTCATCAAGCTAACACAAAACACTGCACTTAGCACTTCTACCATTAGGCAGACATATTTTATAAGTAGAACTACTATAATCCATAGGCCAATGCAAAATACTAGATGGTTGTTACTAAAAGCTAAATTAAATTTCCAAAATTAATGAACACCTGCCTAAAAAGGCTGTTAAAAATTTAAGCTCTCTACACGACATTAGAGGGCCAATATATAAAGTGTTCATTATCAAAATGTGTGTCATTTAACCCATGTATAACAGATGTGTCAAACTCAAGACACAATTTTTTTCTTCAAAAAATGTACATAAGAAAAAGATACAATCTTTAAAAGGCCTACTAAAACTAATATGGTGTCTTGAAGCAGCTAAGACTACATACTTGGGGGACAATATTTTTTTAAAATTAACATTTACTGATTCCCCTGGCTGTTTTCCAACTCAAACAATTCACAGACCAGGGCCCTGCTGAGCCAGTTGTTTTTTCCATGTATTTACAACTCTTTATGAACTTCTCTCCTACGAACTTGTTTGTGTCCCCTTAAACGTATTTCTGTATTTAGCAAATATTTACATAAACCTAACAAGAATTACGTCATGAAAAAGTTAGTGCTTTATTTCCCAACTGTGAAATATATATTAAATGCATGAGAGGACAAAAAAGAACAGCAGATCCAAACATATTTGATCTGTTGAAGCAAACAACTACAAAAAAGACTTGTTGACCTAGGAATTTTTAAGGAATTTTGCAAAACCACAGACATGGGACTTTACATTGCAGTAAATATAAAGCACTGAGAGCTTAACTTACTTTTGCTGTATAAGAGTTTTCTAGCAACAGTTACTCTGGAACAGAACAGAGTCCCTGCATTTCTCATGTCCTCAGTGCTCTCTAGGAAGCTTGCTAAAGCAGACCTCCGCTATAATACTGCTGCTTTATAAAAGCAAAAAACAGGTCTGCAGTGTGAGATTATCTACTCTAACATGTATCCATTTACCTTACAGATTTGCAAGCATTGTTTTCATAGCACTCACTACTAAGCATTACTAAACAGAAAGGCTTTTCCTCAGTCACAAAGAGAATCTTTGAAAAAAAAGGAATTAAGGCCAGATTTCCCAAAATGTAAACTACCATTCTCACTCATACAAACACAAATAGAGAATTTGACTACCACAATTCAATATTAAATACGTAACACTTTAAATGTTGAAATATAGATGTCCCATTAAAACACTCAAGCATGCCAATATTTGACATTTTGCTTAGCATACTTAGCACTTTCATGCCTCTAAACCTTATTACCTATGTGAATTTACCTTCACATACTCTTTTGTTTTCAGAGCACTCAGAAGATCTCGCACAGGGGCTGACAATGCAAATTCTGCTGCTATTTCAAGGTCCTACAAATAACAACAAAACAAAGGAATATGCTTTCAGACTAAATTTCTTTAAAGCATATAAATAAGAGGCGACTCTGTTAACTTACCTTCCTCAGCATTTTAGCAAAACCAAGAGCTTTGGAAGCCCTTTCTCTAGCTTCATGGAACAGCTCTTTCAGTGCTCGGCTGGTCTCTATAACAGACCTCCTGAAATAGTAGGAATGAAATGACAATATCTTAATAAATCATATGACACTTATACAGCCATTAGAAAATAATTATTTACATACTTGTTAGAAAGAAGAACATAATTATTTGCAAGTAGCTGACAAATAAATTGAACTTGCATAGGCATGTTTTTGGTAAGAATATAAAAAATTCAAATATGATTACATTAACAACCTCTTATAGCTTGAACTAAAGAAAAGGTTACTAGGCTTCAAAAAAACAAAATGATGATTCATTACTACTTCACACAGAAATACAGTGATACAGTCTATGGACCCCTGCATTTACCAAGTTTGCATTCTAAGGAATAAAATACATTATGCATCTGTCAGAGGTAGAGAAGCATATGTAAGTGTTTTGTTATTATTAAGTCAAATGGCCTAATACCTGATTTCATCTGACGCAGTACTGTCATCGGCACTGGCCCAAAATTCATCACAACTGTCTTGTAGTCCAGAATCTAAAAACATTCCTGTAGATTTCAGCAGCATTCCTGCAATATCACTGTAGCAACAGAAATGGTGGAACTTCAGAGTCTTATTGAGGTAGCATGGCATCTTAAACTTCTTCCTTCTAAATGCAAGAGAGCTGTTTCCAATCCACGTACAGAAACAAGCAGCACCTTAGAGCCCACAGAATCCGCCTGCACCGACTGCATCCTACACCTGCAGCTACTGCAACAATCCATACATTCACAAAGACTAACAGCTGATTAATGACACCTCAAGAAGTCCCATCTGGGAACCCCAAACAAGTGCTGACTTGAATACCCCTCTGGTATAAAGCACCACCATAAGCAGAGAAATTAACTAAAACCTACCAAAATAGTTTTCCAGCTTGAGCTTCACCTCCTCTTATATAAGGAGTTATTTCTTTGGTGAAATTCCATTCTTCCTCTAACAGATTTTTTAAACTATGAGATGCTTGAGGTAACTGCTGCAGCATTTGGATCCAGCTTCGCATGTAATCAAAGTACACCTGAACAAGGAAACAGATAATTTAAACAGAAATTGTTACACAAGGTGTTAAGGACTAGAACTGCTCAAATCAACAGACAAACTCAGTATTACACAATTTTTAGAAGGTATTTCTACAATAATTTCCATTTCCTCCAACTGAAAATGAGCTCCATGTTTTCACACAAAAGGTGCAATTTATGGCTCAGCAAGTATTAAATTCTATGCCTCCACAATACCTTCCTGAAAACACTGACCACCTTGCTTGCTGTGCTGCTATTTACCATTGTATTAATGAATACCCACTAGCCAGAGTTTTTAAAGCTGAACTGCTGAAAAATAATCTCTAAACCTTTTGTTAACTGGATTATGTCAAAAAGGTTTTATCTGAACATATCCTCCTGGATATGGATAAGTGCTGTGAAAAGGTTTCTGAGATTCTGCATTACACTTTGTGTTCCTTCATATCAAGTCTTATCTCTCACCTTTATTTAATTATTATTGTTTTAAACGAATATAAAAAACGCAGGTAAGTTCAATTTTTCTTCAGCCACCTGCCCTTCAGGATAATATCGAATGCAAAAAATTACGTTCTGTTTCAGTTCAATAATCCATAACATCCCTCCTCAAAAATGGTTAAGATACTTTCTATTTGTTTCAGGTATTTTCAGACTACACTGTAAAAATGCCAATATCATAGAACCATGGAATGTTTTGGGTTGAAAGGGACCTTGGGGATCATCTAGTTCCAACCTTTACCTTTCAGAGGCCAAGTGTTTTTCTTAAAAAGACTGCTTTAACTAATTACAACAATGAATACACATTAAAAATAACATATCAATTATGCATTAATACATAATGCCAATACATTAAGATATGTTAATCAAATATCATATTTTATTCAATATTAAAAGATTATTAAAAGTTTAGTTCAAACTTATGGAATTTACAGTTCCATATGTGAACCATTTTTCATAGATACAGGCAATTTACAAGTATACTGTATCACAGAACAAAATCCAGTATTGCTAAAACAGCACTGGCATCTGTGTTATCTTTACAAGTCCATTAATACAATAAAATTTTATCAAAGTAGTGAAAGGAAAAAAAAAAAAAAAAGGCCACCATCCCTAAAAGGCATAACAGATTTCTCTTAGTAGTATTCAGATTAATACACTTACTTGAATGCTCCTTTTTGAAGCTTACCATTAACATTTTATGCAGATCCTCTTCAAAAGAATCAATGTTGCAATCAATCTTTTGTAAGTCATCTAACACTTCCCGTAACATGAACTGGTAGTATTGCTTCATTAAGAGTCCACCCTTCAGAACTTCTTTACACTCTCTCACTAGCTGCAAGAGAAAAACCCCAAAACTGCCATCAGTCAAGACAATACTCTTAAATTCGCCCCGTCAGCCCAGTTTGTCTAAATATGTTAATTTGCCACTAAATCATTTCTACAGCTTTTTGAAACCAATACAGTTGCTCTACACATCTGCAGGAAAGATGTCACTAGTTTTCCAGGATTATTTAATTGCAATCCCATTATTTGACACATCAGTGTAAACAGAGATGGAGGCAGATGTTTCAGACTTACTCCCTGCACAATGCCACAGCAAGCAGCTTACTGGATAGTTAGTTTGGAAATGGGCAAAAGGGCTCACAGTCACGAAATCACCACTTTCCATGCAAGCAAAGGAAAAATATGCAATGTGTTTAACATATGCTTAGAGAAATGTTTTACTACAGTGAATTCACTGTCGATCTGCTGGGCAGGTGGCCTCAATTCCAAAATCCATACCAGACCAGAAAACAATTAGTGGATTTTGTTGCCTCCCTGGGCAAAGCTAACATGAGGAAAGCTCTCTTTTCAACTGCAGAAGGGGTCACCTTTGGAAGAGCTGTCACCTCTCCCTGAAAGCTTAGGCTTTATCTATTTCAAGAGACATGCCCAACCATAGGTATAGGAGTACACAACGAGCAAGGATCATTTCAAACCTACACTAACAAATCTTCCAGAAGCCCTTCAAGTGCTAAGTGTGTATTCTGAAATCATCATCAGTCTCCAGGTTTGACAATCCCTGATCTTTTCTAAGGATCAGAGGGAACGGAATTGCTGGCTGATTGATATGCTTTTTAAAATCTTCTATAATGGCTCTCCTGGCAAAGTAACATATCAATATAGTGGACTCAATATATGAGAAATTATAATGGCATGAAAGCAGAAAACATACAAGAATGCTATTAGCATGACAAGAGTCTTTGGAATCCTTTACAGGCCAGAACACATTATGTTGTGTTCCTTGATGAGCACAGGAAACAAGGATAAAAGGCTGAACTCTACAGTTTAAAATTTACCAAGTTAGGTGAAAAAGGGTAAAAAAAAAAGTAATTTTTTTAAAGTGGAAATCCAAACAGACACTTTTATATCCGTAAGGTGTCATTTACTTTAAAATTAATGTCCTTCTTCACTCAATCACATCCAGTGCACTTTCTTTTAAACTATGGGAGTTTTTTCCCCTTCAATGCACGTCCATTCCAAAATAAACTTGAAAAACGTCATTAAAAATGGAGTTTATTCAAAGAATACTCTTTTACAGGGGTATGCTACTGAGTAACAGAATATAGGTTTTACAAAACACCGGTAGAGCTAATCTTAGTGTCAACTTTTGAAACTGAAATTCACAAGGCAGTGGCCAAACAAAATTTTGGTGTATAATGAGCACACGAAAGAATATGCAGCTTAATCTGAAAATATTATCACTATTATTGGTTTGACAGGTTGCTTTTTGTTTGGGTAGTTTATATAATAAATTATTTGCTCAAAGCAGGTGGGGCAAGACAAACAATATCAAATTTAACAACCAAACAGAAATAACCCACATGTACATACACAAATCCAACTCTCAACATGAATGCTGAATTTGAGAACCATCTTGAACTGTTCACGTACTAAACTGCCATTAAAAGAGAACAGCTCTCTCCAATAACACAGGATTATCGGGATTACAAAAACTAGTACTGAAAGGGAAACATTGGCAAAAAGGAGGAAGGCAGCAAGAAAGGACAGGAGAAAAGGCACATTGTAAGAGGCACATAATCTGTGTTCTTTTTGTGTATAGACTTTTTATTGAAAATCAGATTAATTTTTAATACAATTGACTTGCTAGCAATACAAAAATTTAACATTACCTTGAAAAAGTTGAGTAACAAGACTATCATACCTGATACATTCACACAGTACTGCTATATATTTCAAACGGTACCAAAAAGCAAGAGACACTTGAAGGTCTCAGTGCCTCAAATAAGATTCACTAGGTCAAACCCTACAAAAAACAGACTGTGCTGTGTTACTTGCATACAAAGAAGAATTCAGGGATTGGGTTTGTTCAGCCCTGAAAAGAGAATATGCAAGGGGAATTTAAACACAGATTTCCAGTGCCTAGAGGGCAGTTGCAGAGAAAAGTACAACAAAGCACTGGCTCTGGCCCTCAATGCAGAGAAAGCCAATGCATAGCAGCCTACCCAGAAGACCATCTTACAGAAGGAGATGGAGCAGTGCCACTTCCAGAATGCTGTGCTGCAGCACCAGCTCTCCTTCCCGAACAACACCTTGAAAGAAGTGAAAAATCTTATGTCTGCAGTTAAGATGGCCCAGCAGTCTTGAGCTGTGTACAAGTTCTGCATCCCTGCCCAGTGGCCAGGACAGCAGCATGACTGAAGACACCTGGGTTGATCATATTTCAGATGGTCAGCTTCCTAGGGCTACAGAGTGTGATGCAGGACATTGATGAGGGCCCCTCTCAGTGCCTCTTCTCAAGTATGAACAGGCCCAACTCCCTCAGCCTTTCCTCACAGGAAAGATGTTCCAAGCCCCTAATCTTTGTCCTCCACTGGACCCAGTCCAGGAGCTCCACGTCTCTTGTACTGAGGAACTGGACACAGCAGTCCTGAGGCACCTCACTAGGGCTTGAGTAAAGGGGCAGGATCACCTCCCTCAACCTGCTGGCAATGCTCTGATATGATAATAAAACAACCTCATTTGGGGATCAGTCTAACTGTAGGACTCAGCTTCCAGAAGGTTGGACCAGAGTATCTCTAATCCAGTCTTCTCTGTAATTCTGTAATACTCTGTGAACTTGCAGAATAACACAGACTCCTGGACTCTTCAGCTGGCTTAAGATTTTAGGAATTATAATTCTTCAGGAAACAAACAGATCTATTTGCAAAACATCCTCCACAGCTCCTTTCTCTGTTCAGAAATATTGTGTGGGACAAGAAGCATTTGCTGAGTTCAATTCATTTTCCAATGTCATAAGTAAGGCAGTATCCAACACCAAGAGTCTGGTACAAACACATTGTTTTCCAGGAAGAAAGTGTAATTGTTACTTAACTTGGAGTCCACAAGGATCACACAAAATGTTAAGGGGGAAAAAACCAAAATCACCCCCATCTCTGAAGGGTATACCATGCTTAACAACAGAGTATGCTGTGCAGCATATTACTCTATGACTCTTAAGGCTGAAATTGTAGGCTTCAGTCAATGGGGAGAACAAGGGAGAGCACAGGGGGGGAAGGAAGAGAGGACAAATTTATTTGGGACCACAAAGTAACATAACAGTGGATTTTGGATCAGCAAGTAACTGAAATGTGAGATCATAATTAGTCCAACAGCTTCTTTAGATGCTTACTCTTAGAGATTGTCTGATAAAACCCGACTTGGCTATGCTTGCCAGCATGCAGGGAGATCAGATGAATTTAGTAGATCCTGGACTATACTTTGAAAACTGGCATTGATCTAAACAGCCTTCATTGTACCTGATAACCTCCAGAAAATAAATCCTTATACAATACTCTCAACCAGTGACAGGACTGACAATCTTGGGTCACTGCCCACAGAAAATAATACAATAAGCTGGAGAAGTTTTTTTTTTATTTCATTTTTCTTCTTAATTAACTTTCACAATGCAACTACTGCATGTTAGCAGATGTCTTACATTCACAAGATAAAAAATCAAATCAAAGAAGAAAGAAATACAGACCCTTAAAACTACTTATATTGCCTAAGAAACCCAAACAGAGGAAGACATGCTAGAAAAGATTATATAGCTTATAATGCAAATGGAACCAATACTGTTTACTTTTGTTGGCTCATAATATTTTTATTCACCAGTTTTGATATGGAAGCCTAAATCAGAGAGCTATACATGACCAGTTATTTATTATGAAAAAGCAGATATGAAATACAAAACTATTTACAAAACTTATTACATAATTATACATTTTAATTTCTTACACTAATCATCTTTAAACTGACACCATATCATAATGAATTGACAAAATATTTCACGCAGGAAACATATATTAAAAAAGAAATTGAAGCAAACCTGTTTAATACTCAAAAGAGAAGGTTCTCCAGCAGGTCTTTGTTCCAACCTCAGCTTGAGACATTCATGGATCACATTGAGCAGGACTCGGCAGAGAACCAAGAATGCAGGTTCAAAAGATGGCAAATCCATGGATTTCAGTTCCTCCCATGATACAGCACTGCATTTTTGCTCACAACAAGGTGGGAAATTTAGTAACTGCACATAATCTGAACACAACATGGGATCTGGAAATTCTGAAAACTGTAACAAAAAATAGGTATCATGAAAAGGAACCTTAGAAGTCTAGGATTTTGGATTGGTTTAAAGTAGCATGCACAGAAGTATGTTTTTAAAAGGTAATAGTCTATTAGATGGCAAGTCAACCATACAGGTTTCAAGTTTATATCACTGGGGGATTTTTAAAGCTAACTTTTTTTTAAGGATCATCGGTCTCAGGAAAAACAACTATGGACCCTTAGGAATGAACAAAATCTCTTACTTTATGTTTCTGCTATGACATTATCTAGAGAAACAAGTGTACACTAAGCTACATCAGGTACATAATCTCATTCGTTTTCAAATACAAAATGCATATATTAACATAAAACTCCACATTGTAAATGAATGCAATATTCAAAAAAATGTCACTAGCTAAAATAAGCCAAAGTACGAAAAAGCAACTTTTGAATTATGGTAGATTTTAAATTTAAACTGTTTAAAAAAGGAAGATGAAATATACACATCAAGCTGGTTTGTTGTTTTGGGGATTTGGGTTTTTTTTAAATAATAAACTTAGTTTTCATTTAAATTAAGATTCCATTTAAATAAAATTATTTTTTCTAATTAGAGAAAATAATTGAGACTCTATGAAATAAACATCCCGGAAATCTAAGCTATATACCTTGTGATAACATTCTAAGCAAGGCAAGTACATGGGGTTTAATTTAGAAAGAAAAGTTGGACTACAGAACATGTGTAGCTCCTAAAGACAGCAACACGCTGGTCATCATTTAAGAAGATTTGTTTCAGATTAAGTTTGTTTTATTCTTATTTCTCAACTGCTAACTGACATCTGAATATCCTTCATTCATATAGTAGACCTAACTAGAAATTTCTACGTTTTTCTTCAGCCAAATTTAAATAACATTACTACAAAAGGGAGAAAAACATTACCAGTAATTAGAGTATGATGATAAAACTACTGCCTAGAAAGTTTAAAAACCCTTTTAAGCTCATAATCTAGCAGAAAATTAAAACATATTTACAAACATATCTTCTTAGATGGAATATTGTCTTCTTTTTACTCTCTTTAAAAGGAACATATAGCACCAGAATAGCATCAAAGCTAAAGATTTTTATACAAGAAGTTTTCATTAACAAACAGATCATGAAAATACTGCACTTCCACAGAACAACAAAAAACTTTAAAAATACAATTCTCATGGTGATGCAAATATAGTTTGGGGAAATTCAGTTCTTATAAAAATATTAAAGAACTAGTCTATGAGCAAAAATAACACAGCCAAATTGAATGTATTTGTAATATCCTTTCCTAGCATCAAGGATAACAGTAAATGACACCAGGCTTAGTACTAGACACCTAAACTTCTATTGTTCAATCTGACTAATCTTAATCTTCTGCAGGCCCAATCTGAAATGTTTCAAATACTTCTTATAAAAACCTCAAGAAAAACTCTAAGCCATTTATTGAGAGCATACCAAAAAAACCACACTCAAAATTGCAGCCAGTTGAAGAAACAACAAACAGGGTACACAAGCTTAAATATGTTCAATTAAAATAACATCCAATTTCACACACTAAAGTTAGAAGTGTTATCCATCTTCACCAAGAATGAAATTGTACAACTTCAATACAGAATGGACTCTATAATGCCTAGAGCCTTGTTAAAGTATCAGAGCCTACAGAGGAATCAAACATGTTTTAGAAAACATTAAGACCAGGAATATGTATAAAGATTTACACATATTTAGGATGAAATGAGCATTAAAATGTATACAGGGGAAGACTCCAGAAAGCACATTTTAGATGTGTTTTAGACACCATTTAAGCAACAATAGAAACAAAAGTATGTCCAGAGACTTAGAAGTGTAAGTACACACATAAACACAGAGTCAAGTAACAGAAACAATAAAGATTAACAGAATACTAACAACTCTGTCTGCATACAAATACCAAACTGAACTTCACTAAAAAAAAAAAGAAAGACACTACATGCAAAGTACTGTCAGGTGCAAAGACCAAGCAATTGAAACCCATGTCTTCCATGTTAGTATAAAGTCATCTTTTCCTGCACTAAGTACCACAATTCTGACAAAGAGTTGTTTGTGGTTTTTTCTGATAACATCCTTTAAATGTTGGTGCAAGAAAGAATTACAATTTATACCATTCACCTTTACTAAAAACCATTTCTTAAAAGAGAATAATATTCTAAAGAAAAGGTAGTAATTACTGAAAATGAACATTCAAAGTAGTCACAAGGGTAGAGAAGAGAGAAAAGATTAACCCTACATCTTACACAAGTCATCCAACACTACGTTACCAGAAAGTTTAATTCTGTGAAGCTGCAGCAAAAACTCTAGCTACCTAATGTTTCATTAACTTGTTTTAAAAACATTTATGCAAAATATTTTGAGGTATTTAGCAGTTCCAAAATTATATTCAAAGTCCATTTTCAATACACCCATATTATGTGTTCTTTACTTCGATCTTTTTTTAATTTATTTCAACCTATACATTAGCTGAACTTTCTAAGTGCACATGGTTTGGGGCTGCTTTTGTTTACTGTAACAAGATACCTGCAAGTTTTGCTTAGGCACTTGACTCTAAGGAAATGTTCATGCATTTCTAATGCAAATTTTCTAAAACAGAAGCTGAAACCAATTTTAGAATAAATAAAAATTCAACTAATAGCTTCATTTCTACAGTAATATCTACACTAGCAGCAGTACAAATAAAAACTGTCAAAATCAAATAGCTTTATAAATTTATTCATCCTAAAAAAATAACCTCTAAGGGAGATCAACAATTCTTATTCCTTTTGCAAATGTGACAGTCAACACTACATTAAGAGACCTGCAACGTTTAGAAGATCACATATGGTATCCATATCAGAATGGGCATGTTGGCTAAGAGATGCCTTTGTCAAGAATTCTAATTGCCACTTCACCAAGGAGAGCAAGTAATCCTTACCACCAATTTTTCTAGCATAAAAATACCTATAAGTTAGTAACAGTTTATATTAAGAAACAATACTCTGCCTTGAAAGAATGTGACTGCATCTTAAAATATGAAACTACTGTCCTTCACTTACTACTTAATTCCTACATTGTTTTATTGATTCATTCCTAATTAAGAATATAAAATGACCCAAAGAAAAACAGTAATTAAGCTAAAAGTTAGCCAAAGAATGCAACACACTAGCATGACTTGTTTTCATAGATTTCAAGGCTGAGTCCATTCATTTATCCCATCTCTCCTCAAGCATAATGTGCCACCACACTACTCCATTTATGTAGGTGAGAAAAACCACCAAAAAAACTATAGTGACATTTTTATAAAGAATGTCTTGCAGAAAAACATCCAGTCTGGAAGACAAGAAAAATTACCACCTCCATAGCTGATTTTTCTCACAATTCAACTGTTAGGACTGATTTTCCACAGTGATTTTTCTGACTCGTTGATTTAGACATTAGAAAATATAATTAACAAAGCTGTTACCACAAAAATGTCATTTCAATTACAAACAAGAACAGAGAACTAGCTTGGGCTTCACACAAATTCAGTCAAATGAAAGATTCATTTCCATGGAAGGAGAACTGGGCTCCTAATCATAATATACAGAGTTTTTCAAAAACCAACTAAGCAACCAAAATGTTCATAAGATCCAGATTCCTACATTTTCAGTTAACAACAACACAGCAAGGAGGTGTTCCTGTTATCCATTTACACTAGTAACCTACCTCCAGCTGGTGATCACTCCTTACCAACGCCATACGGGCCCTTTGCAATGAACCATGCATTAGCTTGTGCAGTCTTAAAATTAGTTTCCTCAACCCCATTTGCTTCAGCGCTTTATCAACAAATGGCCTGTAAATAGAGGTCAAACAGTGTTGGCTGCAGCTTCCCTCAGCACTGCATTCTGGAATAACCCAGGAAGTAGAGTCATCCTCAGATTCAAGCCTATCAAGCCTCCTTGAAAAATGGTCCTGAAAGTCAAAATTTGGCTTATTAGTAAAATTGTTCTTGATGGCTTGTCTAAGTTCCTCAACGTTCTCCTCAGAGATTTGTTCTTCACCATCACTCTCCTCTGTGCATGTTCCTGAGGATTCCTTTACTTCTGTTTCCCTATCAATGTCTTCATCATCTGGATCATTGTCCTTAGACAGTCGAGGAGAAGGAATTTCAAACACTGGCCAGCCAATGTCAGAAAGATTTTTTATGCCCAATACAGTTCCCATAATCCTTAGTTTCTGGTTTAAGTCTTTTGTAATATTTAACCATAGACAGAGTGCCTGCACCCTGTCTTGGAAGTCCTTTGCAGCATACTTTTCGTAGTCCTTTTGAAGAGCCTGCAGAGACGGATAAAGTGCTTCTATGTACTCCAGCAGCTCCATTATTCGCTTTACCTGCTCAAATGAGACCCGCTGGCGATGGAGGTGTTCATGATAACTTGAGTAACCCAAAGCACTAGTTCCATGTGTTGATTTGCAAACTCCTTCTCCTGAAGTACCATTGAGACTGGCTCCATTTTTTACAGAGGAGAAGCTTCCATAGTCCACTTTGAAGGTGAGGATTTCATTGATGATGTCAGGGATAGCTTGACGGGCTGCATAGAGATAGAGGTCTTGGTCATTAATGCTCCGGCCAGCATGCCAAGCTTGCAGCTCCAGCCAGATCAGTTCATTGGATCGGTTCAACCAGACAGAGGAGGTGTTTTCCTGTCCTCTTTGTTCCCTGTCCTTTTTCTTCGAGACTGAGGTAAGTTTTAACAAAAGCCGGAGGGTTTCAAAGAATTTTAACCGGTCAGCCGGGCAATCAGTCCTAGAAGTCTGGCGTGTAGTTCTGGGTATTGGCATGGGCACAGAGACTGGAAGCTTAGCATGGCTACAGCCAAGGCTGAGGTAAGGCTTATTGAGATCAACATCTGGAATTGTTTTTTTTGGCAGAGATCCACCAACTGAGTCTAACATAAATGAGCACTGCACATTTTTCTTGTGATCTCTTTCTGTTGTCCTTAGGGCATCTCTGATCTTTTTCCCTTGCTTATAGCTGTGCTCCTCCACATTCTCAATGGTTTTCCCATTGTCTTTATGCAAAGACTGAGACGGCACACTCATCTTTTCTGTAAGCAAAGAAAAAAGAATGTGACTGCAGCAACAAGAACAAGCATATTTCAATTCTGTTTCCAATCACTTTTCTCAGGTTGAACATAAAAATGTTTCATATCAATAAAACAAAACAGGCATGGGTAGAAGTAAAATGTAGTCTTATTATTAGAAGTTATCACTACTATACCCTAAACCAAAGGATTTTTTCTTTTTCTCTTGCTTTACCTTTTTTGCAGAAAGGACCTCAGAGAATTCTCACCTATTTTAGCTCATGCCATCTACTGAGAACTGAGTATGATCAAAAGGAAAAGAATGGTTTCCGAGCTCATTTTACATACATTCGTCACACAACATCCCAAACAAAAACTCAAAATGCAACAAAGCATTATTACAGCATCAAAGTCAAACAATTAAAGAGACTCCATTGCACGTGCAATTTCATAAAAGCTGCAGCATACATAAATTTTGAGATTTAGCTTGAATGCAACAATCCTGCCTCTTGAGAAGGTTGATCTTGATTCTGTGAACCCCTCCGTAATCTGAATACCCCGCCTTAGCACCTTGAGCCTACCTTCCCACTGTCACAACACACAAACACTTGTTTTCTTCCTTACTATGGACAACAGCCCTTTCCCACCTAAAGGAGCAATCTCCTCCTCGCTTCCTGTCCTTTCCTCAGGAGCAGCAAACCTTGACACTTCTCTGCAAAACTATGAAAAGCACTTCAGTCTAAGCTTGGCAGATCAGAATAGGAGAACTACTTGGCATGAAAAGAGTGGTTCTCTCTCTCGGAAGTGGTAGTAGGCAGAAGGGAATCACCTGTATGCAGCCTACAGAAGTCCAGTAGTTCCAACTGCAGCTGGAACACAAGCTCCATGGTCACAGGGCCTCTGCTCACTCAGGAACAGAAAAGACTTTCAGAATGATGGTTGAATACTTTGTCTATTTTCACTGACAGAGCTAGGCCACACAAAATGCAGGAAGGGGCATTTTGCGTTGGCAGGCAAGCAGACTGAAAATGAAGCTTGGCAGAGATGAAACATACACCCTCTCCACACAGACTTTAGGTAGATTAGAAATGAATCAAATTCTAACAGCACTTTGATGTTGAAGATTCTGGTGGCCTTACAAAATAAATTAAAATCCTATTACATGCAAAGATCACTTTCTTAACTTACATTCTATATAGGAGAACCTCTAGATCCCTTCGGTTTGTATTTTCAACATGTTATTCTCCCTTATCAATCTTCAAATTTCTCACACCACCAAAACACATTGAAAGAAAGGTAAGTTAAAAATTACTCATTATTAGACACCCAAAAAGCCATAATACTTGAATGTTCATCATTCTTAACAAAGCCCAGGCACAATAATCTACAAATTGTTTCAAAATCCTCTCATCAGATAGACACCAATGATTCAAATACACCTGACAGTCCTGCAACAAATTAGTATCCATGCTATAACTGTATTGCAGTATTGTAATATAGACTTCAATTAATTTGCAAAAACAGTTTAGCTGTACTAATAAATTTTGAGTTATGATTACTTTTAATGCTACAAAGGGCAGGGGGTTTCACAACTAAGCCACTATCAGTTGATGAGAGGGAGCATGTGGTGGAATCTGAGACCTTAAACAGGTCGTTAAAAGAAAATATGACAAAATGCATGTGAAGAACATGATGGGGGTAGGAAAGCAGGGTGAACAGTGGCGCTCTTTCAAGTCTGAAGCTGCATAAATTTTACACTAAAAAGCAGACATAAGCACTGCTTTTACATAGGACATGGAGAAGCTAGCACTTCAGTAAGTAAGCAAGCATTCATAGACTTGAGGAGACAGGGAGATCTGAGCACCTCTGAAACACATTTAGCTTAGAAAAATGTGAGCCCCGTAGGTCTTGGCATACAGGAGAAACAATTCACAAACTGAACAGATTATTGCATCAATTTATGTTTGGATACTAAATGCAAGTTTTAAGGAACATGGTGTGACCGAAATTAAACAACCAAGTACCTGGAGCACAAGTAAACCAAAATTCTTTCAGTTGTCTAAATAAAGATACCTTAAATCTTATTTGTAAACATCTGAAAAGTGATTTCAAATTTTTTTTTATAATGATTAACTACATCCAACCAACCCCTGGATGAATTCTCTTAATGAAGTATAACCATTCAAACTCAGTAAGAGCATATGCATACACATTTCAAGGTCAACAAACTACTCCACAAGGTTTTGGGTGGCCTTTTTTTTTCCTTTTCATAATACAAAATAACTGTTCTGAGATGGTACACATCGGCAAATTAAAAAAAAAGAAAATCAACTATGAAGTTTCCAGAAAAAGATACTTTACACACAACACTATCCAATTAACCAGAAAAAACCACGAACATATTTTAAGATACTCATGATAACAAAGAACAGGATATTATCATGCCAGATATAAGAACCATTCCCCTCACAAATAGAAAGACCTTGCTCCAAAAACTCAAAATCTATAAGCAGGGATAAACAACTCCTCATTTCTCATAAAGGTATCAACCTTCCACACGTGCTCAGAAGCAAAGGCTAACAATGAAATAAAATACATAATACTTCTTTAGTATCACGATGTCTCTGTTTATAAACTAACTCTTTTTTAAAGCACATAATGAAACAACAACAAAAAAACTCACCAAAAGCAAGAAAAGTTTACATAACCACTATATGCAGGGTTAAAATAGAGTTAATGTTGCAACAGAAGAATTTTACTGGCCTTTAAATGTGCCTGTTAGCAAAGTTCAAGAGGCTTAATAGTTCCAATGCCTACATTAAATGGCAAGAGTAACAAGATTTTTCTGTAATTTCATATAAGGAAGAGGTATTTTGATGAATGTTCTCTTCAGTGACGTTATTTGGAGGTTGCATAAAGTGAAAAGGAAACAGAAACTTTGGAAAATGTTTGCATTGGCCCTTCTTTTATTATGAACTTGCATTCCACAACCCTACACAACCAAAGAGTTGACTATATTCCCTGATTCACCCCAAACAATTTACCTTTTTCTTCCCCACATCCTACCTCAAAAATGTTACCCTTGCTATATACTCTAATATTTCCTTGTTTCATGTGAAGCAATTTTAAAAATTGCTTCCAAAACATTAACTGGCAATAGTCAAACTGCCATAACTCTGTCAAATAATTGTCTCACATAGTTTGTTATTTGTTTAAAAATATATTAAACAAACAACAAAAAAAACCACAAAAACTTAGTTGTATTCTGTATGAAAACACTGAACACACAATCTTAAATGGCTTTTTTGCACCCTTGCAATTTCAACAACAACAAAAAAATCACTTTAAGCTAAAAGGTTTTATTATTTGCAACTTAGCAACATTAGGAAAAAAAATGCATATCAATTATGGGTTTTCCCTGTTATCTCCTTAAGCATGAGAATCAAGCAGGAGTAACTACACTTTAAGTACTTCACTAACATTAAAGAGCAAAGAATAATCACTGAAAACTATATTTTGCAATAAACAGCCTGTGAAGGGCTTCAGAACATGAAAACTGAGCAGAAAAGCAACTACACCTTTACTACAGATGACAGAATCACAGAAAAAGGTGATTATAAATAGTTCTGAAAGTCATTTTTTCCAACTTTCTGCTCAAAACTGGGTTTATTTCAAAACTAGTTTAGCCTGCTCATGATCTTAACCAGTTCTGTTTTAGAAATCTCCAAGGAGAGAGATTCCACAAGCCAACAATCCCTCTGGTAAACTTCATTGTTTAAGCACTCTCATAGCAAAATTTTTCTTCTAATACCCAAGAGTCTTCCCTTGTAGCAATTCACGACAGCTGCCTCCTGTTCTTTCCCTGTACCTCAGTATCCAGTTCCACCTACTGTATAACCCCTCCACCAGGTAACAAGAGGCATTTCAGGAAAAAGCCAAGCCAGCACACCTACCTTTCAGAGTGGAGCGGCCAGCAGGCCTGCCGACGTTGTTCTTCTGATGCTTTGTTGACATTCGCTTCATCTGGCGGGGTGTGCTAGGGGGAGACGCGCCATAGAAAGTGTCAGCGCTCACTTCATCTGATAATTCCTCAGGGTCGGATTCAGAGACCTTGCCAGCAGCGTCTTCTGATTTGCACTCTTTCCTGCAGAGAACAAGATAAACCATTACATTCAAGATAAAGAAACTTTACTTGCAATATCTCTTTAAAAAGCTAATTATCCATAAATCACAGCCACAGTCAATCTTCTGTATTGTACTGTCACATCCACGTATATTTACCCAAGTTTTTTTCATATCCCTAAGGATAAGTTTCCAATCAATAAACAATAGGCAACATACAAAGAGGATGGTACAGGCAGTGTCACTAGAAATTAACAATGTAAACACACATATATATGTATCTCCTTCTGAAAAAACTTGTGGCAAGCCTAAACTAAGAGGTGCATGGAATAAACAAAGGTTCAAACATACAAACATAATGCAAGACATTCAACCTAATCAGTAGCAGGGACAACAGCAGAGGTCTTCCCTCCCATCCTCCACTCCCTAAACCCCTCATAACACAAAGGTAACTTCTAAAATCACTCTCCCACCCTTCACAAAACTTTTATCTAGCATACGAGATCTGAAAGTATTTTTCACAGATTTTAACATCAAGAATATTAATACCATTAAGATCATAAATAAATACTATCATTCACCAGTGGTGCCATACATGGAGTTCTCTTGCTTTAACACATATCAGGGAGAAGAAAACGCACCATTTTCAAAGAAAGAAAGGAAACTGTTTGCCTCTATTCCCCCACTTATTTCTGAAGCAGATGTGCAAATAACTCTACAGAACTCTTAGTAGCTCTTGACTCTAGTAAAAGACACTGAGGCAAAGAAACAGTCAATCTAAATCAGTGCAAGACAGCATCAATATCTGATAACTTCAATTTCATTCGAATCACAAGTTATATTTTACTTGCTACTATTCCTTAGACAAGGAATGTTACTCATACTCTAGTGAAATTAGTCTGGTTTACTGCAGCAAGAAATATGTCAGAATATTGACAGCTAGTAGAACAGCAGTAAGGCTAACAAAACAAAAACAAACAAAACACAGAAACTGTATTTTTTATTGGCCTTTAGCAATAAACAGAAATAAATACCTTAGCATGCAGAACAGTTATGTTCTCTACAAAGCCACAGAAGCACTTAGTGCATGAAATACTCTTTTCACTTTACTCTTCTCACTCTACTACTTCAGCTTTGAGAAGGCAGCAGGCAAGTTCACCAACTTCTGCAGATAAACTTTACTGGTTACCCAACAAAAATGACCCAGGTGGTATTGCAGCACCACCTGGAGTCTTAGGCGTGCCCTACAATCTGGTCATTCTGACAACCACACAAGACTTTTAGTCTGGTTTCCTTGCCTTGGGACATTATGCTGTTACTGTGTCTTAGCAATGTGATTTAACCAACCCAAATTGTCCAAATATATAAAAAAAGTCTTACAATCATTCCTACAGATCTTGTGAAAATAGGTGGATGAGTAAGAGAAACAGTTCTTGCAAGCGCTGAGCTGGCAAAGTAGAACTCAAGTTTACATCTTTCTGGACACCAGAAGAGCTTTATTTCTGAGAATGCTTGCGAACAGCCCTGCTGCAAAAAACACTTGAGGCAGAGAACACCCCTCTGATCTTGCCAAACACAAATCAACCACAAGAGACTAAACCACATAAAACAGAAGTCATTAGTTCCAGTGCTTATGGAGCCATTTATTTTTTCAGTGATCTCATTGGCCTGGCAAGGCACAGGGTGGGGTGCTGATGCTCCTGCGGAGGCTGGCAGAACAGATCCTGCAAGCACTCACGTTAGGTCTCCAAGGCAGTTTTAAACTAGGACAAGTTACCTCATTAGTAAAGACCAGTGAAAACACTGTTTTCCTTCTGTTTATAAGTAAGCGACCTCTTCAAAGAGCTTAACTACCAAACCTCCCCACCAAGCCAAATGAAGTGTTCTTTAAAGAACTTTAGGTTATTTTGGTCACTATCACTGGAGGCATTTGGAAGATCTGTAGATGTGGCATTTACAGGACATGGTTTCTTGCTGGACTTGAACGTGTTACTTTACACTCGGACTCAATCTTAGAGGTCTTCTTCAACCTAAATGATTCTATAATTCTACCTTGTTTGTTTCTTGCTATGTCTGCTACACGAGAGGGCACGAGTGCCAGAAGTACCCAAATTACCCTCCAACCTCATATCTGAATTATACACATACCTATACAGCAGCATCTAGTACGACTGACTTAACACTCAACCATTTTTGCTGGGTAATTTAGTAAGATGTTCTTTGATAAGAAGCACAGCAGACATCACAAAACATGCAGCTCTTGAAATCGTATCACAAAACAAGCAATCATGCTCTCATTCATAACAACAGACATAGTCTTGTTAGCAACTGGTGAGATGATCTAACCAAACCTGGCTGGTCTGCTTAGAGAGAGAGAGAAAGGCACAGATTGCAAAGCAAGTTTTAAAAATCCAGCACACTCAGTTTAGGGTTTGTGTGCAAAGACGATACCTCAACTCAGACCTCAAATCAGTGCCAATTAACACAATGAATCAGTTTCACCAGTGCGAGCCTTATGGTAAAACAATGCACTAAATATACAGGGTCTGAACTAAAGCAGCCACATCAGCTTTGACGTGCTACAATCAATTTTCTAATCCAGACAACACCAGACATATATGATCTTCAGCAGCAACACTCTAGTATCAGAATCAGTTATGACTTTTACAGATTACTGACACAGCGTTTGCAATGTTTGTGTGTTATTTACTGTCATGAACAAACCATAGACTAATTAAATCGGCCAATCTCTAAAACGCAGTGCTGGCAAACCTGAATCAGATTGTAGCGTTGGTTATTAGACAGAAATGTTGGTTCCTAAATACTGTTGCAACCAGAGTTGAGAAACATTCATCAAGGCTAATTTCTCCTTAGCTACCAAGATATGCAGGTTTTCTCCCCAACAGTCAGTGAGAAGCATCCAAATCCTAATTAGGCTTACACACAAAAAGTGAAAGCTAGAAATGTGACAAATGCAGTTGCTATTTACCAACAGCAGCCTAAACCAAATCCCTACAAGGAAAACTAGAAGTGCATCATTTTCATATTCTCTTTAGTGGTTCCCAGCCTCAATTTTAATGAGAAAAATGCTTCTTGAAAATTTACCCTTGAAATGTAAGAAAGACTGTAGCCAGGACGCATAAATCACAAATATTGGAAAAGTTTTAAGAGCAGTATGGTAATAAAAACAACCAAAGCAAAACACCTTGACAGCTCTAAAATGCACCAAAAAAACCCAACAAACCAAGAATGTTTCCAAAAAGTAACTACTGTATGTTACACCATTTCAACCAGAAGCTGAAAAGACAGAATACATAATTTGTTTACTTTGCACTTCTAGATGACATGGGATTTTTTTTTAACTAAGTGATGGCAATGTATCTACAACTCCAGCTCAGTCATGAAAATCAAGATAATTCTTCCAGATTTTCAAAGGCCTGCAAACAAAAATAGAAGGGAGGGCACAAATCAAGGCATGAAATTTGAAGCAGCAGGGCAGGGAGCAAAAAGGTTGGTAACCACCACCTTTTGAAAACCTTTGGAAAAATACATTTATTTATCACTAAAAAAAAAAATTAACAAATGAAAAGACCACTGAGGTTCACATGATAACATTACAATTAATCAGGCTGCAATCACACTGAGGAATATGATTTTTAACCAGTACAGAATTTTGCACTTTACTGAAGCATTATGCAAACTTGCAACGTTTGTAACAGCCATTAATGAGAGAGCATCCTAAAAGCTGTGACAGCTATATGGGGGAAACACCTTTTTACTCTTCCCTTTCTATCAGCTACCCTCCTCATAAGCAGGAGTTCAAATACATTAGGCACTTGCATAATTAACTCGGGTTCAGCCATTGCTTATCATCCCACATGCAGCTTAAAAGCTTGTTGGGGATCAGAGCAGTAGAGGTCAATGGACTGGACTAGAAGCACATGGCAATAAATCTGAGTTATGCAGTTACCACACAGGAGCCAGGATCATCACCCACCACAAGGGTTTGGAAGCTGTGCGCTCCAGACACTGCTGCTGTAAACAGCTTCCTGCAGTTTCAAAGACATCACACCATGCAGGAATCAGTAAGGCTCTTTCTTAACACTTCTTACAGCACCCTGCCATTTTCATACAAAGAGCTGCAGTATCTGTACAGGACCCAGCACCAAATTACCAAGTACCAGCTCTTGACATCCAGCGGCTTTGTTTTAAAAGCAAAGTGTCTGTTTTTCAAATATATACTCCTTAACTCAGAGTCAGCTCGATAATTCATGCAGGAAGACAAAGCTACATTAGTCTGTTCTTAGCAATGCACATTCCCAGTCAGCAAAAGCAGCAGAAAACACAGGCACTACACACTGCCAAACACATCTTGTTAAAGTTAAGGTAGCTCTCCCTAAAGGTAGTCACAACCAGCCTACTTCAAACAATATTCTGACAAGAACTGTCATCACCCAACAGCTGCTGGTAATGCAAAAAGCAAACAGCATTTTTAGGTACCCACCTTTGCACCTGTTAAAACAGAAAAACAAAAAAATACTCAGTTGGTGCTGCTAAACACCACACACAACAAAACTCTGGAATCAGAAGCTCCAGTTTCTTTGGGGCAGTACTTCATTTTGTTCCAGAAGAGAATGTAATGGTAGTCCTGGACCACAAGGAAGGAACTTCACTAAACAATCAGCAGCACCCTGGGTATCAAAGACTGAGGATTAGACAACCTAATGAGGAAAACAAGATGGAAAAACCTGAAGTTCAGCTACAGCGCGGGAAGTGCGGGACAGCTACCTGCTGTAAACACATAGTGCTACGTTCCAACGTTACGAAAGCATCATGCACCCCTATATTTTAACCACTTTTCAAAAATTATGTTCTGAGGGAAGGTGTAAGCTTACATAAATGGACATGGTACTGCAAGGTTGCTGTACTGAAAGCAG
The DNA here is from genome assembly GCA_013399835.1 of Leptocoma aspasia. NCBI lineage: Eukaryota > Metazoa > Chordata > Aves > Passeriformes > Nectariniidae > Leptocoma > Leptocoma aspasia. Next base: position 834,992 of record VXAX01003049.1, read on the forward strand.
AAGCAACTAAAAATCCAGTTTTGGATAAAGTCTTTTCAAAGATCTCCTACACATGTGAATATAAACATGAAGTGTCAAGCAAACATAAACTGCCCTAACTGCAGCAAAAGGAAGTCTTCAGTAAAAGGCAAGAAAATATCTTGGTGGGGTTTTTTATATTTTTTTAGCACAACACAGCAGGAATTTGCACACAGTACATACAAATAAAGCTGTCTTTTTTTGCTATATGCACCCTGTTTAAGTCTGGCACAGCATTTACAGGCAGGAAATTTCAAATTTCAAATTATGTTTTAAAGAAGATACAGCACCAGCACAAAAAAACTCAGTTTTAAGAAATATTGGAATTCAAATTCAGCTGTACATAGCTACATTTTTTTCTCCCAGAGGAATCAGGGGAAGGCAGGATACATGATCACTTATCTCTGCAGCCTAGGAATGAACAACCAGCATACTGGGGGGAAAAAGCTGATGCCTGGACAGGCATAAACGAGAGCAAAGAATTTATTTTTTGATTAAATTACAGAATTTAATCAAATTACAGAATTAAATTACAGATAGTAATTTTATCATTTACTCCTGACACAAAATGCAAAATAGCATTTGCATCTTTCATCTAGTATGTCTACATATGCAAATGCTACAGAATCTAATTTTGCATTAAAACAGCTTACAGCAGAGACACTTGTAAGAGCACAAAAAAGGAAGCAATATTAAAAAAAATTTAATCAAGTATGAAATGTAATGCTATTCACACAACTTTTTACAGTGAAGACCCTCAGAAATTACCAACACTACAGTCACAGTAAGATGACACAGTAAGAAGGGGAATCTGTTCCAGTGCACCTTTTGCTTCCCAGGTTGCACATCCCTGCCCTTTTGCCATCCCTTCCACACAGAAGGCAACAATTATCTGACCTCAATCACCAACCTGACAGCGAAAAAACCCACTGGTTTTTCAGTGCACCATTTACTTCTCAGATCAATATCCACAAGCAAAAACCCCACAGCCACGTGACAGCCAAGCTCCTCCACTACATCCTCCCTGAACCTGGCATGCTCTTGTAGAGAGACCAGGGCAAAGAAGGCAACCTGCTGAGTGTTAAGTGCAATCGTGCCCTCAGTCATTCTCTTCTGGCTGCACATGAAGCAATTTTACACGACTGACTGTCCCCTCTGCTTTCCAGACACTTTGCCAGAAGTCACCAGCACCCAAGATGCACATTATAACTTCAAGTACCAACCCTGGTTCTTTACTGGTGCTGCCAAAACAATCCAGCTTAGCTCCAGCAATCCTCCTTTGTCAGGAGGATTTTTCCAACTTCAGCCACTTTAATTTTGATTAGGCAGCTAAATGCACTTAATGTCACGCTAGCAAGTTTCATGTGGCAGACATTCCTAGTTGAGGGAGGGCAAGAGAGGGATGTTAGGAGATGAGAACAGTAATTTTTAGCTGAGTCAGCTGCAAAGCTAATGCAGACTTTTACTTGCAGCAACAATAAAAGCAAAACACTTGGGCAGGAAAATGCTTATGGTAATACTGGTATCACCACTAAGAACTGATAGATTACATAATTCCAGTAGCTTTTTTATAAGTTAACCTATGAACAAGGGATTGTGAACATAGAAATAATGACAGAAACACTAGAACTTCATTAGTGAATTGTCAGGAATCCAGAACAGAATTTGTAACAGAAATCCCTGAAAAGCCCTGCTTTGTTCACTACTTACACCTTGTTTATCTTTGAAAACTAACCTGTAGCAGGGCTGCACAAACGTGGACACTCAAAGCTGCCATGAAACCCATGCCACCCACTGCAAACTACAGGTTTACACTACAACAACCCTGCTAACAGTTAAGAACCAAGTACAATAAATTCCCCAGCTGAGGAAGCACTATAAAACAAGTATTTCTGCTGCAACACAAACAGTGGTGTGGAGTGAGACTTCACTGTGACAAAACCACTGCTATTTCTCCAGAAACCACCAAGGAAAAAATAGAAGTCATTACTGGGGAAAAGACTAATGTACAGCTTTGAGCTAAACAGTTAAACTCTAATTGATTCATAGCAACAACTTTTCCTCCTTGGTAACTCTCAATTAAGCTGTTTAATTAGAACAGAAGGATCCAGCAAGTGTGAACACACTTCATTTCTACAGTAGACCTTGAGCACATGTCTGACTAGGCATTACAAATTTCCTTACATCACTAATGTACTCACTAGCAAATTTAAGTTTAACAGAAAAATTTTAACAGAATTTTCTCCTTCTCAAGATCTGGAAGGCACCAGAGTCAGTTCTGCAAATTACTACTACTTTGGCACTTTTCCTAAAGTTCTCCTATATTCCTGGCCAGAAGCTTCTATATGTCCTTACTATTTCCAACAGAAAGACAAAATCACAGAAAAATCTAACAAAAGCTATCGAAAGAGTAGTGAGGTATTGAACCACCTTTTGGCTGATTAGAACAACATTCTTCTTCCTCAAAAGAAGAAATTGTCAAACATTGATTCAAGAATAAATTAAACAGAATGCAAAGTAGCATTCATCCTATCTTTTTATAGCAAGTAGTGATAAGCACTACTGAGACATATTCAAACTATCTAAGGAAGTAATTTTTCTTCTGCAAGTTATACCAACTAGAAATAAGTATAAAAAAATTAACAAAATAGAGCTCTTATAAAAGTTTTGGCAGTTCTTCATGTTCTCATCTCAGAAAAAAAATACTCAGAACTTTCTGTTCTTTTTTACTAGTAAATTTGAAAACAGAGAAAGCTTAACTAATTTTTCCATCTTGGATTATTATAAGTTTTCACAAAAATTTGAAACATGATGTAACAGCATTTACATTGGATTCATTTCTGAGCTTGCCATATTTTATTCCAAAAAAAAAAAAAGCCTATTTAAATCTACCCTTGCTCTATAATGTGCAATAAAGTGTGAAAGTGTTGATGGGTTTGTTAGGTTTCCACATCCACATTCAAGCCTGCCAAGTGAGGCTGCAAATGGATCAAAGGTTAGAACTGCAGAAACAGGAGCTAAGAGAGCTTCACCCAGGCCAGTTAGTATACAGCTCTCTTCACTTAACAACTGATGTTAAAATATTCATTGATTCCAGACCCCATGCTCCTCCATTAGTGGTACTTTTTCCACCTCAACTATATCCTAGCTCATATTTGGGAATTTGAATTGATTTTTTTAAAGTAAGAATCTCTGAAATATGTTTTCCTCACTAATGACGTTTGAGCACTACACAGAACAGCATCAATCCAAAGGGTAAGTGCTGCAATTAAGCTCTCGGCACCTGCACAGATCAGATCCCAAGGTCTCAAGCCACACACTAATACAGTAAAGTATACTTAATTAAGAACTAATTATGAAAAATCTGTACTAACACACCTACATGGAATTTCTGCAAAACTTAAGCTACACCAAGAAAAGTTACATACTACTGGGAAAAGGGTGTTAGGATGCTAAGTTTAACTATAAATATATCAGGTATAAAAGTGATAAACTGGGAAATGCACAGACCTGTGATAAAAGATAAAAAGAACTGTAACAGCCATTCTTCCCCCACACACTCTCTTCTTCTGGCAGAAAGTTCCATTCCCAGATAAGAAAAAGCTAACAACTGGTTATGATCCCAAAGTTTCAGCTCATCATTTAGACAAAGTCCAAGTCTACAAGAACCCTGAAGGTGAAGTGTTGAAAGTTAAATAGGTTTTCAATGGAAGCTGGTGTCTGAGCACGGCATGCTGGACTTCTTGTCTGTGATGTTTGGAAAATCCAAATGCAATGGGACTTCAGTACTCTGCACTATTTGGAGCATCCCAAAAGCTCAGTGGTCACGCCCATGGAGAGTTCTTTAGTGAGGCCAAGAAGTAACCAAGGCATGAGTAACTGTGGCCTTGTTATCACTGGCTGAAGGGATGTTCTACAGCCAAAATGGTAAAAACCTTTACAAATACTGCTCTCAGGAAAAGCTACAGCAAGTAAACCAGCAGCACAAGTAAGCCGAGGGCACAATAAACCGTACCTTTACACAACATTAGAAAGCAACACATGATACTCAGTACCACTGAATATCAGCAGGACACAGACAGGACAGAACTAATTTCCTCTTTCTACCCTAAGACTGCAGGAGACATTCATCAGCACAATAGTTACATCCCATCTTCTCTGGCTCCAGAATAAACCTGATTGGGTTTCGTGACAAATTAATGTGACTTTACACACAGGGTTCTTGGACTGGACACACGTGAACGTTTGACAATTCAGTAACACATTTAACAAATTCAGATGTTAAAGACAAACAAACATTCTCATTTAGCTTTACGTTTGTAGTAAGCCAAGAGTGAGCATGGGACCCTTATCAACTCTTTAAATAAATAAGCTCCTAAATTCCTTTTTAAAATTCAAGAATTATTTAGTTAATAAATTACAGACTAAACATAGCATCAGTGCAGTTAACATCTGAGAGAAGAATAAAACTGAAGGAAAGTAACAGTTCTGCAAACATAAATGTTGCAGACAACAGCAAATCCAACCACGCAACTGAAGAAACGAGCAGAGATTCCTGTGCTGACAGAGATCAACACACTATTGACTAGCAGTTGGTACTATGAAAAATTGTCTTCTAAACGTATTTTAGATGCAGTTTAAAAGAATGGTTTGTATATAATTTAAGAAATGTGGTTGTCATGGAAGCCAAATCTTTGTAAGCCTCTAAAAATCCCAATTAGCTCCCTGAAATAAGAATTACTGCATATCCCTTATGCTGTCCTTTAAATTCAGTGGATTTGTTTTCATCACAGTACAGTTTGCATTCCACAAAGGTCAATATCACTAGCTTACATAATAGTAAAACCAACCTTGACACAGACAGCACTAATTAACAGACATAAAAACAACCAAGCAGCCACACAACACAGACTAATCCTTACTGCTACAAATGCCAAAGACATCTCAACGAGCACTTCATGTGTGTTTGTGCGTAGGTGGAGCAATCAGTCATTCATTCCAATCTTGCACATGTAAACAAGAAGATGCAATACATGTAGAATAGAGATTACATCTTACCTCATTTAAATGCATGGGGGGAAAAAAAACTATGGCAAAGCTCTATATACTTAAATCATTTTTCCCACTGAAGCTATGATCTTAAGCTAATAAAACAAACTCTTTCACTGCTCATATTCTATCAGCCATACAGATAGTTTGGTAAGCAAGAAGATATGTTGAGCACAGCTCACGACATAACCTCAGGCTTCCCCCAAACCACAGATGCTGCAGACTGACAGCCCCAATTCATTGTCATCCTAGAGACAACACATCTGATAGACAGACTACTGACAAGTTCCCCAGCAAGGAGGAAGCCTCCATATAATTCACAATTCTGTCTCACTTTATTCACAGCCTTGGTCCTTCACCCCTTGCACTGGATGTATGCCAGGAGAAAAGAGGGCTACGAGCAATCAAGGCACAAGTCAGGGTAGCCCTACGGCTCTTCATGCCTTTGCAGCACCCCCAAACAAAGGACAAAGTCCCAACAAAGGACATGCTTAAGGCCTCATTTTTCTCTGTAGTGGATTTTGTGCCAGAAAGCTCCTGGGAAAGCCTAAAATTTGGCTTGGGAAATTTAAAGCCTATGGGTAATAATCAAGAAGCACCAAACGCATCTGTTTTAATTAGCATTCTAAATTATCTAAGTGGAAACATCTTACACTGAAAACTTTCCACTTGTTTTAAGGATTGATACTTAAATGTGAATTCTTCACTAAACTTTCCAGTAGTATCTTTTCACTTATCTATAGGCACTGCATGCTATCCAGGGTCAAAGTGCAATTCTATCTCAAAATCAACATCTGCTCATAGGTTCCCTGAGCACTTTTCAGTTTAGAGCTGTCTCCCCTCTCTTCCCCCACCAAAATGTGTTTCAAGAAAGAAAGACCTGGGAAACACAGTGTGTTTTTAGAGAGGGATTCACAATCAAAAGCTTTTGACTAAGGACTGTGCAATTCAAAAAAAGCCATAAATATATTTTATGTTTGCCTTCAGTTTACAAAGTTTACCATTGCATTTCTGTTCTAACAAGAGACAGAATCCTCACACAAAGACAAGCAGATTTCTCACACCAGGCAGTCTCAAAACAACAAATCAATAAGATTTGTTTATGAAAGAAAAGTACGTGTATTGCTAATCCAGAGTGACTGAATACTTCTCCACCAGAACTAAAGTTAACTTAAAAAGAATGCATGATAACAATGCACTTTAGTACTAGCTAGAACTCTTTATCATAAGAACTCAGTCATACTCTACAAACAGGATTAAAAGCAACCTGCCATCAAATGGATTTCAAACACCCAAGCCAGTGCAAAATGAACTGATTTCAACAAGATTCTGACCTCACAGCCCCAAGATTAAACACCTAATGATGACTCCAAAATTTAAATCAAAAGTAATCAAGTTTGAAAAAGCTTCAGATACTCTTCTTGTATTACATTTAAGTAAAAGCAAGTGCTGCATAAAGCCAGAGAAGCAGGTGTGAACTTGGGACACAAAGTACACACAGAAGTGAATCACAGTGGATGGAGTACATGCATTACCCTACACAAATTAAGGCTACCTAATTGTTTTGAGACATCCCCTTCCCACCCACCAGCTCGCTCCGAAATAGCTAATTCAATTTTCATTTGCTGGGTAAAGTTGTCACCACATTATCCACACCCACATCCGACTCATATAAACTGTCCTGTAATAAGCAGAATCCAGCAGAGGTCAGAAATGGCCCTGCACAGGAAATGCCTGGGTGTTTTCCATTCAGGCTCTGAAGATTACTCTTCTACATGAAGACAGCCCAGGTCTAGGGTCACGCTGTTGTACAAACTTTATTTTAAATCGTTTTCTGCTTAACCTGCAGTATTAGTCTTTGAAGAGTCCTTTGAAAAGTAGCTTAGAAGCTTACTAAGGCAGTTGCCCTATAGCATTTGTATTCCCTAACATTTGTTGTTAAATCTCACTAATTTTATATATATTCTGATCTTGGCATTCTCATGGCAGAAAAGCAAATCATTAATGAAAACTCAAAGGCACTGTTCAACCCCACAGCCTTCACCCACCCAGGAGCACATCACCACTTCCCTTTTACTCCATCAGTACAAAACAGCAGCTCACAATATTCAAGAACTATCTCAGCAACACCACAGCAGATTATTTGCACAGCACACCCGGAACACAATGCACCTGACTGCTGCCTTACAGTACTAATTGATCACACAAGCGTTTTAAAAACGTTTCCTGAATGCCTCCTAGTGAGAAGTGAAGTGCATCAACAGGATGTTATTTAAAAATGAGAAATAATTGCCACGGAATTAATAACTTGGACTTACGCAATACTTCTGCAGCCAGCTGGAAACACTAAACCATAAAGTAATTTGCATCCCCATCTCTCAGCAGGGCACAGATGGAGACTTGCAAAAAGCCAATCTGCAGGTCAGCACATTCAGGAGGCGACAGCAGTTGCAGAAAGCTTTGAGGCATCGCAACACTTCTTTATGAACGCTTTCTTTTTTTTTTTAACTCTATCTTCTTACAACTACCGATTGCAATGTTGCCAGCAGCGATACTCCGTGACCCCGCTGTTTTACCGGCACGCCAAACAGAACCCGATTTTAATCACGGCTGCCATAAACACGAGACACCCTTCCAAGAGGGCAGCGCTTTTATCGCTGCAGTTCACAAGTCAAGGAGCACAGGTCACGCTCCTCAGCCTCCCGCGGGCTCCAGCTGCCGCTCCCCCGCCGCTCCGCAGCCTCCGCACCTCCGGCCCGACCCCCAGAGCCGGGCGGGCAGTGCCCCCAGACACCCGCCCGCGCTGCCGCGAGGCTGGGGGCGAAGGAAACTATTTGCTCTTAATTGCAAAGCGCCCACAAAACACTGCCTTGCCCACCGCAGCCACTAGAGATTTCTTATCGAAGCACCTTCTCGCCCCGTGGGCGCTCTGCAGAAGCGCTGAAGCAGCAGCAGCAGCAGCCGCAGGTTCTGCAGCGCGGAGGGGCCGGGGACAGAAGGCAGGGCGTGCACCCCCGGCCCCGGCGCTCGCAGCCCCCGCCCGGCATCGCTCCCTGCACGGAGCTCCCTGCGAGGCAGCGCTGCCTACTGACCTCCCCGGCGGCGACGGCGGCGGCTCCTCCATGGCGGCGGCGGCGGCACAGACCGGCGCGGCGGCGTCTCTCATGCATGCACGGGGGCCGGCATGGCGGCGGGCCCCAGTGCGCGGCGCGGGGGCGCAGCGAGGAGCAGGAGCAGCGGGAGGAGGGGAGCGGCTCCCTACCCGGCTGCAGGAGCGCGGCCGCGCAGAGCCGCTCGCGCGGCCGCCATCTTGGGAACAGCCTCCGAGGGCAGCGGCGCCGGCAGCATCGCTACGGCGCGCCAGGAGGGACCGGCCGCGCCAGAGGCGCCCGCTCCGCCGCGGCCGGGCGGGGGGCGGCTCCCGGTGCGGGTTTCCCCCTCTGGGCCGCGGGGTCGGGACGGGCCGTGGGACAGCGGCGCTTCCCTCCGGGACCGTGGGAATTACATCTCCGCAGGTCCCCGCGAGGGGCCGCGTTTATCGCGAGGCGGGGCCCGGCGGGCGCTGCCGCCCCCCCCGCCCCCGCGGCGGAGCTGTCAGGCGCTGCCTGCGCCGCTCGCTGCCGGTAGCTCGCTCCCACACCGCCGGCAGACAGAGAAGGAAAATATAACTTTTTTTGAGGGGAAGATGGTTTTCCTCAGCAGGTGCCAGCTCCCTGCAGCCCTGCTGGCCCGAAGTCCAGCACCTGCGGAGGCTGGTGCGACCACGGCCGGATCCAAGGAGGTGGAAGGCGTGAAGGTCGCCTTTGGGGGCGTGCATGGAAGAATAATCTTCTATCTTTTATACTCTGCTGCTGACAGAGTAACTTGTTTGAATGTATGAACATGGATTTTTTAAACCCTCCAGCAGCACTGGTTATCAGCCTTGGACAGAGAACTGGAGCCACATTATCCATCTGGAAATACAGGGAGGAAAATGTGATTTCCTGAACTGTAGGTTGGCTGGAATACGAGTATCAATATTAACACCCTTCAAAGGCAGAAAAGTGGGTCGTTTAATTATTGGGGTCGGTGAGAGGGAGCCTCACCTCCAGTGTTACGGGACTGGAAGCGCAGCAACAAACGCTGGCATCAGGAATGTGTATACAAAGCACACGCATTATTTCTGATGGGTGAAATTTGAGCTTGGACTAGAATCCGTTCAGGATTCTGCATTTTTGCACCGGTTCCTTCATTAGCTGTACAAGAAATTTGCACCTTTCTAGTCTGATACCGAAATTTAGTTGTAAAGTCACTGTTCATGAAATAAAGTTGTCCACCTCTCTGTCGAAGTTTAGGAAACAAATTCAACAGTCCCTTTGAAATAAAATATTTTTTTTAAAGTTGAAATGCAGGATATACTTCATCATCTTAATGCTATCTACTATTTATCATCTTAATGAATGCATGCTTTAAAATGCAGGACCAGATAAATATCATTATGCAGGAAGCCACTTAGACTGTTTTCCATAGGTCAAGAAAGATACCCAAACCACCATGAACCTGATGATTGTGACATTGAAACATCAAGACATTCAGCATTTATGTCAAGAATTATTAGTTAAGATACCTCACGTAATGGAAAAATGCAGTATTTAGCATGTTAAAGGCTTTTGCTTGAGTACTTGAGCCCAAAACCATAAAGAGTTCCAATGGCAGATACACACAATACATTCCCACTAATCTGTCATGGTGAACAAAACTTAGAAACCATAGCTGAAGGTCAAAAATTCTGAAGTGCTAACCTAATAACTTAGTTGTCATCTCCATAAAAAAGATACATTATCTAAGGTAAAGCTGCTTACTTCACAGTATGCATGTGTTTTTAGTACAATCACAAATAACAAAGAGTCGATGTTACAGATTAAATTTGAACATTCTTTTCAGTTAGGGATCATTGTCTCACACCATCTCTGCAGCTGTTTGCAGGGCAGAGACGTATTTAGCAATCATGATAAAATATTTCAGCTTCTTTGCTTCTTCTGTCAAAGCAATCAATGCAGTGGTCTGTCAGAAGCACAGTTTTCATTAAATCTGATACTGCATTTTGCCATAGATGTGATGATGTGGAAGTGGAGACATCCCAAGGCCCCTTGGCAAAGGGAGGAATGGGGACTGACCACTGCCACTACTTGCTATAAATATTAAGATAGTTTACTATCTTCATATTTATTATTAAGATACTATTACTGAAGTTCACTATTTCTACTATTACTGAAGTTCACTGCAGCCTCTCAAACAAGGTGGTCCAGAAAACTCTTCCCTGTATGCATTTTCCCCTTTCCCTTTAGGGCAACCCAGCCTATTGCATTGCATCACATTCTCGTGGTATATCACAGAAAATATCCTAGAACTACAGATACTGGCCAAGCAAAGCAAGGCTGTAAATTTGATACAGACATGCTTCTTTATCTGCAATTGACCATAGTGAGCAACATAGCTCCTGGTATCAAGGAGAAGATTGTAAGAGGAGAAGTTTATGAATGGCCTTACAGAGAACTTGGGGAGAAATTAAGAGATGCAGGAATATTTGGAGGTGATCATACAGGAAACATCAGATGACATAAGAGTCTCAGAGCCTATATAGGGATTGAAAAAATTTCAAGGCAATACAGAGGTCTTAAAAATTGATATGAAAAAAAATTATTTTTGGCTTCTTTTAAGGAATATCATATTCTTTCAAAGACTCCCTAACTGCCAATTTCTGAGTCTAAATATATCCATATTTCATAGGTGCATGGAAATGGATAAATGAAATAGTTCACTCTGGTTCTACTACTGGAACAGAAGAAGGCACAAGATTAAAATACACATGACAATAAGTAGCATCTGTCTGTAAGAAAATAGAGTTAAAATATTAGGAATGGATTTTATTGTCTGATGTGGCAAAATCATGGCTCCAAAATTCCAGGTTAAGAAAAAAACCCAGGAAACAAGTAACAGTCAAAACAAACAAACAAACTTAGTTCAGTTTAACTTCTGTTTTCAGAAATTTTAGAATTAATTTTCTTCTTTTTTTTTCAGAAAACATCTGTCTTTATAATTTAGCAGATGCTGCAGTCGCTTAGGAACGACTTTTTATTCTAGCAACATGCCTTTTATTACAGTAGCAGTCCTATGAACATGCAATAGAAATTTGACATGGCAATAGCATCCTAATAGCAAAAATAGGTCTTTCAAATGGCATTTTCAAATTTCTACTGCAACTGCCTTTGAAATTTCGGTCTATTCCTGGGACATACATTCTGTTATTCCTTCCTCCTCAAGTCATCACAGGTATCAGACACAATTGTACATACAGCTGTGATTTGCCATCTGCCATTCTGCAGTTATTTTCTTATATTTTCCATATAGAGACTTATTTTCTATAAAAAGTCCTAATGAAGGCAAAGAAATATTTGGTCCATATAGGTAAATAAATATAAGAATATATTTGAAAATTTTTCTCTTGGTACCTGTCACAAGGCCAAACTTCCAAACTTTTTTTTGACATTATGAATGTTGCGCAGAATAAGGCACAACTTGGTTTTGGGTTTTCTTAAGTCAGTAAATGAAATCTAGATTTTTCTTCACTGTGTGAACTGCATGAAAAAAAATCAAATTCTTGACAAAACCAGCTTTGTACAATTAGTTGTTCCTTCAGATAAGTTTTTTATTTTAATTCTAATAAAAGCTATTTAAAAGTAAAAGCAAAGTTAATCAGACATTAGAAAACAGCCTGCTAGGTATCTAGATTTAGTAAAATGTGCTGAAGACAGAATATTCATTTTTTCTTGGTCATAAATTAGAAATGCTCTTCTGCAGTGAAATGAAGAGCAAAACATGAACAATACCTGCATTTAATACCTAGAACACAGCCTGACACCATTTCTTGTGTAGACTTTGTAACTAGCATCTCCAGATTCCAAATAAAATACCAAGATGTGTTTCTACCTGGGCATATGCAGATTCCTCCATCTACAATTTCGTTGTTCTCACAGAAGATCAGGTTGGGGGTGGCATTGGAAGAAACAGAGCTCAGTTTGCAGTGTTATCTAATCTGAGCTTTGCTGCAATGGATTTGAAGTGTGAAGCTGAAAGAAATTAAGGAGTCCCACTGTATATAGCCCTGTTCAATCACCCGTTACCGCTGTGATTCATTCACTTGGGAAGCTGGCATGATAGCTGCCAAAGCTTCCTCAGCAGCGTGGTTCAACACCCGTGCTGTAATAGGAGCCAGCTAACTTGACGGAGGTGGAATATTTCTGTCTGAGCGCCGTCATCTCACAGGCTGCATGTCAGAGTGCACAGGGCTCGATACCATTAATTCACCACTATTAAAGGAGTATTTGTTAGTAAGAGTAGCATGAGGTCAGACATTCCTGTGATTATTGTTTTATCACTTCAACTGGGCATTATTTTTTTGGGTACTTCCTGTCCTAAAAAGCGACTCTATGTAGCACTGCCTCTGCATTATTAAAATGGCATGACCCATATGAGAGAAGTACAAAATCCAGTTGTGCTTAGAGCTGTATGCTTTTACTGGGCAAAGCAGGTCTTTGGGCTCAGTGTCTGTAAAGCTGGGCATAGCTAAACCCAGTGGCTGCTCTTCAAAGATACCAAGGCACTGGACTTAGAAATTATCTGAAACTGAAAATGTTGACATGTATATAACAGTCTGGCTACAGCAGTTTATATCTTCCCAAGAGCTGATTTTGGACCTTTGAAAATCAGCTGCACTGAATTCAGTGCTACTTGAACTTGACCATCAACAACAGAGTAAGCTTGCTTAAAGCTAGCTCAGCTCCTGGTAGATCATATTTTAATTCTTTCCCCAGCTGTATAATAGACATACTCTGTGAGCAGCCATGGGGCATTTATAAACAAGACCAAATGCTTGTCTGCGTTTTTGTTCACTACATTAATTCCATGTTCAAAGAAGCTCCAGTGAAGAACTGGGGCCGATTCTTTGAGACCATATTTGTAGGCCCAGAGCATATCCATCTGTCTTCTGTGTGTGCCTGACTGAAATTCAGTGCATTGTTGCATGCAACTCTTTCAACATGTTTTCAAGCATCTTGCAAGTTTGACTAGTTGCTTATACCAAAATTTATAAAATTATGCTTCCTATATCCATCATCCCTGAAAGCACCAAAAAAAGTTCCAGACTGTATCTTTTAAAATATCTGGTTGTACAGCTGAGATTCTGTCTATGTCTGCCTTACAGCAGCTGCATTATCCCAGCAGAAAACAGCTGTGAGATTTGTATCAAACTTCCTTGTCTAGGAAGACAGGAGCTGCCCATGTCTCTTCCTTCCAACAGCTCTTTTTATAAGTGAGAGTAATCACAGAAAAGCAGCATAGCTGGCATTTTCCTTTACCCCAGCAGGTCCTGGCAGTTGTATCAGCTGGATGGAGTTACAAGCAGCCATGAGAAAATTTTAATCTTCATTAAATGTTAATCTCTGCAAACACTTACATACACATCAGTTCACTTATATAACAGGCATACTGAAATCAGTGAGACAACCCTGGGAGAACAGTTACTTATACATATAAATGTTTATAGGATTCATTTCCTCCTTTTGCTCTGAATCATCTGGAATAATGTTGTCCCCACAACTCCACAAGGTGAGTTTTGTGGTGTAATCCTGTTGATGGCTCAGCTATGGTGAACATGAATAGGAATTAAGATATTCCCCATTTGTTGCAAAGCCCTCCTAACTAGAGCATAGTAAAATAGTATCTTATTCTACAACTCCCAGTTGTGTCCCATTCTGCAGTGCCTGGGTTTTATTTTTTCATTTCTGTCCATTTCATTACTTCAAAAAAGCTGTTCCCTCATTGTTAACATAACTATATTCATCCTTCTAAATACTTATGCAGTTCCTACAATATAAAACACCATAAAGAGGTAATTGCCTGCCATTTGACATTATTTCAATGCATTCAGAGTTTTTTATTCTCATTTGAATCTTATTGGCCCCTACCGTTATTTCTATAATTGATTTGCATTTCCTGTTCCTCACAGGAATTGATGCTTATTTTAAGGCACATCCATGCTAGGAGACATAGCACACAGCACTTGAAATAACTGTGGAATGATGTGAGCTAATATGCTGTCCTGGCACAGCAGTCTTTCCAGCTACAGCCAGTTGAGGAATCCAGATTATGACCTTTGTGTTAGGGAGCTGAGATCCATGTGACATTTTCTGTTTGTTTAAAAGATGTCTTCTATCAACACCTTTGGATGGGTTTTTCTATGACTGTCAGGATACAATGAACATTGAAAAATTTTAGGAGTCGCTATTTTAATTCTATATTTCAGTCCAAAGCCTATCAATTCCACTGTGGTTGCTCTTCCGCTGTGGTGATAATTAGAAATAAGAAGGGGTCAGAATTTTGTTAGTTTTTCCTCCTGTGCGCAGAAAGAGTTCTTTGAGAACAGGATAATGTTGTTGAGGCTGAGGATCTGTAATTGCTTGGTTCCTCCTCTCTTGCAGGCTGAATGCTATGGCATGTTTGAGCCCTGCTTCTGCTGTTTATGTGTGGATAGTGTGAAGTCCAGGAGAGAAATTTCTTTCACCCCTAATCTCAGCAGAGACAGCAGTCAATTAGCCCTACTACCTGGCATACATGTTGAGGCACTAACATAAAAATAACTAAACTTGGTTAAAAGCCTCCAGCTTTCCAACAATGCGTGGATGTTGGGGCATGCTGAGCTAGGAGAAAAATGCTGATCTGAAGATTCAGCACCAAATTCATTCAGTTTTCAACAGGGCAAGTACACATTATTCAGTCAGTTGTATTGGAGAAGGACCCCTGACTAGAGTGTGCTTGTTCACATGTGGGAAGCATTCAGTATGGACCAGCTGCAAAACTTTATCACATGTTGGATAGCTGTAACCTGCCTGAGATCAGATCATAGAAGTGTTAATCTTCCAACTGACTCTTTAGATGGACATTTGGGCTATAGCCCATCTGTCTGAGGCAGTCATGGTCTCCATTAGGCATAGATGACTACTCACAGAACGAGGAGTTATGTATTATGTAGGCTGTGGAAGATTACTCTAATACATACTACATTTCTAAATGTACAGTTATGGTTAATAGAAGAATAGCATTGCTATTCTTACCTGGATTTCAAATTTCAAGAATAACATTTCAGTTCAAACTTCTGCATTAAAATTTGTATTTGTACTTTTCTAAAACACCCCCAAATAACAGCTTAATTCTGGGCTCACCATCACAAAAGAGATAGGGACATGCAGGAATGAGTCCAGCAAAGGACCATAAAGGTAATGAAGGGTGTGGAGCATCTGAGATATGAGGAAAGGAGCTGGAAATGGTCAGCCTGGAGAAGAGAAGTGTCAGGAAGGATCTTACCAATGTGTATAAATACTTGATGGGGCAGAGTAAAGAAGATGGAGCCAGGCTCTTCCCAGTGGTGTCCTGTGAAAGGACTAGAAGCAGTGGATAAACCATGAAAAATTCTGTTTAAACTTGAGAAAAACTTTCCTTGTTGTGAGAGTGGTTAAACAATGGCATGGGTTGCTCAGAGAGGTTGTGGAATCACCATCCTTAGAGATATTCAAAACCCAAGTGGTTGTGGCTCTGAGGAACCTGCTCCTGCTCACCCTGCTTAAGCAGAGTGTTGAGATGAGGTGATCTCCAGGGGAACCTGTCCACATCAACCATTCTGTGGCTGATCTCATAAATACTTTTGAATTACAAGCAATCTCTTAAACAGAAAGTTCCCTAGGAAACACAACTATTTAAAAGCACACAGCACCAAAAACTTTTTCTATTTTATACCAGAAATTTTGTACTATTTATAATTTTGTTGCAAATTGTGGTGATTTTAAATTAATGAATTTTTAATGAAGAACTATTGCCAGTAAGAATTAAGTTATTCTAAAATACATAATTCATAAAGCTGTTAAGTAGCCATTTCTACTGACTAAATTGTAACTTACTGTCTGTCAGAAGAAGGTGTGCAATACCAAATATGTGGGTAGAATCACAGCTTTGTGAGCACCTTCCTTTCCAAAGTTGTGTCATTTCCTACTAATGAGGTTTTACAGCAAGACCAACAATACTGCCTTTTTAAAAAATTTTATTTTATACTTGACCAACATGGATTAAGAAACTTCTGAAAAACAATTAACATTAACCATGCTTTTGTATTTTAAGTGATACAGAATCCTGATATTCAAATTGTATAAATTATATACCATTGCATTTTACATGTCAAATAAACCAAGCCTGTCATTATTTGGATGTGGTCATCTTTACCTCTCTGCAAAGAGTATATGTGACACCCATTTGTACAAAGCCAGGTTCTGAAAAACTTAGACTCCTCTGATTTCAGCAGTTGTTTTTTCTCAGTGAGGTTTGCCCAACCAAAAGATGCATGACTCTGTGTTATTCCCTATTCATGGCCCTGTACCTCAGCTGAGCTTTCTGATATATTTTAATTATCACACTACCTGTATTTGGAAATAACCTGTAAGCACCTTTAGTGTGGCAGGTACATAACACCTATTTATATCACCATTATTTTTCAGAGTTACATTTCATGCTATGTTTATTGCAGTTATTCCAGATCTCCTTGTTGTATCCACAACAGCGTGCCAACCACAGTGCTGAGTAAGAGGATTTAACTGTGAATGGATCTCTCTCCCTGAAGTAACTAGCTCAGATAGACTTCAGAAAGTGATGTTTTGCCTGCCTCATCACTTGTCTAAAAAGGATAAGGGCAGAGCTATCAGAATTACTCTGATGTAATGCAGTGAGTATGAGTGTCCTAGAAAGCTGCAAGCTGTAGGTGTCACATCATCACAGGGTTTTGTTTCCTGTGAACTGCCAAATCTTTATTTGAATTTAAAATATTTTTGCCTGAGAAAGCAGTAACAAGCAGCCTATTAAACATACCATTGAATGTCTTTCCTACTTGATCATCAGCATTTTGGTAACTAAAAGTGAACTGACAATTTTTCTTCACATTATACAATTTGCAATTTTTAGCACAAACCAGAAGTGAATCTGATTGCCAGCTTGGCATTCATGGAGCCTTGTGTTTGTGCATAAATATGAAAGTTCAGTATGAAAGGTTTGTGCTCATATTGGCCATCAGAGTCCTAGAAACTGATTATGAAAATGTGGCTGTGGGCATATAAAAATAATCTGAAAGTTACTATTTAATGTACAGTTTGTGTACTCAGAGCCATAAAGAATCAGCCATCTTACCTACAATGTGTTTACAAAGCAAGTCTGCTAGGTTTTCTAACAGCATCTTTGTAACATATTTCATCCTTTTTCTAATTTTATTTGATTTCTATTTTATTTCATTTAATTTCATTTTAACTTAGATGTGTAATATTTCTGTTGTAGAATATGGGGGCATGTTTAAGAAATATGTAATAAATACAATTACAGCCATGACAGGGCACATCTAAGTGTGATATTTAGTGATATCTAGTTCTGTTAGTAATCACAGTTATAACCAGCAGATATAAAAAGGATGGAACAGCAGAAACAAGAGGATGTTGTAGGTACTGCCATTCTGGTGTAACTTGAGCCTTATCTTAACCTGGGTTAGGTATTCATTTAACAATGGTTTCTTGCACTGAATTTAACTGATTTTTTTTTCCAAAGTAAGAAGTCTGCCTTAAAAATTGCTGATTGATGTTTAGATTATGTAATTTATTATGATGCTTTTATGAACCATGCTTCTCACCTCTGCATACTGCTGGATTTTTTTCAGCTTCCACATGCTTGGATTACATGGCACTTTTTTCCAATGCATTCTCCTTGAGAGTGATCTTTATTTCTGTGCAATCTGACAAGCTGAAAAAGGTTTTCTTGGTGTATTTATAGTGGGGCAAACTGGCAAAGCTATGAATACAACATTGCTTATGAGCATAATTGAATCTCTCCCCATTGCAGCATAAAACTATGATAATGTGTGCATTTTTTACCAGCATAACTACATCAATAATAGGGCTGCTACTGCCATACATTATAGACACCCATCATTAGCTTACTGTGAAAGTGTCATTTATTGTGCTTACAAGAAGGAAAAAAGGTTTATTCTTGTCAATAAAAAAAGTCCCAGTTTCAGAGCCAGAAAGATGCATCTTTTTTTCTTTGCCAAAGGCAAGGGACTCTCTGAGGAGCAGGCTGCATGGTTGAGCTGTTGAATGCTTGTCCAGCTGCACACTTCCCATCAGCCAAGTATATTATCAGAGCAGTACCCAGATTCTTTGGCTATAAACAAAAGCATATATGTACTTTTTGTGCCATTAGCAACCCTTGATGTTCAAGGTTCGTATTTCCTTTAAAGTGCTAGATTAGAAATTTTTCCAACCCCCCAGCTTCCATCCATATAAGATAATTAATACTAACAATTTCAGTTTAGTTCAAGGTCTTTAAGCCAAGCTGGTCTGGTTCTCATTTTTTGTGTAAAATGGAAAGGCACAGAGGTAAATGCAATGTTTAGTATCTGTGAACACCTTTGCAAGGGTAGGTAGGTGCATTTAATCTGCGCTTGGTAGGGCTAAAGCTTAAACAGAACATTGGCAAAATCAAAGAACTGCAAAGTCAGCAGTGACTGGGCAAGAAATCCCCGTGGTTTTGCAGGAGGGTGAAGTTGCAGCAGAAGGCCAGGCTTGTCCTGGGCCAGCTCATGTTTGCTGCAGGCTGCCTTGCTCCTGCTCTGTGGAGTGCTGGCCTGCCAGGAGCCCGGGGGGAATTGTGCTGCAGAGCTTCTGCTCCTTTGCACGAGTGCTCCATGGGTCCCTAGCTCCGTGGGTCGGGGCCGGCTGCGTAGCCCGTACCAAGCTGACTTTCAGGGTGCTGTGGGGTGAGTCACACCCACACCACAAGCTAGGTGCTATCTGCAAGGGTAGGGCACACACAGTGTGACAGGGAAGGGCTCTGCCCCGGTTGGACATCAGCACTCAGCCACAAGAAGAAAGCCCAGAAGAAGTGGTTCAGGGACTCCGGTTCTTATGTCCCGGCTGTCTAGTACACTTGAAGGAGCATTCAAGTTACACCTGTTTAGGGAAGGTGTAACCTCTGACTTGGGCTGTTGAGCTGGCTCAACAAGCAGGAACGGGTCAGGGTGATGCAAGCCCTGCCCTTGCCCTTCCCTGTCAGACTATTTGTTTCCTCAAAGGTATCAAGCAAACTCTGAAGCTTTTAAGCAGGAGGGAGGGTTAAAGAAACACGCAACCATCATTGAGAGCTGCAGGCAAAAATAACCTGGCATTATTTTTACAGAAATGCATTGAGTCAATTTATTAAGGCAAAAGGATGCCCCTGTAAAGCAAAACATATAGCTCACAAGAGCAAGCAGAAATTAGAAGAGGTATTCGATGAAAGACTACTGAACCAATAATAGATACTAGGTGCTAGGACAAATTTGTTAATTTTCAGCAAAGACCAGCGTGCAGTAGAAAGGGATGCTGGAAGTATTTTATAGAAGAGAAATTTGCTAATCTGCACTGTTGAAAAGGCCAGTGTAATCCCCATGTATGAATTTGATTTTGAGGTGTTTCCAGGAAAAATACAATAGTGAATGAAGGGTACTTTGTCCACAAAAATATATTTGCAAGGGCTCTTAGACATGAGAGAGTCACCAGCTCTTGTGACACTGATTGCTTAAAAATGGGTTGTTTCAAGGGAATGACAAGAAATGACGAGACAATAAACCATTCTTGTAGGAAGTCTCAGGCAGTAGCAACATCGGCCAAGTTTAAAGTTTGCTGGGGAGTAGCAACTGAGGATGTACTAAAACATATTGGGCTTAAGGTTACTACTGAACAAGCAATATATTATTTTCATTTCACCGGACAAAGTTAGACCCATGTTCTGCTTATAAGCTGCTTTTAAAATTGCAAAACAAAAAAATAAACCCCTCCCAAATGCGTCACAAATTTGAATTACTTGTATAAAACATTCATCAAACAAGTTCATGCTAATGCCTGTTGTGAGAATTGCTCAGCGTATTTGACATTTGTGCCACAACATTTGTGTGCTGTGTGACATTCACGAGGTGCTTCTGCTCTATGAGCAAGTGCCTCACTCAGAAGATTGCTGCTGTTCTGCTGTGGGCTGACTGTCAGCCCTGCACAGGGGAGGCGCTGTGCTCCCCTCACTTCACATCTGTCAAGCCAAAGGAAGCTGGGACATGAATGGTCCTCGGTCCTCTGCTGCTCTATCTGCTCGCTGTTGACATTTCCATTTTTGATTAAACACATTTCAGCTACTTTTGTAACAGACTCTTAGGCAGATAATGGAAGAAATTCTTTTGCCTCAGAGCATTGGGAATAATTTTTTTTGAGTCACAGCTCCGGGAACCATGTGAATTACAGATACATACAAACTCAGATTAAATTATTGTCTTGGTTTTGTTGAATGGTTCTTGAAGACATGATCCAGAAATATTCTGAAGTTTCAGTAAGCAAAACAGAGTGAAAATAAAAAAGGATTTACATACACTTAGGCCAGCCTTTTCATTTTGGGGAACCTGAATCATGACTTTTGAATGCCTGGATTAGCAATTCTGTATTTAGCAGTGACCAAAATATTCAAAAATAGCTTCTTACTATTTGTGCAGTCTATATTTATGCTTGGTAAAAGTCATCTAAGCTGCTAAAAAAAGAAACAGAGACCTTGGCAGTTAGCAGGGCATATCCACAAAAACCAATATGCAATATTGCCACTTGGATCTGAAGTTCTCTTCTGTTGCCTCTCAGCAGCAGCAGAGACTGACAGGAGACTCTCCTCCTCATCTTCTATCACTTATCCTTTAAGTGTGATGCATAAAGCAACAGTATTCAAACTGATTGCACTTCCAAAAGGGCAGGATCACCAGGCAAAAACTTTTTGAAGTGGAAAAAAACCTGTGATCTCAGAAGCCATGTATTTGGGAAACCGTAGAAGGTGTTCCTGATTGAGAATAGACCAGACAAGCTTTAACCAATTACCTGCATTTTCTGCTCTTTTCTGCCCAGGTCTGATTTATTTGTTGATTTTATCGAGTCACATATGTCTTATCTTTTAGACAGTTCATCCTTTGGGACAGAAACCATCATTTACTTCTTTTTTTTTATAACAATGCTGGATAATCTGACTGAAGTTTTTCACTTGCCATACTGTAAGTGTTAAATAAATAACAATTTTGGCCAATTCCTAGTCTCACCTAGCTCCTTTTGGGCTATTGTAGCCCAAAGCTATAATAAGCAAATGAAGCAATTTGGTCAGGCTTCTATCTGGAAGAAATTCTCATTCCAGAATACAGGGTTTTAAAGCTGACATCTGGAGTGATACAGGTAAATTGTCTTACCATCCGTATGTGCCTCCTGACACATTTATGTACTTTAGATGTAAATTAAGACTATTATATTAAAAATGTGCCCCTCCTTTTCTGTTTTGTCAGCCTCTACACTACAGAAACTCCTTGCAACTCCTCCAGTACAAATCCCAAATATGTGTACTTTAATGTCCAGAATCAGAACCTGTCCAACACTTCCTCTGAGTAGCAACTAGCCTCTCTCACCTGAGTATGGCCTGTGCAAGTGCCAGCCACTCCCAGCTGCACCTCCACGGGGCACCAGCACTTCCCGAGTGCTAGCCCAGGAGAGCAGGACAGACCACAGGTAGGTCCCTCATTGTACTCATCAGTGCAAAAAAAACCCTCTAATCCATAAACAAACAAACAAAAAATTCTAGAAAAAGAGGATTTATAGTGCTTTAACCATAACAGGGAGTCCTTGTGATAAACTCTCTTTCTCCAAGATAAAACTGAGCAATATTGCAATACTCTGGCCCATAAACAAGCCTGTGCCCATGCTGTTGCCTCAGAGATACTATGATGGATATTTCTCCATGTCTCATTTTCATTTTAAGTAACTTATTCTGCCTAGAATTCCTGTGTGTGCTTCCTTTCTAAAACTTGTATCATCCTGTTTCTGTGGTGCAAATTGCATATGTTGTGTTATTTGCTATTTATTGCTATCTGTACATTTCTTATCTGTACATATCCATATGAATATCTTACCTATACTTTAATAGAATGTGTTTGTAAAATACAAATGTGCATGTGCAACTGTGGTAATGAATCTAAAGATGAACAGATTTATAACTATGCCCAAGGTGGTTTGGAGTACTGTATTTGCCAAAAGCAGCTGGCTGTGTTGTGATGTTTTAATAGCTCCTGCATGGCAGATTCTTGCACATTATTCAATAGTCCTTAACTTTTCATTAAATATACAGAGGAAGAACATGGAAACATCCCTGATTTTTATCTCTGTAGTGTCCTCCAGGAATCAGCTACCATTATTCTGGTTTATGTGGGAGAAATTATCTTAGAATCACTCCATATTACACCATTAATGTATTAGTGAGAGGTTAAGACTCATTGATTTATCCTGTTAGTGTTAGGAACTACAGTTACGTGTAAAATGAAAAAATTCTGCAGAGTGAACTATGCAATGACTATGCAATGTGACCTGCCAGAGCAGTCCTTCTGCATCAGTTCCTCCAAAGATCTTCTGTGACCTGAGAAGCTGCACTTCCTTCCCACTTTCCCCTTTCTCTCAGAGTCAGCAAGCTGTGCCATCAATAAGACACTGAAAAGCAAACAGGCCTGAGCTCTGCAAGAAATAAAAGGGGCTTTCTGTCCTTCTCTGGGTTCTGTCTCTGTAGCATTGAAATCCTGCCCTTCACTGAACATTCAGACCAGCTGCCTGGGTAACCACATGTGATGACCCACCCTTTCAAGACTATCTAAAAACCATAAGATTTTTTCAGTTGAGTTCTATCAACCTGATGCTGAGATATATATATAGATATATATATTTACATACACACATATATGTTTTTAGCTATGTAGAAACTAAAAACTAGATATAAAGAATTGCAAAATACTTGGTTGTACTTTGTTTTGATATTTGCATATTCAGTAGTTCTGTCACGTTAAATAAAGACCAAAAACCACTTTATTAATGGTAACAGCTATTGTGCTACTCAGTTGCCTAATGGAATGCTTTAGAGTGAAATGCAAAACTCACATGTTCATCCAGAGGGTCTAAAAAATGTGATTATACTAACACACAGTCTGTTTGTCAGTCCATCTTCCAACCCTGTACCCAGCAGAAAAAGTCACAGTGAACACAGCGAAAAGAACACAGTGAAGCATGGAAAAAAATATGTAAAAGGTCCTTGCTAGTGTTACATTTGTGCATCTGTAGGGACAAGCATGACAGTTAGCCAAGAGCCCTGAACACTCAATTTCTCCTTTGAGAGAAACTGCGTTCACGGTTTTTTCCCTACAAAGACGCCTCTGAACTTGGATTCTTTCCTATGACACTGAATGCCAGCTTGTTCCTTGAAAAGGAGGGGATTTAAAAGGCCATAAAACTAGAAGGACTTCTTCAAGATAGACAGGCAATTAGAACAAAAGGAAGTTTGCATTATATATAGAGGCAGAACTTCTTACTCCATTTCAGCATGTACACAAGATAATTTTATTTCTGTTAATAATTTCTTTTGTTTGTAATGCCCTTCTTGTGTCCTAAAGACTCCTCTCCATGTAAAACTAAATAGCTATTAGAATGGCAGGAGGAGGTTCTCATCCAAATTGTAAGACTTTTTTTTTATCTGCACTGACATATGACCCAGAGAAGCTGGCTGAAAGTGTAGAAGCCTTCTCTGCCATTCTTGATATTTGTGAAGTGTTTGCAAACTTAATTGTAAATTTTTTGGTTTTACTGTCTATCTTGGACCCCTCAGTTCTCTGTCCCTTTTTTCTTTACTGCTTATCCCTGGCAGAGGAACAGCCTGAGGCAGAACTGGCTCCAGCAGCTCAGGCTGAGTGTAAGGCCTTTTCTTGCTCATCAGTGAAACAGATGGATGGGCTCATTGGTCCAGCTCATTCACCAAACTTCCTGGTCAGAGCAGCCTGTCAGGCTCCAGGAGCTGCAGTTCTGCACTCAAGCCAGGAAAATAAACGTTGCACCTTTTTCTGTGTCCATCTAAATGCATCACATGGCGAGCCCAAGTCATTTTCCTCCAACGCTATCACAAGACAAATAAAAATCAGGCTTGCTGTATGTTTGCTAATCACTCTCTGAGGAATGATTTGCTGCAGGACTTTTTATGGGCAGAAGGAGCCAGCTGGGGCACCCCAGAGAAAGAGACAAGCCTGGGTGAGCCATGCTGGGGCAGGAGCCAAGGGACCAGCAGCAGCAGGACACTGGGAGAAAAGACGATTCACAAAAGGAGACTGTGCCTTCCCACGCTGGGCTGCAGCTGGGGGCTCTGTAGCCAGCAGCAAGGCCAGACAGAGGTGACTCACTGAGGTGACTCAGAGGTGACCTGTGACGGAGCTTGTCTCTGACAGTATCTGCCCTTCTGACCAGAGTTATTATGGATGACCAGCTGAGAGGAACAACTGCTGTGGGGAATTCCTCAGTACTGATGGGAGCTGTGGGGTTGTCTTTGGGGATAGGGAGACTTCACCTCGCTTGCCCCTTGGCTCACACCACCCTGCTGTCTGCCACAGAGCAGCAATGGCACCAACTCTGCCCAGCTAAGCCGCCCCTGTGGCCTGAGCCCGCAGGCTTTGTGCGGGCAGAGCACTTACTGATCCACTGCTGATAAGGTGTGGGAGCTCACACCAGCCTGTGAGAAAGCCAGCAGACGTGTGGGAAGCAGTCACATCTCTGGCCATCTGAGGATGGCCTCAGCCCTACCAGCCTGGTAGTCACACAGCCAGGGACTGACTGTATGCATGTACCGTAGGCACATCCCACCACTCGCCCTCCTCTGCTGCCTTCGTCACGTCAATGTGCTCCATAAAGGAGAATGAGGTGAATTCTTATGAGGAGCTGGAGGAAAAGATTATCCCAGCTGTTTGCTGCTGCCTCACCCTCCAGTGCTTTTCCTGCCCAGCTCTCCCGTTCCATTATGTATGAACAAGAAAACAAACCAGCCCACTAATGGCAGAATGTGGAGGGATGGGTTAATTGTGTGAATAAGCTGAGGTGTGATCTGGTCTCAGGGACAGCTGAAACATTTTATCTGGCTGTGTTTTAAATCGGGTTTTATTTGGAAACAGCTGTAATGGCTTGAAAAGTTACCATTTCCTAGCTGTCCCTTGCACTGTAGGGATTGCTGCAGGTGACTGCTGCCAATCTGTCCCAGCGTCACTCGTCACTCGCAGGTTGCTTGCCTGAGTGCAAGGCAGGCAGCTTGGGCTGAGCCCCAGCACATGGGGGCTTTTAAAATCAGGCAAACAACTTTGCCCAGAGGCTGGCATGCAGGGCTCAGATGATGTGCTCTTTTAGGAGGATGACCCCTCAGAGCAGACAGCTGAAAGCAAATGGTCCAATGCTGGCAATAGCACCTTAAAGCACTAAAGCTTTTTGTATTGTGAAGGTTAAGCCATCCTGTTTGGCACTTTAAAGTCCAGATTATCTGAATTTTCCATGTACTTGGAAAAGAAATGTTCTACTAATTCATCAAAGTAGTTTTAAAAATTCAAAATATATTTTGATTATTTTTGGTATATAGAATGGATTTTTTATGTTTGCCCTCACATGTCCCTGAAAATTTCAAGTTTGCATACATTGGCTATATAAGAAAAGCTGCAGCAGACCATCATCTTGGTTTCATTTGCCAGCAAAATCCTCTCTAAATACAGAAATTATTTAAGTTCTTACTACACTGAGATAAGCTTGAGGTAAATAGCTGTAATATTGTACAGTAATAATATGTAGACACCTCTGTCAATTTTTCTAGGATCCAGAGGACATTGACATCTTCAAATAATCCAGTCTAATTGCTTGTTCTCATCCCTATGATAACAAATACACATCCCAAACACCAGGGAAAGAAAAAAATAGGGAGAGAAACAAAATTATTTTTTTACTACCCCTGAGATATAGCTCCCAGCCTAGCCTAAAGCACCTCTGATAATATACTAGACCTTTGGGCTTCACAGATCAGGAAAGCATGAACAAGTACAAAATAGTTTTATGGCCAGAAAAGGAGGACTCACTTTCTACTGAAAACACAGAGGTTCTTTTTTTTTTTCAAGTTGAACTCAGTTCTACAGATCATAGAGGCTAGATACTTAAAATACCAGCTGCTCCACATATTGAGTAGGAACATGCCTTGAGGCTCACTAGTAACTCCTGTAACCAGAACTCTCAGCAGACAGACAATACTTTTCATTTGTAAAGCTGTGAACAAGCAAAACCTCACTAATCACAAATCAAGGAAGCAGATAAGCACGTGTTGACACCCTTGCTTTACTCGCAGGGAGCACAAAGACCACTGCTTTATGCAAAGTGGGTCATCCGGTGCTGGGGTTCAGCATGCAGGACTTGGGCTGCCATCCCACAGGGGTGTGCAGATCAGGGACCCCTGCAGAATACAGCAGACCCCCTGCTCCTCTGCAGGCTTCCAGCAGAGATGGAAAGGTAGGTGCTATGGCATTGTGACAGGTGCTATGTGATGAAGATGCACAGAGCTCTGCAGAGTGTAAGTGACCAAGGCTTTCGGCCTTGCCACTCTCTTGTTCCCTAAACTCGATCAAGATTTTTTTTGCCCTTTCCACTCCATTTTCCCTCCAAGGCCCTTTCTCCTGCCATGCTGACCTGGATGGCACCAAGCCCTGGGTTCCGATCACGGCCAGGAGAACTCATAGCAATACTAATCAGGATGATAGTCACAATTAATAATAAGCAGTTCTTTTAGATCTTGTACAACAAAAGAAAAAAAGAGCTACCAAAGCAATCAAAAACCCCAGGCGAGACTGGAACCTAAAGAAAGCAAACCACAAAAGTTTAAAAAAACTTTTCTACTTACTGCATGTATGATGGCCTGTTCCAGAATTGTGATGTGCCGAACATGTAACAGGGTCCAGTGGCTTGGGTGGAGTGGCAGCGGGTAAAAAACAAACTGCAGAAGCAGCAGAAACAGATTTAAAGGTCACCAAGCTCATTCACTTTGGAAAACAAGTGAACACTGCGATACTGTGAACAACACTGTGCCTACTGTCTGTCACACCACTCCCCATGGCTGCTATCCTACTCCTTTTTCACTGTCATTGCAATATATTTATCAGTGGAGAGCTGTGAAACATCAGATATCAGAGGGAAAAAATGCAGAGTAGCAAAGGAAATAGCTCTGCCTACGTGTGCATGGTGGAAGGGAGCTGTGCAGGTACTTGCACTTCATGGAGACCATGGCTTGCTGCTGGCTCCATATAACGTCAGCCTGAGAATGTATGAAGAGCTGGGTATTGAAATTATTTTTCCTACCCTAATAAAATACATCTTAAATTGAACCTGTGTGTCTAATTTTCCGTTTACCATTGTTTCCTTTCATGTTCCCTACACTTGCTTTCTTCCAGTGCTGGTTTTGACTGGGATAGAGTCAATTTTCTTCACAGTAGCTGGTAAGGGGCTGTGGCTTGGATTTGTGCTGGAAACAGTGCTGATAACACAGGGATGTTTTGGTTATTGCTGAGCACAGCTTATAAAGAGCTGAGGCCTTTTCTGCCTCACACACCACCCCACCAGTGAGTGGGCTGGGTGTGCACAAGGAGTTGGGAAGGGACACTGTTGGGAGAGCTGACCCCAACTGACCATAGGGATATCCTGTATCACATCCCTATGATGTCATGCTCAGCATCTAAAGCTGGAGGAAGAAGGAGCAAGAGGCAACATTCAGAGTGATGGTGTTTGCCTTCCCAAGTGACTGTTACATGTGACAGAGCCCTGCTTTCCTAGGGATGGCTGCACACCTGCCTGCCCATGGGGAGTGGTGAATAAATTCCTTGTTTTGCTTTGCTGGTGTGTGTAACTTTACTTGTTGAACTGTCTTTATCTCAGCCCACAAGTTTTCTCACTTTTACCCTTGTGACTCTATCCACCACCTTACAAAGCTCCATTTCTGCTTTTCTGGGTGACATTCCATTCTGTGTGCATGTGTTGTATGGAGGTTTAAGTGCAGCAAGTGGAGTGAGACCGCAGGTCATACTGGCAGAGAGAGCAGTGAATGTACATGGTGCATGAGTATGCATGTCAGTGTGTATGCATGGTGTATATGCTGTGTGTACAGGTTTTTTTGCTAAAATATGTCTGCACATTAAATAAAATGTTAAGGCTTTTATGATTACTGGATCCTGAGGTCTTCTAGATCGAGTGGATGTGAAACCTTGATTTTTGTCTTGCTATTTAATGCATTTCATAGCATTTTCATAGCTTTGTCTTTTACTGTCCTTCTATTGCCAATGTTTCTGTCACTGCCTTCTTAAGTGCTTAGTCTTCTGCTTTTTATTTCATGTCTGCACCTCTTTTTTCACCTGGTTTTAATGACACAGGAATCCTTCAATGCACCAGGGTCAAACTTTTGCACCCTCAAGAGCAGGATATATTCAAGACAAAGCTATTGTGAGCTGTTCTTACTTCAATAACTAGTTCCTTTCCTGGGAAGAGAAGGAAAGTGCCAGTGATTTTGTTATCTGTGTCACAAGCTGCAAGATAAGAAAAAGACCTTGAATTTTCTTACCTTTACTCATACCTTCCTTGTTGTTACTCCGTTTATCGCTGCAGGCCAGTTCAAATTAGCAAGACACCACTCGTATCATGGGAGCCATCCAGCTCTGGAAATAACAGCTGTAGTGTTCTGCAATGTTTCTGTGACTTTGCAAATGAAAACAGGTGAAAAATCTCTCTCTGGGTATAGTGTTTAAATTCTCCATTGCACAGCTCTCCTCTCCATCAGCACTGACATTTTGATCTTGAGTCACTCCTCTTTTTCCTTTCTGGTCCTTTTAATCATTTCAACAAGGGAGAAAGAAGTGAAGGGAAAAGAGAAGGGACTAGAGTCAAGTTTCCATATAAATTTAGCTCAGTGGAATGGGCTAGGAAATAGCAAAGGAGTTGGAAAATAACTCAGTTAGAAACCAAATACCTCCTGCCTACATGCGATGTTGTGGTTACTAGGATCTCTGTAATTTTTGAACTTGTCCTGGTAATGTCTTTTTTCCAAATAAAAATTCATAAGCAGCACTATTCCATGCAGCCACAGAACAGCCCTTTTTTAAGGAAAATGTATGCAGATATGTAGTAAAATCAAAGGGTGGGTTGGATCAGTTTCAGTACTTTTAAAAGTAAAGCCTACTTTAACTTCTCTCCCTTTGCCTGATCCAAAGACCAAGGCAGATTCAGTAGCAAAAAATTTTCAGTACTATCTCCTGCCCAAACTGAAGTATGATTTCAGATCACATGTCTGTACTTACACTGTATGTCTTTTTGCTGCCTAAGGACAAAAGGCTACCTCCCACTTTTCTTATAGAATGCTCATTAATTGCGACCACAGTAAAATATTTTGTAAATTGGAGGTAGAACAATTAGAAGTTACATGGAAGGCATGCATTTTACTCCTATTTTTGCTTTTTCCCTCAGGAAATGAAAACAATTTGTGGAGAAGGAAGATATTTTCATGGGTGTTACACATTCTTGAGTGGTGATTATCAGTCCTCACTGTCCTCAGAAATAAACAAATATAGTGAGCATGACAAAGTGATACAGTAATAAAATGGGCAAAACTATCGAAATGAAAGAGTATCAGTGGAAGTTAGCATGTCGGTGTTACTACAATACTTAAACTGACAGCTCTCCCAATTCCTTGAAAGAGGAGGCTCTTCTTCCTTATAGTTTCACATGCTGCCTGCTACAGAAAAGAGCTGAACATGTGACATGTGTGTGTCTGTGTGTGTCTGTCTGTGTGTGTGTGTGTGTGTGCGCTTCCAATGGAAAAAAAATACTTTCTTACATTATTCTTTGTCCTCAGACATTATTACTGAATGAGGAATTGTGAGAACTTCAGAAAGATGTATGTCATTTCTCAGTATAGTATCCTGAGTGTAGAGTAAAACAGATATTCAGTTGTGAAGTTTGACTCAAGATATCTTGAAACACAAACTGAATTCATCTACAAATAGATCTAAGTTTTTTGATATCAACATATATATTCTCAACAGTAGCAGTGTACAGTGCTATTTTAAGGAAACAAATGATGGATAATAATATCCAAGATATTTCAGTGAACAAACCTGAGTTTTACAAGTGGGCATGAGTTTAGACTTGGATGCCATACCTTAAGCAGCTTTATTCTGGAGAAAATATTTTTGTTAAACTGATAACAATGGTTTAGAAGAAGTTATGTTACTTTGAATTGAAAATATTGATAAAGCACTGCAAATAGACCAGCTATTATTCAGTTTCTCTTCTTTACACATTTACATTTTAAAGTGTGGTCAGTTGTCTGTACATATTGCCAGTGATGATATTTTGACTACACTGAAGTCTGTGACAACTCCCTTTGATTGCAGCAGCACTTCGATGATCTCATTTTCATGTACATATTGAATGAAATAGAGCAGTAGCTCATTCATTTGCCTGTTTAGCTTTTTTATTTTGGTTTGTGAAGAGGAAAGAATATCTTACCAGTTAATGATGGGACAATAAAAGCTAAATAATAAAAAGAATAAAGCAGTTAGACACATGGAAATGTCAAAAACCTGTTTTGAAAGTATGAACATGCAGTATGGAAAATAAGGAAACTTTTTCAAAGTGTGTATGAGGGCTACTATTATGGAAAACTGCACAAATGAATGCTATATCAATTTTACATCCTGACTAAAGGCTTTGTGTGGCAAAGCTGCTTAGATATTGCAATCATCGTAAGGTGTAATAGTGTGTACCACAGTACCTCACAGGCCATCACAAGAAACATCACAGGCATGTACTGTCCTTTTTCAAGAAAATGTCAAAAGGCTGAAACTTTAGTAGCTTCTGAGGATCTTCAAAGCCAGCTAGGTGACTCTGCCTATAATATAAAATCTCTCTCACTCCTGTAAATATCTCTTCCTCAGAGTCTCTTCCTTTTCCAGGCAAGGAAAAGTACTTCACCTTTTTTTTTTCTCAGCTATCTTTTGCCACACGATTGTCAGTATTTGTCCTCCAAACTTAATGAAATGGCTGAAACATTAGGCTACCTAGTTATAATAAAGAAGAAATGTCAATAAAAATAGAAAGCTAGGACACATAAGAGTCTGTAGTCATATATAAAAGCTTGCATTATGGTAGAAGAGATTCTTCTTGACTGCCTGGTTCAAAGAAAGCATGTATGGTCAGCCCCAACCAATTTGATGAGAAATCAGTTCTTTCACCTAGTATCTCAGCAGCAAAAAAAAAAAAGGTAAATTAAAATGCCCAAAGGTTCTCAGCTCTTCCCACTCATTAATGGCAATATGGTGAGCATGCTGAAGTAGAATGAGAACTTGCTCAGCATATTCTTGGGAACAAATGGAAATGAAGCAAGCTTTCCTTCAACGCAACTATGTACATTGTAGGTGGATTTATCTGATCAAATGCAGAGATCGACAGTGTAGATGTCTCCTGACAAGTTCATCACACTAAATTCCCTTTGTAGTCAATGAGAGAAATAAGAATTCCCAGGATGTGGCTCATCCCAAAGTAGACATATATGTTTAGTCAGACAAACTGTTTGCAAATACCTATTCCTCAGCTGGTTGGAAAGGGAATCTGAATGGTGACTAATTAGTTACAGACTAGTTAGAAATCAGTATTTACCTAATATCTTAACTTTATGTAAAGTTAAGTGGCTTAAACTCTACTCTACATTTCTTTTTTAGTACAAGTAAGATGCCACAAGATTTTACTGTATATTCCCTAGGTGCTGTCATTTTACCTGACTGAATGCTGGGGCTCAGGGGAGAGGTACTGAGTTTCAGAAAATCCCTCTATTAATCTGTCTTTTGGACAGTCCCTTCATTCTCCTCTTCGTTTTGGGTAATGTTTCCCCTCTAGCATTCCCAAGTTTCACTATTTGAACTTGGTAAGTATAATAATAAAAAAAAAAAAATTCTTATTTTTTCTCAAGTCCTCAAGTCCACCTCTTCTATCCTTCTCTCCTACAACAGTGCAACTTTTTCTACGTCAGTCCTATGAGAGGTTTGTAACCTGTCCTTAAGACATCTTTTCAGCTGATTCAATACAGAGCTTTCTTTTTGTGCCATGACAGATCACAGAAACACAGAACATGCAGAGCTGGAAGGGACCAGCAAGGGTCATCCAGTCAATCTCCTGGCCCTGCACAGCACCACCCCAAAGAGTCACACCAGGTGCCCAAGAGCACTGTCCAAATGCTTCCTGAACTC
>VXAX01003049.1:867647-922931 GCA_013399835.1 Leptocoma aspasia
AAGGCCCTTCAGCATCTTTGTTGCCCTCTTTTGAACACTCTAATAACTTTATATCCTTCTTACATAGTGGCACCCAAAACTGCACACAATATTCAAGGTGAGGTCACACCAGTGCAGAATAGGACAATCACCTCTCTTGACCAGCTGGTGAAGCTTTGTGTCTGCCTTGAGTCTTCCAAATTTAAATGTAAGCCTATCCATCATGAAAACAGAGCCTCTTGAACATCTGAATATCTACCTACCCACTGCCACAGAACTGCTAGTTTTCTCTTGATGTCAAGAAACCTATCTTGCAGGCTTTTTTCACAAATAATATTTCAAGATTATGGACCATTCTTAGTGTCCTCTCTCACACTGCCTTTGGAAATGCTGTGTCAAAACTGGATGATCTTGGTACTAACCCTTCTTCAGCTTGTGAACAATCAGAGTGATCAGTCTCCTTTTCGCACATTTCCTATACATTTACCTATTTTCCATTAAATTTTCCATAATTATTTTATCTGGATAAAATTAAGGCCTTTACACTGCCCTTTTTTCCCCTGACTGCTTCTCCAGTTTGTCAAGATAATGTGGGATGCTACTCCTGTCCTGGAGCGTACCTGAACACAGTCAGGCTTGCCATCAGTGTTAATTATGCCATCGTACGGCTGATCCATGGAGACCCTAAGTGCTTGAGAGCCTGGCTGGTAAAGAAATTTGACCACTGAGGTCAAATAACAGGACTATTGTGCATTTTGCAGTGTTTTCCATCCTTCTTTCTAGAAAACTGCAGTTGCATAGCAATTGGCAAGCCAAAGGAGAATTAAACCTTATGTGCGGCTTTTTCTCCCTCTGTTGAACTGGTTTTCACCATCTGCCATGAGCTTGGTTTCCAAGTGGCACCTACCCCCTAGACTAAAGCACCTTTCCTCTGTTCATGGTGCTGGGAACTTCCACAAGTGAAAACCATTTTAAATAAGCCACTGGGACTCCAAGGAGAGCCTGTCTCTGTGGAGACCATGCAATACTGGGCTTTGCAGGCACTGTCAAACAGTTTTCAGCACACAGGCTTCTGTTAGGAGATCCTATTAGAGAAGTTTGAGACTGCTTCCCAGTTTACCTCAGTCCTTGCTTTTATGGTTTTTACAAGGTCTGTAAGAGTTAATAGCAGCCTTCCTGTTTGGACTAGTATATAGGAGATAAGATTTCAACATATACCATTTTACAATTAACTTTGATAATTTTTTATGTATGATGGCAAGATACAAATTTCCAATTGCAGGGAAGTAGATTGAAAGTCCTTTTCAGTCCTGTATTCCTTATCATGTAGGTAACCCTTCTGCAGCACAGACAATTGGGCTTGAACATGCAGAGATCAGGATTCTGCTCAGAGACATTGTCCATGATTTTCAGCAATATTATCTACTTTTTAGTTAAGATGCATAAGGGTATTTAGTAAGACAAAAGCACCTTTTACCTTTCCCGACACCTAGTGCAAACATTTAAATGTTATTTTGTAACATCTTACATTCCAGGTCATGTTTGGAGAATAAAAAATGGAGATTGGAACAGAGGAAATTATTAACTTCATTTACCACATTTGTTTGATGATGCGTAACTCTGGTGGGAATCAATAAAAGTTTATGCACTCACACACACAGCTTCAAGCCCAGCCAGGTGGACCAAAATAGGGATTAGGAAAGCTGTCTTTGTCTTGCATTTCTATGCTCGGGAAATATTTATTTGCCCTTACATTTGAATTAGTAAAGTCAAACCCAGATATTTTCAGTGTCAAGTTTGTGAAGCCACATTGTGATTTTCAGATTTCCTGACCAGCTCCAGACACTGCCAGAGCATCAGACCCATGGTAGCTGAGAATTACAAAGATCAAGGGTCTCTATTAAATTATTCATCTATTTTTCTGAAAATAGTCATATATAGATTTAATATTAGTAATTTTGTTCCACATTAAAGACCTATTAACAGAATCTGCAGATGTAACCATTTTCTTTGAGAAATAACTTTTGGAGGTGCTGGCACAGGCATGAAAATGAGTGCCATGCTCCTAACACGCTGCTGCAAAATTATCTATGATTTAAGGAGGGGATTAAGATATAGAACCCCAGTAACACTAAAGTAGTATCAGGCTTGAGAAATTAGGATGTAACCACACAGGTATGAAAATGGCTGGCTAGGGTAGTGCTAGAGAAACTGCCCTATTTGGATACCCTGTTATCCAGGCTCACTCCCAGGCTCACTGGTTATCCCTGTATAGCTGCTTTTGGGGAAAGGATACAGTCTAGATGCCAATGTGTCCCTGACATTCTTAGAATGAGACTTTTAAAAGTCTAAAACAAAGTTTTATTTCATCTCGGTTAAAATGACGTCTATTGAACATCATTGAAATGTGGAACTGCTCCTGTATCTGCTCATCTGTTGCTAATAAATGTTTCACAATTTAGCAATCCTAATTTTAATCCTCCTTTCTGAAATCCAAACTTTTTAAAAGAACTATGAGTAAAGGCACAAAACATACATCACTCTTTTCTACGGCTACATGTTGATGAAGATTTCTTATTGCATATAAAAATAGGACCAAAATTGACTTTAGGAGATTTTAAAATATTCAGTTGCCAAGATCTTGCAGGATTTGTTTTTTAGGGAACTGTAATTACCTTTACAAAATGCTAAGTAATCTGATAAACTTTAAAAAGTATTTATATTGCTTTTTAGTTTATCTGTAAAACTTTTGGATATTTGGGGTAAATAGTTCAGTGAACACAGTACACAATCAGCTTTCGTGTAGCATCGAAAATGTATGTTTTCATTTAAACATTACAAAGCCTATTTTGCTGTTGTAACTGCATTTTTTAGATATAGCAACAAGCATGTAAATACATTTTGTACAATTCTTTAATAATTCAGGAATACTATCTGACAAATACATTAAAAATTATAAAATATAGCAAGGATGTGCTCTGTGTATTTGGGTTATTTAAAAACTGTTATCAAATCTGATCATCCTTATTATTTCCAGTTATTGCAGTATTGTGCCACTTGAATATTTTTGATTATCCAGTTTCATTTCTAAGAGAAGTGTCTGCAAAGCAAATAGATCCATTTCTTTTTGTTGCTGTCCTAATCAATTTTCCTGTGCTATTCCTGTGCTTATAATAGAATAGGCTTCAAACCATGATGATAAATATTGCTGATGTTTTGAAATCGGTGCTTTACATTTTTATTTTAAAGTCCCTGACAGACAAGTGTTTAAGCCACATTTTCATTTTCTTGCTGCTGCTTAGAGATTCAGTTAATTCTCACTTCAACTTGAGCACGCATCCCACCCAAATACTCTTCTGTTCAGCTTGAACCAGCTACAATGCACATTCCTTTATGAGAAAAAATTAATCAGTAGCTGAACTGGAACTATTTTGAAGCACACACAGAATTTGAGATCAGAGATTGAAAGAGTCACAGATGGCTCACAAATTCATTGCTTTATAATCCTGTAAGGAAGGGGTTGTCAGAGAAGTGTTCTGCCTCAATGTCTACATACTTCCAAGGCCTTCCTTCTTATCACATTTGATCAATTCATAATTTTGCATGTATCTATCCTCATGGCTCTGCTGTGAACAAGGCGTGCCAGGTAACTGGAAGTGAGATCTAAAATGGCATAGTGAAAAGTGTCAAGGCACTGATTGGGAAGAACCCTCTGCTATGCACTAAGCTAATTTTCCTCTTCAGAAGCAATACTCTGTACTGCTAGAGGCTCTGTCTTTGCCCTGCCTTCTCCTGTGTTCCTCACTACCCATTCCAGCAACATTACCCTGTAGCACTCCCAGGAGAATGAGCTTTATTCTGTTTGTCACCATTAATGCAAATGAAAGAAATAACATTTTAATACAAATGCTACATGGGAAGCTGGAGATAAGCCACATGCTGCCAGAAAGTGTAGCAGGAGAACAGCTTGAACAAAACAGCCTATTAACCTACATGTGTTCTCCCCTCATGGTTTCAACAGGGCCTTCCTGTTGAAAACAAGACAACTTCAATGAGTTTCCTTTCATAAATACTCTGTTAATATCTCTAATTTTACATTATTGATGGTGGTGGAATAACATGCACTTTTTTGTAGGACCAGGGTTTGAAACTTGCTAAATATGTTACTACAAGTGCAGAATGTCAGGTAAGGCATATATAAAGTGATACTGATTCATCATTGGTGTATTTTGTTTCAGTTTATCCTCTAGAGTGAAAAAAAAAAAAGAAAAAAAGAAAAAAAGAGAAAAAAAAAAAAAGGAGGGGGCAGAATATTATGGAAGAATAAAAGACAGAACTCTAAAGAGGGTGCTATGCCAGAACTGGGTGGGTAGCACAATCCACACATCAATGTTTGATCTTGTCATATTTGTCTAAATATTATGAGTGATCATTTCTGAAATATCCATTAATAGTGTACTTTAAGCAATACTATACCATAGATTATCAAAGACAGTTACTTTTTTGCTGAGGTTAATTTATAGTGAATAATTTCCTCCACATATCTCTCACTCTGACTTTTATCTCTTACCACAAAAGTAAGCAAGACAAATATGCTTTCAAGACACTGTGTAATTCATCCCATTTTGATTAAAATGGTATCATATACTTCCAGCTTTGTGGTTCTTGTTCAGGCAAAACACACACTTGGAAAAAATACCACTCACTTACACATTCTTAAATGGAGGCAGGACTTTTTTGGTTAGGTTACAGACAGTATGTGAGAAATGAAACTGAAATGGTGTCATTACATTGATGCACCTTTTTCTGCCAATATGTTGATTTTACTATATGAGAAGCATGCAAGGCCTGTTTGATCTTCAATTGGACTCAAACAGGTATGGTGTGTGTTACTGGAAAATTCTGTTGGTTAATCAGTTTCCTCTCTATATCTTCAAAAAAAGTCAACATTTCTTTATGTGAACCTCTTTTAAACCTTGTAGGTTAGAACTATAGATATGGCAATAAAAGTCAAATAGCTGATGCTGCACAAAAATACAGAGGAGTGCTGTTGCCCTTTGAGAATGTTGAATTCCCTGTAAACTGTGGATATGTGTCTAGTGGTTCTTCCAGGGCAATGGAGAGACTTTTTATGATGGCTTATCTTATGGAAAAAAATTCAGGCAAACACAGCAGATCCACAAAAGGTGAATATCCATTTTCTTGGCTTTCAGGTTGAATTAATTGAACCACAGATATTTGGAAAAAATAAAAGCAAAAAAACTTCTCTTATTCTGTAATGATATTTTTCTTTCTATTACAGCTTTAGAGATTAAATTTTCACTCATGTGTAGTTTGAAAAAAACTACTGCAGGAAACCTGATGGCAATTAAATAGACCATGGTGTTTCACAACTGGTCCTGACACCACACTGAATTACTGTGGCATCCCAGAGTGTAAATATGAAAGCAAGATATATTTAAGTATGAAACAACATTCAGATCCTTCTGTGTTTCTTTTCTTTTGAACCAGCCATTTGCTTTACATGTGAATTTAGAGCATTTTTATTGTTAAGACTGGATTTTTTCATATGAATCACTAAAATGTAGTTTGACAAAGTCCAGTTACTATGCCTAGAAGAAAGGACTTAGGTTTGGCTTCTCCTAAGGGTAGAGTACTTCCACTTCTCTGTAGCCTGTAATGCTTCTCGTCATACCTTTTTCTTGTCTCTTATTCTCACTTTCTCCTGCTCTCTCCAGTTTCTCTTTTCCAGCTGACTTTTCACATTTTTTCCTTTCAGCCTCTCATTCAACCTACTTAATGCTACACTTCTGAGCCTGGTGGAGTGGGATCATGTAAAGTCTATGCTAAAACTCCCCTCAGCACCACTGATTGTTTATTGATCTTCTGTGTATGCTGCAAATCTTTCTCAGCCAGAGGTGGATAATAGAGACATTTGATCACTGGGGGATCTGGCACTGAAGATTTTAAGTCTGCTGATTGACAAATTAGAGACTTCTACTTTTCCTTTTATCTGTAAGAAAATATAAGACTGTATCAGAAAGAACACAACTAAAGATAGGTGGTAAAATTAAACTGCTAAACTCCACATTTCTTATTTCATGTGGGTGGGGGGAAAGTGAAAATGAGGAGAGAAAAACAATGAAAGTACAACAATCTATTTTTTTTAATCCTGGACATTAATCTCCTAAATCTTACTCATGAAAATTGTATTTCAAGAAATTTTTGAGCTGTATGTGAAGGCTTTGCATACAAATAAATGCAGCATGCCAAAGTGAAATTGAAATGCAAGTGCTCCTACCAAGTACCATCTGTTGCATGAAGTTGTTCCAGACACCCTTAAAAATGCCTTCTGGTCTCTGTTCTCAGTCATTCCTGCGACTGCTTACTAATCTGTCTGCTGTTTCTAACTAAACCATTTATTTCTAACTAAACTATTTTCAAATTTTTACATATTTCCTAAATACTGGAGGGACAGGTGGGGGATTTTTAAAATTTAAACAATAAATGAAATTAAGGGACTGATTTCTGCTGTTCATTACACATGCTGATATGTCAATTCAGAAGTTTGAATTACCATGGATCATTTTCTTTCACAGGAAAGAAATGGCAAGCCTGAAGCTTGGGGATGCCACATTGTCACAACAGCACAATAAGGGGTTTCCCAAATGCGTTTGTTTGGTTTGCATTTTTTGTGTTTTGTTAGCCAGCTGCTCTTACTTTCCCCACAATTGCCTTACAGTACTAAAAGTAGAGGAGAATGTGCTGGATTAAAAAAAAAATTATGTTTCCAAGTATTAAATATGACCCTTCAGTCATTTTTTCATAAATTGTGGACTAAATGTAAATGAAGAGGATCCTTTTAAATTGCCCTTGAAATTTTAAGAGTTGTCATTACTCTTCAGGAACATATTGAAGAACAGCAATTCAGACATATGGCAAATAGCTGTCTGCTTTCCAAAACCATCTCTTTATAAATATTTGTGAGAACTGCAATAGCCTTTAAAGTGCTTCAGAGAGCAATAGATGGAAAAATTGAACAGCTTGTCATTCATCAGTGGCCTGGACTGTGTTTCACATGGCAAAGTAATCACAATTTGTAGCAAAGCTACCATTAGCTGTAAACTGTAATGGCAATGATAAGACAAATACTGTTAATCTAACTGACTCTTTTTCAGCTTTCTCAATCAGTCTTTTTTCCCCAAATCCTCCCGGTGTATTCTGACTTCTTCCCACATAAATCTCTGTTCAAACCTGCCAACAACTCATCTTTTATTTTATGTTCCATCCTAAATCACACTTTTCCATCAAGAATTTTTTGTATGTATGAAATTATTCTGCTTGTGAAACTGTTGGAGATCTTGTCCCTGTTCTGACTCAGGATGCAAAAATTAATTGAGCTCTTTTAAATTCTTAGGGAGAGAAAGACCATTCCCCTCACTGTCCCATCCAGTGATTGCTGTCCTATCCAGTCATCACAGTGCAAGCTCTTATGTGGGGAAATGCTCACTGAGTTCATTATAACTATTGTTGACTGGGAGTCTTCACTCAAATTCACAGGCATATGTGCTCGTGTGTCCTTTAACCTAAAAATTATGCAGGACTTACCCTTTGTACTCTTAATTTCTGAAAAGAAAAATAGAACCTTTTTACTTTTATGGTAAAATCCTACTTATGAAAGAAAAGGTTCCATTTAAATGGGAATTTAAAGAAAAAAAAAAGAAGATAATTTGTTTCTATGGTTGCATATATGCTCTCATGAACGTCGATAAGCAGGAATGCTAAGTCATGGGGCATGGCTTCTCCGGCCAGTGGTTAAGACTCCACAAACGCTGCTGGCTTTTATCAAGAAAGAAGTGGACAGTTGCCCTGCTCACTGAAAAAGCCCCCAGACTCTGTCAGCTCCCAAACTACATCTTGGCACTCTGTGAGACCATGCTGGCCAGCATGGGCCAGAGCTATGCCAAGGAATGTGCTAACGTTTGAACAGCTTGCACCATCATGGGACAGTGTGCAGGTCCAGGCTCTGGTCACTTTTAGTTTACTGGGATAGACATAGTTTTTGTCCCCTCTTCAACAAAGGACATCCTGATATTGGAATCATTAGCAGTTGGGCTGGGAGGACTAGGATCATTGCACAAACATTCCAGCATTGGGATGAGTGAAGTACAAGGAAAAGACTATATATATTGATCTAGGGAGTTAGTAGCACACCCAGTTCTGGGCATGGACACAGATCACCCTCTGAGATGGGCTGTAGATGTTGCTGCTGAGGAGAAGATGGTCATTTGTGCAATTATCTGAACCAGCAAGAGAAAGAATGATCCTGGCACTGTGGCAGGTTATACCTGAGGTCTGGCAAGAATGACAGATGGCTTAGGGTTGGAGAGTGGGCTAGGGCAAGGCAGATGTCACAAGGCACAACCACAGATTAATGAAAGCAAATTCAGACACAAACAGAAAGCATAGTGCTTCCTCAAGTTCACAGGATTAAAATGAAGGGGAAAAGGAAGGTAAAATTCTCTTTTTAGGAAGGAAAAGAAAAATTCAGCTAACAAAAAAATTCCCTTTGAGTACTGCAAAAGAAAAAAGTTCTCAAACTTAGCCTTTTTTATGCACACTTATTTATATGCATAATTATTTATAATTACCCACCTAGACAATACACTGTACCACTGAAGAGTAGGAGGGAACAAAGACTGTGCTATAGTCATTGTTGCCCTTTGGAGGATACATCCTCCTGCCTACCAAAGGTGCTTACCTTCAGCACCTGTCTCAGACTCTGAAGGAACTTGTAGAAAGTGAATTTGACTGTAATGTGGGTAGGTGTTGCAATAGCAAATGCCCTAAAAATAATATGGGAAATATCTAGGTCCAATTTCCAGATTATGTAGTAAACTGAGATTAAATTCAAACTTTAATACATATTCCTAACCTAATATTGCCTTCCTAATAAAAATGAGTATGCTTCCCTGGTAATGAATTCCTCTGCTCTTCGTGTCTGTAGTATGAAGCTTTTCACCTTAACCCACTGAATATTATTATCTTTTTCTATCCTTACTGCAAGCCTGTAGAAAGTACATTGCTCTTAGAAATTTATTTTTCTAATAATTTGATCTGGTCAATATAGTCACTGATTTGCTATACTATTGTTTATGACTGTATTTCAAGTTTCTGTTTAATTCTCCAAGCAAGTAAAAATATTCTGTTAGTCTTTACAGTTCAATTCTTAGATTATTACTCAGGTGATATATGTTTTAGCCTCCAACTAAAATGTAAGAGCTGAAAGGTATGTACTATGCCTTGACTTTCCTTTTATAGCACTCAAACTATATGACTGCACATCCCATTGTGCAATTCCTTTTTCTGTAACTGATCACGAAGACTGGCACAACCACAGCAGGACTGCCCTATTACATCCCTGACTCCTAAATGATGTAAAAGATCTGTCCAAAAATTTTTAGCCATTGCAAATCAAAAATAACTGTAGGGACATGATGAGGACTCAGCAGCCAGAATCCCTTGTGCCCCACCAGTGATCCTGGGCAGACCACTTGGATGCAGAGGTGCAGGCTAAGAGGTGCTTCAAGTGCCTGTGTGTGTAGGAGCATGAGCAAATGGAGCTCATCAGAGAATGAGTTTGAGGGGGTAAAATCAGCTACTTTGACATTTTGTGGAAGAAGTCACCTTCTCCTTCCTTGAGTTTTATTACACTTACAAATTATATTTATTACATCCTGCAGCGCAGGTTAGAATGCAGCGCCACAAGAGCACTCACTAACTGCTGCTGAGCCCCTCACTAGTGCTGTCACACCAGCTCAGGAGTCAGTATCCCTGTGGATGTCAGTGACCAGGAAATACAATACATGGACACACTATCTCAGGCAAGCTTGGGAGCATCTCCTCCAGATGCTGTTAAGGCTAATTACTTTAGCTGCTGTATCTTGTTGATGTGGCTACCCTGCTTTTCACTCCAGAGCAGACTTCAAAGATCTCTTGGGTGAATCACATACCTGGCAGAGACAAGTAGAAGGAGCACAGGCATGATTGTAAGGGAAGAAACACAGGCTGACTCAATACATTGTGTTTTCAGAAAAAACCCTGACATTGTTCGGTAAAAATATGAAAAGTAATGAAAATAATTGAAGAATGAAATTACATTAAATGAAAGTCCAGACTTAGCTCCTGTCTGCGTCCAGAGCTTTTATGCCCTTATAGAATCATAGAATATACTGGGTTGAAAGGGACCCAGCAGGATCACTGAGTCACACGCCTGGCCCAGTGCAAGACACCCCAAGAGTCACACCACGGGCCCTGAGAGTGTTGACCAAATGTTTCTTGAACTCTGTCAAGCTTAGTGCTGTGACCATATCCCTGGAGAGCTTGTTCCAGTGCCCAGCCACCCTCTGGGTCCTAATATCCAACCTAAACCTCTCCAATTCAGTTTCAAGCCATTCCCTTAAGTCCTGTCACTGGTCACCATAGAAAAGAGATCTGTACCTGCCCCTCCTCTTCCCCGTGTGAGGATGTTAAAGAACACAGGGAGGCCTCCCCTCAGTCTCCTCTTCTCCAGACTCAATGAACCAAGTGACCTCAGCTGCTCTTCATAAGTCTTCCCCTCAAGGCCCTTCACCATCCTCAT
The DNA here is from genome assembly GCA_013399835.1 of Leptocoma aspasia. Taxonomy (NCBI): domain Eukaryota; kingdom Metazoa; phylum Chordata; class Aves; order Passeriformes; family Nectariniidae; genus Leptocoma; species Leptocoma aspasia. The sequence continues at coordinate 878,269 of VXAX01003049.1, forward strand.
AGTCCTTTAGAGACTCTCTTGTAGCTTAATGTCATTTTTATGTTATGGCACCCAAAACTGCACACAGGACTGGAGGTGAGGCTGCCCCAGCTCAGAGCAGAGCAGGACAATCCCCTCCCTTGTCCAGCTGGTGATGCTGTGCCTGATGCCCCCAGGACAGGGTTGGCCCCCCTGGCTGCCAGGGCACTGCTGACTCATGTTCAACTTGCCATTGACCAGGACCCGCAGGTCCCTTTCCACAGCACTGCTCTGCAGTTTCTCATTCCCCAGTCTATACACACAACCTGGGTTGCCCTGTCACACGTGCAGAATCTGGCACTAGCCCTTGTTAAAATTACAATAGCTGTGTGATAGAGAGAACTCTTCCCTGGCCAAAGTTCTGGATATTATTCATTAGCCCTTGTACAGCTGTGGTTATACATTCATTCTACTTCTGTGCCTCCTTTTTGCACGTTACTGGTTACTGATGTACTTCCACTAGCATATTTGCATTCTTTCTTCTTCAGGGAGACAGTGGAGAGCCTTTAGTTTTTCTTTTCCAAGGCAGCTTTGTATATAATGCAGCCACATCTTGGGGTTTTGATTGTGCCCAGCCAAAAAAAAAAAAAAAATTCTGTCTTTGGACACTTCTTGGATTAAGAACGTGGTGGGAGCCAACTGATCCTGGGAATGGACTGCCCTCTCCTGGAAAGCACTGTGCATATTTGAAATATCAGATTTTAACTGCTACAAAAAATTACATTAAAATCTAAGGGAAAAAATCATTCATTATAAATTAAAATAAACTAACATTCTAATAATTAGCCAAAGGGATGGTTTATTCTCCACTTTCAGTATACTCTGTATTTCAGTGTAGTCTACAATAAAAACAGAGGAAGCAACCATTTAAAACATCCACTTCTCTGTGCAGCTGAATCTCACACCTATTTCTAGCTGTCATAAAGGTTGTATTTGTTCTGGGTCCTTTGTGCTTTCAACCTTTTCACTGATCTGCTGTATTATTAATGGCCATGCTGCCAGTTTTTTCTCAGGGACTCCCATAGGCTGTGAAGGCATCAAGCTAAATTATGGGAGAGAGGTTCTCCACTGGCAGGCTTTGGCTGTGAATGCCTTTTGGACAGCAGTATGTGGCTTTGGTAGTCTCCATCCTCTAGAACTTACCTAACAGCAATCACAGCAATTGCCAAGCACGAGAATTATTTTCCTCTCCAGATGTTATGCAAGCAAAATAAAATAGTCAGCAAAGAAACCTTCTGTTTCAGAAGTTTCTTATACTTGGCAATTGGCATTAAGTGTGATTTTTCAGGGTCTGATTTGGTGGAAATAGACGGGGCTCTCTTCAGTTTTGTGCATGGCAAATTCAGAACTGTTCCTGAGCCTCAGCAAGGAGGACACAAGATCCAGTAACACATGGGGTGTCCAGCTCAAAGACTTCTCCATCGGGCAGGTTGAGGCAAGTCTTCAGCATTGCTGTTGACAACCAGTTACAGTGCGAAGTAAAAATGGTATCAGATCCTTAGTACCCACCTTGTCTCTGTGTGTACACATCAGAGGTAGGATTTAACTACCCAAAAATAGATGATTAGGGTCATTTAGAAATCTTCAGGTTCCTGCCAGCAGAAAAGTTACAGGATATGAAGGAGATCCAGTTCTTTCTCAAGTGGCAGCTGGAGCCCCATGAGAATTCCCTAGGGAGTCTACAATAGTAATAGGTACTTTGCTTAAACGAGTTACATCCCAGCTGTAAATCTTCTGCCCTATGTGGAAATAATTTATATCACAGTGAGGCCGTGAAAGGTTTTCCCATTATTTGTTAAGATACATAAATAGGTTTTATGTCTCTGTAATTTAAGACATGCAACAGAGAAAGAAAACAAAGAATCTATAATGAATTTGAGTCTTTCTTTGCCATGCAGTTTAACACTAAGGAACCATCAAATCCCAGTATAGTTAGTTTAATATTTTGTTTTGCACTGGCAGATTCATTCTTCAGTGCCTCATTCCAATGACTGTTGTCCCTGTATACAAACAATACCACTCCCAGAATGCACCACAAGGAGCATTGCTTTTCTTTCTGAGAACATAATGAAGTGTCACCTTTAAGAAGAAGACTGATAAGCTGTATAGAAATGTCAGTATGCCCAAAAAAATAATCTGCACTCATAGTCCCAGGGGTATTTTTCACCCTGTGTTTAAGTAACTACTACTCTGGACTAGATTAAAATATCCATTGCACAAGATTTTCATCCTCTTGATCTACTCCGTGGAGAACAAAGAACAGTTAGAAATATTTTTTTTTAACTTTTCACTGAGTGGTGAATTTTGCTGTTTGTAACATTAATTTACTTTTTTAAAAAATGCATTTTTTGTTAATTTCTCTGTAGAGTCAACAAAGATATCAAAAGTCAGCCTGACTCCTTTTTTAATTCTTTAGCATCTGTTTTGTAAATTCTGATGGCCAAATTTTTATTGCTTACAATGAAATGTATGGACAGAAGTGCACTGTTTCATTGCAGTTCTAAAGTCAGGTTAGCTGTAAAATATTATCAGTTAAGAGGTTGCTGTCTTTCACCCAGTGTCCTCATTTGCTACTTATGCTTCAGTTCAGTAGAGCTGAAAAAGCTTTTGAGCAAATGCTTTTGTTATTTCCCACATTGCATATTCTGGACAGATGAAAAAGAGCAATTGAATAGCTATTCCTTAAAAATATGTATAGGAGTTATTTATTATAATAAATGCACATTTGTAGACTAGAAAGGCATAGGACAGGTATTGTTATCTAGTAAGTTTTCAGAGAAAATAAAACCCTTACAGATGTAACAAAGAAAATAAAACCTTTACAAATCTCGGCAAGAACTAAACAGATGTTACGTGTCAGAGAGAACACTAGTGCAACAGTTCACTTTCTAACTGAACACCAAACTTGCAGTTTTTATCATTAAAGATTCCACTTTACACATGCAATATGCATTAGAGGATATACTCAGGAGACTTCCATTATCTTATTTGATTGGCTAATACTGTACTTTCAGTACTCCTATTATTAGAAGAGTAACAGTAGTTCAACATGAATTTTGCAAGTGTCTTGACTTCATTATCTCAAAAAGATGCAAGACTAAAAGTTCTCTCATTACTTGACTTAATAAAGCTTTCAAACTCAAAGCATTAAGGCATTACAAAATTAAATATCTATATCACTCCCCTAAAAATATCACTGTTCTTTCATCTAATCACTATGCATTTAGTGTCTATGGTTTCACTCATGCTGTGCTTAATACCTTACATGTACATAACAGAAACTGATAAAACTTTTAACTACATCTTTCAAAAACTTGCCTTGTTTCTATGCTGATTTTCCCTGCCATTTTTACTAAAAGACTTGCTCTAAATAACAAAGACTAACAGTGCATAGATATTCCTTTTTACTTCTCATACAAAAATCCTATAAAATGGGAAGCTAGAGAGAGAGAGGGATAAAAACCCAAACAACTTAAATAAACAAAAAATACTTTGAAAACCAGAAGAATTTGATAAAGGATGATTTACTTACCCTGGCAGTTTTTATTATCAGTATTTACAATTCAAGAGACAATTAGATTAGTTTAAGACTACTAATCTGATTTGGGTTTCTGTAATTTTTTTCACTCTGTTTTGTCTTCAGGGATGGTGCACTCTATTATAAGAGCCTACATGCTTCTCTCATATATACTGGTTTAGAAGGCATAGTTTGCATAACTTTATTGTTTTTGATCTATAGTCAGAAATATCTGGCATGTCAGGTAATATATTAAGGATTTTATACCTTCCTCGTAAAACCTTTCTTCATGGTAGGGATACAGACACTATACCATCAGTAACTAGTTTAATTTTTAATTATTAAACTCATTTACTGAATTGTCAATCTCACCCTTGCCTGTGAACTAAGTTTTCTAGTTTATCATGGGTTTAAATGTGAAACATACAAATATTTTAATAATAATTTTCAAAAGTTGGTGGTGGCTTTTAATATAATCAAACTTTTTTTTAAAATGAACTGATTTCTTTATACTAGCTATTGTACAAGAGTCAAAATATTGTTCAAAATGCTGTTTTGCTCTTAAACAGAAATTTTGTGAGATTAGCCTCTTTCAACTGGATGTTCTTGTTTAAAAATTTTTGTATTAAATCAAGTCAGCAGTTTGGTGTTCTATGTGTGAGATCTCTTGCATTAGGGAAAAAATCAGAATCTGTTACAAGTCCTGCTTTTCTTAGAGGATTAATGAAAACAAACAAAAAAATAATTTAACACATTTCAATACTTCTGGATTATGTGTAATTCCAGGATCATATAAAACATATTGATCTCTGCATACTTATTACAAAATTGAATTGGTTAGCTAGGTCATATTTTAGTATTCTGATAAAGCTTGTACAAAAATACTTTCTTCAAAGCAAATAATAAGCTCTTGCAGCATGTGTGGACCAGCCTGCTGCCTTACCCCTGTGTATCTCTTGATTCTCCTGCTACTTCATTTATTGGCCCAACCTATTTTTACAGCCGGCATGGTTGTAAAAATTAGATGAGCTTTAAGGCTCAAGGAAGGACTTTTGTGCACAAAACTTGCCTCATTTTTTCAACTGTAATAGTTGATCTAAGAGAAAAATATTAAGTCTACCTATAAATGTGTCTTGCCCATGTTCTTGGACGACCATTACAGCATGAACAAGCAAATGAAAAGTCTTTTCCACCTTTATTTGCAAGGGGTGGAACTCTGGGAATCAAAGGATTCTCCGTCCTCAAAATGATTCCCACATCTTCAGAAGGTAACTGAATGGATAGACTTTTTCCACCTTAATTGTTGTCATGTAGTTAAGGTAACAAAAATATCCAAAAGTAGATGTAGTTATGGAAGAGTTCACAGCAATGCAGGTGCTGGCTGTGCCCTGCCCAGCATAAGCTGCACTTCTGTGTATGTTTGTTACTCCTAAAGCCCTGGTGCTTAAAATGTACATAGATAAATTGCTAATCTGACCACTAAAAGTGTGCACCATAAAAGTGGATAAAAAAGCCTGGGTTTTGCTCAGTGTGAGGAACAATTTGTTGAACAAGCCACACAGCTGAGCTGTTGAATTTTAAATAGTGTTCTGATCCAGCTGCACACTCTATTTGCCAGACATATTATCATAGCAATACCAAATAGCCTTGACGTGAACAAAAGTATAGATGCTGCTTTAGTAGCAACCCTCTTTTCTCCCTTCTTCTAGCAGTAGGTAAGGTTGCTAAAAGAAAAGATATTTTTCTAACACAAGAAACAGTTTATCTCCCGGTGAAAAGGGTGATTAAAGTTAATATGCTCTCTGGAAGGATTCCCAAGATGGACAGCTAAATTCATTTCTAGTTCACCAGATCAAGTGGGCTTGTTTTGCATTGTTAATGTGAACCCCGACTGCAGAATAGAAATCACATTTGCACAATGTCTCTGAACATCAAGGCCTCTTTCCCAGGGTACCTAAGTATGCCTTGAATTTGCAAATGTCAGGCTCAATTTTAAAAAGGCATTTGCAAGTCCCTAAATCTGCAAGTTTTGCAGATGATTGAGGGCTTGCACTGCTTTCTTTATCTTTACTGAGCACTCTGTCCCTGGATGTGTCCTCACATATGGAGGTTTGATTGCAGGGGAAGAGGAAAGGAAAACATTTTCTGTAACTGTCCAAAGGGACATTTTCTGCACGTGTCCTACCTTTCGGTAGGTAGGTCGTTCTTCACTCTCACAACAGGCAGCCAATTTATGTCCTTTTTTACACAAATACCTCCTCCTAGTGTCTCTAGCCAAGAAGCAACAGAGCCAAAGATGGTATTGTTTCAGTCTCTGCTGTGAAAAAAAACCACAGTGTCTCAAGAAACAAATCTGCATAATCTGACAGTCTGAAACTCCAAAAGCAGAGGAGAAGCAAGAGGAGAACCTGGGCAACAGCTGCACAGAGGACAGAGGATTGTGGTGCCAAGAAGCTGTTTGCTAACTCATCAGGGAAGAACGTGGCATGACCTTACGTCAGAAGAGGGAAAAGTATAAAAATAGTTCATTACAGCATGGATTGGCCAGCATGTCCTAAAACAAAGGGCAGTAGCTTCTGTTGTAGGAATTTAATGTCAAATAAAGTTGTTTCCAAGGAAAATAAGACTAATATTAAAAGGAACTCTATCCAAAAGCATGTATTCAAGAGTGGTTTTAAAGGTGAAATAACTTCAGCTCTTGTGATTTCCTAAAAGCTTATCCTTTACAGGAAAGAGAGCACTTTTTTTTTTAGAAAGCCTAGTTGCCAACAACACAAGCTAAGTTTCAGATTTGCTGGAGAGCAGAAGCTGAAGACGTTGGACATCCCTTCACTCTTAGTTACACTTGGTCAAACAGTATATTGTCTTCATTTTGCCAGACAACATTAGCTCCTACCTCTGCACTCAGCTGACTGCTGGCAGTTCATTTAAATTAAATGTGTGTTGCCATTGCACTTGTTTGGTATTTATTTTGTGCTGGTGAACCTCAGTCACTGACAAGTGACCTGTGACAGCATATGCAGCTGATCACTACCACGTCTGTCAGGGAGAAAGGAGAGGTTTGGGTGGGAAGTGTTCTTCTCAGATGAGAAGGAACAAGATTTCCCTCACAGGGAAGCTTAGCTTAGGAGAAAAATAAACTGCAACATAATACCTGAGGAATACAAAAGAAAAAAGGTGAAGGTAGAGCTATGTAGCCTATGCAATGTGCATGTAAAATATTGTCCAGCATTGTAGCTTGTTTTGTTCTTATGGTTAGTTTTGACATTTACTTGAAATGAAATAAAACACATACTAATAGATGTCATAGCAGATTTTTACCTCTTTGCTCAGTGAAATGTCTCCACAAAATGAGTAAGTTTTTCCTGAGGGCTGTAAGAGGCAATTGTGCCAGTTTTCCCTGTGCCAGTCCAGCTCCCTGCCCAGCACCATCCAGGAAAAGTCACAGTAGACGTAAGCACAGAAAAAATCAGGAAGAAAGGCCCTTGTTGGTGATGCATTTGTGTGAGTAAAGATAAGAGGCAGTCAGGCATTCTGAACTTTCAGTTTCTCTGCTGAATGAAACTGCATTTGCAGATTTTTCTCTACAGAAATGCCTCTGACCTTGGACTCTTTCCTGCAGAGCTGAATGGCAGATCAGTCTAGGGAGAAGTGCCGAGGAGAGGGATCATTGAGTAATGGCATGGGTGCAAGATGGAGAGAAATAAGCTCCTGGTTCCTCAGTTCCCTGTCCTGTAGCTGTCAGGCACCATGAGCCCTGGCTGTCCTTTCCCAGGCACACAGGGCTCTCCCATGGTCCAGGACGCCCTGTCAGCCCCTGCCTGACACACGGTGCTGCAGCAGGGCTGGTCTCCAGCTCCCCACAGCCCTGACCAGCCATGGGCCCCACAAAGCCAGGCCCACCTGCATGCCCTCAGCCCATCCCCATCCCAGGGATGTGTCAAATGCCCAGCGCTGGGGCTGCCCTGGTGACCCAAGCTGCTGCTCCTACCTAGAGATGGGACAGACCCATAGGGAGTTCCTTAGAGAGCAAAACCATTTTCTCCATGGTCCTTGCATCAGGAAAGGGTTTATCCCTTCCTGTTTGATTCCCTGCTCCCAACTAAGTTGTCTCCAGGCAGTGATCCTGCAGCAGGGAGGGAGCAGGAGCCAAGGCAGGGAAGTGCCTGGCTCAGGCAGGTCCCCAGCACAGCCCTCTCCCAGCTGGCTGGCTCTGCAGGAGCTGCCACGCTCCCTGCCTGACAATGTTTCACAGCAGGGATAGGAGACCTGCGTGTGTAATGTCATCCTGGGACAGGCTTTTTTATGAACTAAATTTCTGGAAGTGAGCCCTTAGCCCAAGGTTTACCATCTGCCAGGAGGGGATTTGTCATCTAACATGTCAGAGCACCAGCAGGTCTCTGGCTTTGTCTGTGGCTACAATGAATGCTTGAGGAAGATTCTTGAGGAGCACTTGTGGGAGAAGGATAGACAAGAAAAACACAGGAAACATCAGGGATGCAGCCCTGGCAGCCCTTCTTGCACTTGAAAGCTTTGCTGGGATAAGGAGCAGCACGGCTGGTACAACTGGAGCACAAGTAAAGGGTTTCAGGCCACATGTCACAGGAGTGGCCATAAGGCTGTGGCTCTGTAGAGGGCTATGAGACACTCTGAGCAGTCATCACAATAATGTCAGCTCAGATGCTTGTTATCAAACAGCTTTTTGAGGCACTACCATCATAGTAGTGCTTGCTTTAGCAATACTGATATTTATCATTAATATGGAATGAATATTAGTAATTTACATGAATATTAAATATGTGTATTATTTATGTGTGGTTTATTTGAGGTGTTCTGAATATACTGCAAACCTAGTATTGCATCCAGTTGTCTGAATGCATTTCAAAAAACCAGCCATTATATTTGCTATATTATGTAAACCTATCCCATCCATGCAGGGGAACTAGTAGAAACTATGAGGCTTGTACTATTCTGAGTTATTTTTTGCAATTCTTCTATATGATGCCTTGCTAATTTGCCACATACTGTAAGATATGAAAGAACTATACTAAGGCAAAACCCTTTAGGTTAGACATAGGAAAGCCTTAGCAGTAAGGATAGATGTTAGCTGCTTTCCTGAGAAGGGTGTCCTGGGAGGTTTTTAACCTGGGGTTGTTCAAACAGCAGTCAGGAAGGATATCATAGAGTTGACTCTCTTTGAGGGAAGGGAGGCTGATTAGGTGGCTTCTGGGGGCTCATTTCTCCTTCAGTTGGTATAGGAAAGAGCACAAACTTGGGTGTATGCATTGCATTTCAAATTAAAGATTCAGTTGTTGGTATCCACATGCAGGGGAAGAAAATACGGGAACAAACAATTGCAGGAGGAAATGAGCTCTAGGCCTGCACCTCAAACCTTCCTCAAAGGTAAAAAGCTATAGCAATGTTCAGTTTTGGAAGGAGTTATGCCTGGAAAACCAGCTGTTTATGGCTATGGACAAGGGCATCATTCCTCTGAGTACACTCCATGAGAATACTCAGTGCTTTGGGTGGGTCTCATTCATATACCAATATGTTAGGGTCATAAAAACTAAAGTGAATATCAGTCTCTTATTTAGCAAGGTCATTTTAGTGAAGATGTTTTCCTAAGGCATTTTATTATCTGATAATTCATTGTCCAGCTATTCCAAGTAAAGAGCTTTCAGCAGTGCTGGGAGTATGCTGGTAATGTCTGTGGTGCTGGTGCTGAGAAGCTGGGTGTATGAGAGCCTGAGGCAGGAAAGCAGCTGCTGGGTGGGAGCCAGAGCCCAGTTTGGTGGATGCCAGCAGGACACACAGTCTCCCTGATCAGCTGCAGAACTGGCAGAGGCCAGGGATCAGGCCTAAACAAGTCTGACTTGCATTTCTCATCATAGCTGAAAACAACAGAGCTGTCAAGGTGAGGTAACTCCAGAAGGTGGAAGCTGTGAAAAGCAGGGGCAAACCAACTGTGCTTGGTGTGCCCCTGGGGCAGAGGAAGCTGTCACTTGAATGAAATGATGTTGCCTGTAGGCTTATACTGGAGATGTCTTGAGAAAGGAGATTTCTGTGTGTTCCCAGAGTGATTTGGAAAAGATTTTCCTTTCTTTGACGGGAGTTATTCTGACCAGTCAGTCTTCCTGGGGCAAGGATTCAGTGTGCTGTATTTTTCCCAAAAGAAACCAAAGTGCTTTAAGAGGTGACCCAGAGCACAGAACTGCAGTCTGCCAGCTGAGCAGGGCATGCAGATATAACCAAGGCAGGTAATGGGCACAATGCTGTGGGAATGTGAGTATTTCAAGAATCAGAGAATATTCTGAATTGGAAGGGACCCACAAGGGTCATCAAGCCCAACTCTTAAGTAAATGGGTCTGGAGTTCTGGAAACGCATTTCTTCTCTTCATGTCTGTAAGCTGAGAGTGTATCAGTGGAGAAGGAAGACAGAAGGTGCAAAAGCCATTCTACAGACAAAGAAGCATTATTGGTAATGGCTTACAGAGAGTTGCTCTATAGCTGTGTTAAGGAATTGTTTAGGTGTCACAAATCTAATTCACAGAATGAGAAGAAAAAGGCAATGAAAAGGATTATTGAGTTCAACCGTCATGGTGTAAGAACCTGTACAGATCTAAAATGTCTGTCAGATGTTTATCAAACCTGTTTCTGAAGGTGCTAGTCATGAAGATCCAAAACCCTCCCCAGGCAAAATTTCAGGTCTTCCCTGAGCCTCCTTTTCTCCCAGCCAAACGCCCCCAGCTCCCTCAGTCACTCCTCACAGGACTTGTATCCCAGAGCCTTCACCAGCTCCATTGCCCTCCTCTGGACTTGTTCCAGGGCCTCAATGTCCTTCTTGCAGTGAGGGGCCCAGAGCTGGACACAGGACTTGAGGTGTGACCTTGCCAGTGCTGAGTACAGGGGGATTAAAACTTACACAAGGCCTGTCTAAAAGCCCTCTGATTCCACTGACAGAATTGAGTGAATCAGTGGCTGGAAGTAGCACTGTGATTAAATAACAAGTTCTCTGCTCAACTCTGAAAGAAAATACACACTCCAAACCAATGCAGCAGAGCTGTGTGATGTTCTCTAGCAAAAGCATAGAATGAGCAAGTGTGTACAAATCTTTCTCTCTCCAAGCTGAAAGCCTAATGAAAGTATTTTATCATTTGATACTGGACATTCAAATTCTTTTTTTTTTTATGATTTCATTATTGTTCAGCTCTTTATCTGTGTTTTCCCAAATTAATTTTAAGAACATGATTTTGAACTTACTTCACTTATTTGTTTTATTAATATTTCTTTTTCTTTTCAATCTAGTAATTTCTTGTCCTTCTAATTTTCCTAATTTTGATTAAATCTGTGCTATTTTCTCACAACATTATGGGGTTTTTTCTGCTCCAAAGAGGTGACTCTGTTTTTCACTGCATAATAACCTTTATTATGTTTTTGAGTACTTTACAGTGACAATATTACATTTGGCTTTTTTCTCCTCACTCTTTCTCATTCTGTTTTTAATCTGTATTTCATACTTGCATGCTGTCTTTCCTACATGGAGTATTGCACTGAGAAAACAAAGCTTTTGAACCTACTTATATAAGTTCAAACCAATCAACTTGAAACCTATTGTATTAAGGTAGGAAAGAAAAGGGGAAACTGAGAAAGAAAAGCATCTTTGCATACAACAAATTTCCATATAAGCTTGAGCTGCAATATGAGCTAGCTTCTGGACAAACATCACCTGACAACATATCCTGCGTGGGGTCTGACAGTTTTTTTCATGCTGGGGATTTAATGTCACGCACTTTTTCCAAAAGCTATCGTCTGCTGCACCCCTCTGGACATTGTCAGCACAGCACGTTCTCCAGAAAATCTCACACAAGTGGGATTACAGCATAGTTTTCATCAGCAAAGATGTGATTTTATTTGTTGCTGTTAGAACATGGGCATTAAAATCTCTCTGCTTTTGATTGTTCTAAGATTTAAATTAATTCCAAGAGAAAAGATGTTTCCATGCTATTTGCTAGCAGATCTAGAGTGGTTTCAGACTTCTGCATCTGCAGTCTATGGCATTTGCTATCTGAGGACAGAGCAGGTAGTCCTGTCAATGACAGAAAACATACAAAAATCCTATAAAATGGGGAACTATATAGAATTATATAGAATATATATATATAATTATATAGAATAGCTATATAGAATTAGGTGTGTGGATAGTGTCTTGTTCCCATACTTTCCACCACTATGATCCTCATCTTTACCTTAACAAAGTGATGCCAAACAATCTGAGGGAAAAAAAAACATGTCCCAGAAAAGAAGAAAGTGCCTTCACATTTCCCAGTGTCCAGTCGAAATTATTGAGCCTGATTTGGTAATCCATCCAATTCAAGGTTGTTTTGATAGCCACACCATGGCAGAGGGGGCACAGCACAGGAGAATTATTAACTTAATCCTCCTGCCTTGTTTGTTTGATGCAGCCTCACTCCAGTGCAAGTCAATAAAACTTTGTGCACCAACAGATACAACTTCCAGCACCTGCCAGCTGGGCCAAAATGGGGATTAGCAAAGCTGCCTTTCTCTTTCTGTTCCTCCTCAGCTCAGGTAAGAGCCCTTTGCCTTCTGCTTGCCTTCTGTCCTTTGTCCCAGGTGAGACTGGGGCCAAACCTTAGAGGCTCTGTGTGGTGAAGGTAGGTCCCTAAGTCAATGTGTCACTCATTCCCTGGGCAAGGATGAATTTGGGCTTTGCTGGTCAGAAAGAGCTGCCGTTGAATAAAGTGAGAGTTGTGGTTGCCCCAGGGCTGTGTTCATTAGCAACTCCAGAAGAGCAGCAGTCTTGGCATGGGCAACTAATGGCCCCAGGCAAACATTTCCCATGTCCAGAGACAGGGGCACCCTTGGGAAGCAGCCTGTCAAAAGCTTGTACAAAACCCACAGCAGTCACTGGGAAGTTATCTCCAATTTCAGCAGGCTTCGGATCAAATGCTGAAGGTAAAGCTGTGTTTACTGCCAAGCATTGTTAAGCAACAGTGATACTGATTTTCATCCTTTATGACAGGAGTTTTAAAGCTTTGAAATTGAATATTTAAAACAAAATTAAAAATTAACCGGCTCCTTTATATTCCAGCAATTTCACATTTTCTGTTGTCAAACACCTGCAATAAAATGTTCTCCCTTGTTTTCCTGAGGGCAGTGGGTAGAAATTTACTCCCCAGTAACCTAGATTACCTTTTCCAGGAATATGCCCAGAATTCTTTCTTACAGCTCCAAAAGAAGATAGGTGTTCCACTGATGGTAGTATATGGATTTCAAGCTTATCTACCAGCCTCAGTGTCAGGGCTTTTTTAAGACATGTGGGTTTTATAGCATCGAGTCAACTCTGCAAAGAGACACAGAAAATGCCCTCCGGCAATTAATAACCTTATTTTCATTAGTGGCCAAAATAGCTTTTATTTTGTGTGAATCTGTGTCATATGGAGGTAGGTGATGAATGGCCCATATGTCATGGGAATTGGTAACACTGGAGTGATGTTGCAGTGAATTCAGCCCTAATATGAGTGCATAAATGAAAGATTCACAACATTACATGTGAGCACACTGTACAAAATTATGAACTTCCTGCAACTGTCAATAATAATTTAGATTGAAAAAAATTAAATAATTAAACCATATCACTTGTGTAACATTGTAGCCTGATGCTGGAGATGGAAATAAACTCTTGTAGAAATTAGGAACAGAAACATAGAATCTTTATAGACATAAAAAGGAAAAAAGTCAATTAGATGGTAAACTCAATTGTGAGCAACAGTATTTTAGAGGTGTGTTAGATGTATTAGCAGGTAGATAATATAAATCTTATGCATATGTTGCTTTCAGATCTAATAATACTGACTGATTTACTCATTTAAAATCTTGGGTTAATTTGTTGCAACAGAGATGTAGCCTGACAATTTCATTACTAAGTCTGCTCAACCCATTACAATAAAACAATGGTGGGCATTGTAAAAGGTTATGTAGTAACTTTGTGATTGAGGTTTTTTTGCTCTAGGGCAGGACATCTTGAGACAAACAACTAGGCAATGACCAATGAAGCTGCAGGGATCACACAATCCACATGACAGGTCATAATCCCCCATCCACCTTATTCATGCTTCTCCAAAACTTTGATATGGGTATCACTTCCCTTCATCTTTCCCTAGCTGGTGTTGACACCGCTTAGTCTCTCTCTGTTCCCCCTCACTCTCGTTTCACATTTTTTGCTTTTACCTTCAAACTCATGCATAAATCTAATCAGAACTGCCTCTACATCTTCCTTCTGCCTCTTTTTTCCCATGACATGTTGCAGTCATTCAGCTGTGATTCTGTCAGGAGACAGAAATTACCTCAGAGTATCAACTTTTACGCAGAATTATGCAAAATAAATTGTGTCTTCAGCTGTCCAAGCTACATGGAAAATGGGACTGCAATCCAGAGATCTTCCTAACTGCAGAATTCTCATTCGTAATGTCTGATTCCTTTCCTTCCCTTCTAGTGAAAGGAGATATACTGGACGACTATTCAAGAACAGATGGTGTTTGGATACTTACTCGAAACAAACAGTTTTACAAGACAAATAATGAAAAAGAATGTGCAGACAAATGTGAAGCTGAAAGAAATTTTACCTGCAGGTAATTTCTGTTGAATCTTAAAACTGTGCTGTTGTGGGTGTCTGCATATCAATGATATGCTCCCACCTTTACTCAGAACCAACATCCCCATTCTGCTGCAGCTCTACCTACAGCAGTGTCTCCCATGCCTTTAGCTTGTGACTTATCTCCAGCCATAAATTACCACAAGATCAAGTAAAGAGTGGATTTACAATGTACTACTCACTTTATAGTAACTGTTCAAGGTGCCATCCTTATCCAACATTACATGGAGAACTGATTGACCCTCTTTAGCTGGATGCTGCTTTGTTTCACAAGAGTCCAAGGTTTCTAATTCATTAGTTAGTGACAGTCACTAACCTGAGCAGCTAGGATGCTGTTGATAATGTTTTGCCAATGCAGTTTCTAGTTCCCCACACAATAATTTATTCATGTACTCATACATCCTGAATAAGTGAGCCCCTTGAGAGTAGTAGATAACCCTAACCTCTTACTGGTCTAAAATATTGAGTGCAGTATCTGAACGATAAGAATGACTATAAGACAGTGCTAGCAAATTAATGATTTATAGAAAAATAATTATGAGTTGAATAATTTGAATTGAATTTAAAATATTGCTTCCTATGTCAATATTGCTTCCTTCTCAATTTCAACAGGGCTTTCCTATTCACCAGGAAAAAGCTACAGTGTTTAACACTGGCTGAAAATACTAAAATGACAGTGACATTCACCAGCACGGACACAGTTCTTTATGAGAAGAGAAGTATGTGTACAGTAAGATGTTACATATTTACCCATCAAGCCTATTCTAATGGCATCTTTCTGTTCCCTGCTGCAGTGCTGGAGCAAATTCCTGTATAGGGCAGAAAACTAATAGAGAATTTGGGGGCCAAACAGGAAGAAGCCTTGTTACTAAAAATGCTGTTCAAGAAGGATCAAATACCAAGGCCTAGATCCATGGTGGCCTCCATGTGCCATTTGAACTGGGAAATTACTTGTTGTCTTCCTCCCAGACCCAATTATGTAGTCTTCACCTCCTCTCCCTGGGTGTCAGATGTGTCCAGCTTTATTATTTAGACAGATAAAATAATTTAGGAGGAGCCCATTTTTTCCTAGCAGATTGGTCTCCTGTCCTTGCTCTAATATTTCCATTTTATATTTTGAGGTTTGGGGAGATTCTTCTTGTGCAAACAAGAAATGGGAAAAAGAAGGGGAAACCAAGATCACTGCCCTCAACAACTGGAGATTTTTCAGTGTCTGTTGCCAGTAAAAGCAGCATCATTATGATTTGCATGCTCTGTCTTGGAATGCCACTAGAAAAATACCTGGGAGAGTCTGAGGCTAAGATGAATCAAAAGTTTGAGGGCCACTTACATGACAAGTGTATTTTGATAACTAAGTATTTTCTGGCTTAAAGGGATAGCTGGATGACACCCACACTGTAAATGTGCTTATGAACAATGCCTTTCCAAGAATCCCCAGCTGCTAGTGAAAGACATTCCTATTTATCCTGGTATTATGATAGTATAAACCTGCATTTTTTTGCATATCAAAACCTTGATATATCTGTTCTCTTGACTTTTTATATAGCGTTATAACAATGTTTCAGAAGTATTTCTCTTTAGATGCCTACTAGCTGTAACTAATTTCTTTTAAAATACATTATAGAATATTTGTAGGCACAAGAGGTTCAAAGCATGAGTAGAACATGGTTCATCAGGTACAGATGAGCTTCAGTTATTGCTGCAGATTTTCAGTCCCAGGAAATGAATGTTGTAACACCACTGAAATAAAAAATTTGATTCCATTTCAGTTTACTTGATGCAGTGTAAAAGAGGGATTGGGACAGACTACAGAGGAACAGAAGCCAAGACTCAGAGGGGTATTCTATGCCAGAAGTGGGCAGAAAAAATACCCCACAAACCAAAGTATGTCCCTATTTACATTTCTTTTTGTTGTTCTGAACCTTTTCCAGGTTTCCTCATCTTCATATATATACACAGATTTATAGTGCAAGTTACCAAATCCTCTTGTCAGGTGATTTTTAAAAACAGCTTTATCTTCATCTGGCTTGTTACTTTTGACTCTACTGCAATGATCTGCTTAAGGAAAGAATGCATTGTCAGCTAGAGAAGTTGTGTCTAAATGTGAGGTGTCTTAAGCAGATTAAATGCTCCTTCTCTCAACACGATGAAGATTTTTGCTATTGGTAACAGCAGGGACATAATTATTCTCCTCTGTATAAAGTGATATCTGTCCAACTCCAGGCCCCGCTACCTGCCATACAGATAGTTAAAAAAAAATTGAGAAAAGTTACCAAGGGCCAAATGGATCTGGCTAGGTAGAGTCTTTTCAGGGCTGGCTGCCACTGGGCTCACTGAAACAAGTGGGGAGGCAGAGGTCTTGTTTTATTTTAAAGTTTTCTTTAAAAATAAGTTTTATTTTAAAACATTTAAGTATTATTTTTAAAATGTTTCATTTAAAAAATTACGGTTTTTTGAAAGTTTTATTTTAAAAATTGGAAGTTTTATTTTAAAACATTTAAGTATTATTTTTAAAATGTTTCATTTAAAAAATTACGGTTTTTTGAAAGTTTTATTTTAAAAATTGAAGTTTTATTTTAAAAATTATTTTGTTGTTATTCTAATTAAATACACTTGGATACATTTGTTCAGATAGTTTAAAAGTAATTTAGTCTTCTCTGGGAAGATTACTGTAGGAAGAAGCCTAGCTTCACTCGCTTCAGATCTCTGTGAGACCTAGCTGTGTTTGGTGAATAGTCTCTAGAAATACACAACTTTTAAAGTAGCTCCATTAAGACAAACACATGACAGAGCCATAGGTTGTAGTGAGCTCCTTAGATCAACTGGAGGCACGTATTAAAGACAACAATTGTCCTTTGAGGCTGTCATTGTCCTTACAGGCTGTAAGCTCACTTCTTACTGGCAACTGGGGCTAGGGAGAAAGCTACTAATAATTGTAGTTAGGAATGATTTTTCAGTTTTCATTTATGGCTTACAATGGGAAATCAGTTTCTCTCATTTTCATTGTGAGTGAATGAAATTCACAGCTAGGTGAGCAGGTTGGATGTTTCCCTTCTGCGCCACTAAAGTACCGGCATTAAAATAGAATTTTGATACTATTACAGTTATACACCTGAAAAATACCCCAATGCAGGGTTGGAAGAAAATTACTGCAGAAACCCTGATGCAGATGAAAATGGACCCTGGTGTTACACAACAGATCCTGCTATGAGATTTGATTATTGTGCCATCCCAGAGTGTGAGGATCAGGTCATGCCCACTGGAGAAGGTATATTTACTTTTCAGAGAAGGGATGTTCAAGTAGGTAATATTATTCCTGCTACTTTTTTGTGCTTTATTTTTACAAATTCTTTTCAAATTAGAATTTAAATCAAGATGAACTTAAGAAGTTCTCAACAGAGAGGTTGTTTTCCTAACTAGATTGAGTTATCAAAATTATTTTGTAAATATGGAAGAACTAAGATTTTTTAATCATTTGCTGATACTGTTTGCTTTATCTTCATCTGTCTTGTAACTTTTGACTCTACTGGCAGAGAATTGCAATGACCTGGATAAGGACTATATTGCTCTTACACCAGTAATTTATTTAATTGTAACAAGAGTAAAGACTGACCCAAGTGCTGTGTAACACACTGAACTCCCATTGCTAACAGTACATACAGATACATGACAAATTCCTCCTTGCAAATGAAACATATTCCTGAAGCATTAATTATTTGGCCAGGCTGTAATGCAGAGTTTTCTGATTGTTAGCTGGAGAGTGTCCCACTTGTCCTTTCAGCATAATCTTCCATGAACAGGCTGATACCTTCCTTGCTTTGTTTTCCTTCTGCCTAGGACCTCCAGGGGAGTGCATGCAGTGTAACGGCGAGGATTACCACGGAGAAGTTTCGAGAACAGAGTCTGGACTTGAGTGCCAACGCTGGGATGTCCAAGAGCCTCATATACATGGATTTATCCTGAAACAGTGAGTGACACTCAGCACCAAATTCATTCCCACAGAGCCTGGGAGACCCTGCCTGCAGACAGCCTCATTGCTACACATGGCTGTTGCTGACTCACAAGCTTCTCCTTCATTTTCAATGGACAGCTATCCAGAGAAGGATCTGAAGATGAATTATTGCCGCAATCCTGACGGTGAAGTTCGGCCCTGGTGTTTCACTACCAACCCGAATAAACGCTGGGAATATTGCAACATTCCTCGTTGCAGTGAGTCTAATTTCCTGAGATCACTCCAGAGGGTAGCTCATTAAAATTATGCAGGGAGGGGAAAGACGAGAAACCAGAGTTCTAAGTAACCTCTCTGTGAATCAGGGAAAGTGCACATTAATAAGGAGAATCATTCATTAAACTTCTATTATGTAAAATCATGTATGGTCAGTGAGGATGAAGCTGTCACAAAGCGCAGTACAGCCAAAGATGTTATGGGAAACCATAATTTGCCTTTAACCACTTTACTTTTCAGCTTACCTGGGAGGCAAGACATTAAGGTTAAAACAGGTGGTAGCTCATTCCTGATCTGCCAAGTCACAGAAATCATCTAAACTACCATGTGGCCATACTGTGGTATTTTACCTGGGTCTGATCTGCAGAGCCAGCATTGCCTTTTTCTTAGCAAGGGATGTATCCTGAGAAACAGATGCAGGCCTCAGGAGAAAAACCTGACTTATTAGTGAGGTACCTTAACCCATTAAGCTGAGCACACTAAATCCGGATATTTCCAAGGCACTGAATTAAGAGGTAACATTTCCAACTGTAGAAGTGGATTGCACTTCGAGAAAAAAATTTATAAGTGTGTTTTTTCTCTCTAGAGATTGCTTTCTTATGTATCTGCACTTGCCAGTGCTCTAAGCAGTGGTGTGTGTTTCCTAGATGTAGTTCTTTTCAGCATGCTTAATTACAGATGGCAGAATAACTATTTATAGACTTTCATGTGATAAATTGTGAGTTACCATAGCATTTCCATCCTGTGCTTAAAACTTAAAGTTTAAGGAATATACCGACCTTTTAGGGTCATACTTATGTCCTTGGGGAATTCTGTATACTATAGGTATGTGCTGTAAATTCATTTTCTGTTTGCCCTCTGCAGGTTCTGTGCCTCTGATCATTACTCTTATTTTCTTTGCTGTTCCCCACATGGCAGACCATTTCACTTTCTTTCCTTTTTTCACTATTCCTTCTGTCCCTCTTCCACAATTTACTGACTCCAGAGGCTCAGCTTCGAAGGCTGCTCTGCTTTCTCTCACAATTTCTTCTTGGTCCTTTCTGCCCTTCCACACTACCTGTGTATATTACATTACTGTACTCCATCCCACTTGGGTTTGCAAGACTGTACAAGACTACTTACTGCCTTTCCTGTTCTGCTCTCAGGGGACAGTAGGCACACAGTCTGGCTCAACCCAGCAAAGTTATTTACTGGATGCTGTAAAAGGGCAGACACAGGACATCCATCTGGCAGTCTGGAGGCCCATAAAAATGAACTCTTTGATTTTGACATGGCTTTTAACCAGTGTAACCTCTGCTGAAAGAAAAAAGATACATCTTCAACATGACAGAAACAAAGGAGTTTATATATTTTTGAAAGCACTACTTACCAGTATTTTCCTCCCCTTCCCTGCCCTCCCCTTCCCTTTCCTCTTCTTTCTTTTCCTGTTACAGCTACATCCCCAGCAGTCTCTGGCCTAGACTCCCAGTGTCTTTCAGGGAAAGGTGAAGACTATCGAGGAAGGGTAGCCATCACCGAATCAGGAAATGCCTGTCAACACTGGAACACACAGTTTCCTCACAAACATGGCTGGATTCCTGACAGATATCCCTGCAAGTATGCTGAGCCTCATCATTCTAACAAATACCAAAGAACAGCTATTTCCTATCAATCCAGATGCAGAGGCAAGAGGGGGACAGGTTTTCCTCATTTATGTTGTTAAATTGTAATTCTCACTCTTTGTCAGTGCTCATTACTTCTGTTCAGGTCTTGCTCTTCATTTATTCTGCCTCCCTGCTTATTCTCATGTATTTTTCTCACTTGTCTCCTCCACATCCCATAGCAGAGCTATAAGTAGTTCACTACTTTATGTTAAAAATCCCTTGGCTGTGTTTTGGCACATTTTCAATGCATTACTCTTCTGAAGAGTGATGCTCCAAGGACAACATACTCCAATACATCCTTGTGCTCCAAGGTCAGAGGAACTGGGTTTGCAGAGTGTTACTGATGTGCAGGAATAGCCGGGTCTGACCTGGTTTATAGCTCTGTAGTTTGATCCTGCAAGTTTTCCTAGGGATGTGAAACCCTGTCCACTCTCACAGGGCAGACAGCAGCGTGCACCAGTGCAAGGCTGGATGTACACACTTCCAGTCTGTCACATCCAGCCTTGCCTGGCTCTTACTGTAATCCCAGGGGTATCAGTGTTTTGAAGTCAGCTCTTACTGCTGCATCTTGACCTCAACATCAAGAGCAGAAAGTGTAAGCATTGGAAAAGTTCTTCCTATATCTTCAGCATTTAGATGTGAAGTTGAAGGCCATTGATTAGTCCCAAAGGAGTGATGCGTGGGTTAATCAATCTCCAAAAAGAATAAATACACCACTGAGTTGAATTCTGCATATAGTAGTTGTTAATAGTCATGCACACAACTCTTCTGGATTTCTATGAGTGGGTTAAAGTCAGTGTTCCTGTTTCCTGTTTTAAGGGGCTTAGAGGAAAACTACTGTAGAAACCCTGATGGACAGAAGAAGCCGTGGTGCTACACCACAAACAGCAGCATTAGATGGGAATATTGCACAATTCCTCCCTGTGACAGAACAGAACAAGGGATTGCTGGTATGAATAGTGGACTGTACTTGCAATAAGGACTTTAAAACAGTGCAAGATTTATTGTTTCATAATGTAAATGTATTAAATCTTTTTTTTCAGTCACTTTGTCACTCTTAATGTTTGTCTACCTGGCATGTTGCAAAATCTGGCAAATATTAAACTTTCAGTGGTTAGAGAAATACAGTGAAGGATGCAAATCACGAGCTGAGTAAACAGAATTACAGGATGAAAGATATTTATGTTTTTATATTCCTTTCTTCCCAAAGGCAGGCCAATTATAGCAAATTCATTGAAAAATGAAAACGATTAAAGAGATGAAAAATTGCTGAACAAAATTAATCCCTATTTTTAGAAGTTAGCCACAAATGAGAAGACAAGAGCTTTCAACGTAATTAAAAATAACATTGAAACATCCATTCATTTAAGCACAAAATGAACAAGAAAGTCTTAGCACAATCAAAAAGATAATAGAGACTGAAGTTTAACATAATGTCTGTTTGAGAAATATCATGGGCAAATTCACCAGTATCTAATCTTTGAGGATTTTGTATGAGAACTTTCTTATCTTTAATTCTGACATGTTCACTTATTCCAAAATGGAACTAACTGGTGAGCTCTTCACTGAAAAACATCTAACATAAGATGTTAAAACTGTGAAAGTTTTCTCAGCATCTTTGGAAACGCCCTTCTGCTGCAGGCATGATGACTTCACTGGATACTGTCTGCATAAACAACTCGTTCATTTTTGTCCTCCTGTGTTTTTGAGGCTTTCTTGTGCCTGCTCAGTAAGAACACTAAAATTGCCATGCCAAAGATCAGTTTCTGTTGTTTGCCGCAGATGTGCCTGTACAAGTGCCCCTAACAGAGGAGTGCTACCGAGGCAAAGGCCAGAGTTATCGTGGCACAACTGCTGTCACTGCATCGGGAAAGAAGTGCCAGGCCTGGAGCTCCATGTTCCCACACAGGCATATAAAAACCCCGGACAGGTTCCCAGACGCGTACGTTTACCTCGCCTTTCCTCGCTTTCTCTGGCAATAACTACTGCTGGTTGTATGATCTTTGCACAGCTATGCTTTAATACACTGCTAGGGACTATATCGACAGAAGAGAACTTTTCAAAGATACAGAAATGTTTTCTGTCAGTCTCATTTGTAAGAATTGTGTTTTCTTCTAAATTCTGAGTAAAATATAGCTCTGTCCCTTACTCTTAAATATGATCTCCAACCAACACCAGGAGTCTTGCATCCAGAGACAAGGCATCTACTGAAATATGTGTTTTGTTTATGAATTTGAGACTTTTTGTTGTTGCTTTTCTAATGATTTAATCTGGGGAGGACGCAGCATTTATGATACAAATCATGCAGTCAGATATGTCATGCTTAGAAATACCAATTAAGTGTCCTTTGCAGTTGGAATTGGGCACCCAGAATTGTGTACACTGGAATTTCCCCTTGATTTATCTTCTTCAGATTAACAAAACTGCACCAGGAATGACTGGACCAGTGACAAGCTAATCAAAATCACTAATGTGCCAGTTTTTAGCAAGGGCAGGACAGCAACAGGATTACAATTACGGGTGCAATTGTGAGGAAATCCATCATGCTTAGTGGATTATACGCAGAAAGGTTGATACGCTTCTAATTGTTTGCCCTTTTTATGCTGTCACCCTAAATAATTTGAAATTTTCAGTTATACTTTGGCATCAAAAAACTGGAACATCATCAGAAGGGATGATGTCTTTCAAAAACATTCTAAAAAATTAAAATCAAGCTGGGAAAATGTGGAATTCGTGTGTTCTGTCATACTCAGAAAAAAAGCATTTCAGTTCTTTTTTATTCTGAGACTGTTCTGTGATTCAGGATGGGGAAATACTGCTGCAACTCGGCAAATTATTGAAAAGAGAAATTCTACTCCTCCATGCCCCAGCAAGCACAGACATGGGAGTGGTCTCACTGAAGTCAGTAGAAATGGGGTTTTGGGGTGTAAGGGGGGATCAATTGCATAAGCATTTCTTTGCCATTCTTCTGAATATAAGAAGGAACCTTTTGACATTTAAAAATTTTTGGAAAAGCCTAAGTTCCCCTCAATACTATGAATCTTTCTGCATATTTATTACTAATTCACACATTCCCATAATTGTGTATGCTTACACACACCTACTTGTAAATTAAAATAATCACCATATGGGGTGATTATTTAGGTACTCAGTACATTGAAATATTACAGCCAGAGCATAAGCCAGTAGTTGAATTGTTTCTTTATGCATAAATATATTCAAGACTCCAATGCACATGTGAAATACAGCTCTTCACTAGCATCACAACCATAGATGTGTTTGCTGGTATTAGGATATTGGCCATAAGTAAAACCAACAATAATCTATTTATTAGTACATAGTACATCTTTTTGTCAAGATATTCCTATGCTTACTTTCAGTCTTATGCAGCATGACTGTTGACTTTATTTGTGCAGGGATTTGAGGGACAACTATTGTAGAAACCCGGATGGTGACAGCAGCCCGTGGTGTTTCACCACTGACCCCAACACACTGTGGGAGTACTGCGATCTCAAGAGGTGTGATGATCACACACAAGAGTCTGCACCGAATGCCTCCCCTGGAATGATGGAACAAAACATTGGCCCGACAACACCCACCACATCTGGTAACAGCTGGCTATAAGCACTACCTCTTGTAGAGTCTGTGGGTAAAGGAAATAGCAACCTATCAAAATTATTCTTGAGTGTCATGGTTTAACCACAGCCAGAAACTAAGTACCATGCAGCTGCTCACTCATTCCCCCATCCCTTCTTTGGTGGGGAGGAGAATTTTAAAAAAGTATGACTCATGAGACAATGATGGTTTAATAATTGAAATAAAATTATGTACAATAACTTGAATAATAATAACGGCAATAATAATAATAATAATAATTGCAATGAAAACATGAGAGAGGGATAAAACCCAAGGAACTAAAGTGATGCACAATACAATTGCTGACCAGTGCCCAGCCTGTCCCTGAGTAGCAATTAGTGGCTCTGTCCAGTGTGAGTAATCAGAGTGTTGTTCTATGGGATGGAATATACCTGTGGCCAGGCCAGCTCAGCTGTTCTGGCCGTGCTTCTGCCCAGCTTCTTGTGCACCTCCTCACTGGAAGAGAAGGGGAAACTGAAAAGCACTTGACTTAGAGTAAGCACTACTTAGCAACAACCAAAATATCAGTATGTTATAATCATTATTCTGATATTAAACCTAAAACACGGCACTGTACCAGCTACTAAGAAGAAAATTAACTCTATCTAAGCCAAAACCAGGACACTGACTAGGCCTGCAGTGTAACAGTTACATCCCTCCTGCAGCTCTCAGATCTGTACTGCTGCATTTTGCAGCAAGTGCACTTTAGTTAGTATATGTCCTGTAGCCTATGTCATTTTACAGTGCATTCTGAAGGATGTCTTTTTCATTTAGGTGAACAAGAGGAAACAGACATTTCTAGTATTTCTCTAGCTGGGTGCTATCGAAATATGTGACTGTTATTATTATAAGAATTTTCCTTGTGTTGTGCTTTATGTTTTCAGGAGGGTGACCTTAGCTTATATTGTTCACAGGCAGCTTTGTTTTGCAAAATTAGATAAATGAGGTTTCGCTCTGTCCTGTTTTGTTACTTCCCTAATTAATAGTACACCTTGGTCAAAGTGGTATGACATTTCCTGAAGTATAGTGGAGCTTTGCATGAGTTACTTATTTTGCAAAGGAAGGTGGCAGGGTTGAAGAAAATTCCTAAATTCCTAAATTGAGTTGTGTGCTCTTCTTACATGCAGCAGAGAAGAACTACCTGTAGCAATGTCCTTGGAAGCAAAAGTTGTTCTTTCAGTCTAATGGGCTGCTGAAATATGCTTCTCTCATGAAATACTGATTATTACTTACTGATATCAATTTAGCAAAAACCTTGAAGTCTTTCCAGATATTTGCAATATGTTACAGAAAATGTTTAGCCTGAAGTTCCTTGATGTGAATATATAATCACCTTGAATTTATGAATGGAAGTGTTAAAAATCATTAATTTTGCAGTGAATTTACTTTGGGAAGCATAGATAACTGTGGGGTAAGAATAATCTAACTTTGACTATAAGCAGGTAAATGCATATAATTTGGACTTTCAAGGCTCAGAAATAGTTCCAGGAGCTCAATGTTTCTGTATGAAGCATAAGAACTGAGGTACACACAGCATTTTTTTCTTAACTCACGCAGTCAACCAGAATAGCAGGAAAATTGTGTAAGGTAATATCTTACTCATATTAGCCCAGTGTTGTGAATATCCCACTCACCTGAAGCTAAGCCTGTAATACACTGCCTGGACTTAGAGACTGTGGGCAGTGCATTCATTGATAGAGTCAAAAACCATCAGACACAGGTATTCATATCCTGCCATGCCTGCATTTTAAGGAACAGCATTAAAACAGTTAAATTATTTTTGTCCAGATCAAGTAGATCAGGGATGTGGAAAATTAGGAAAGTTCCATTTTTGTGTGTGTAATTGACCTCACAGTGATCTGGGATGTACTCACATCCATGACTGGTGGATCTTCAGATCTAGAGAATGGCCTGGATGCTTAGAGACAAGGGGTTTTTCCCCCCCAGTTATTTTACTCCAGCAGGTCTAATAAAACACTTTCTCTCTCTACAGTCCTTGTGTCAGCCACATTTTAAAGCCTTTGGAGCTACAATATTATTCCTGCCAGTATTTTGCTGTTTGCATGCCTAGTGTCCCCATTACTAGAGAAGTTACCTTAAGCTCTCTTTTCCTCCCTAGGCTGAAGTTGGAGGACGTCTGGTCTCCAAGAGAAGGACAGATTTGTCCAATATGGAGTCATCTCTTGCGGACTGGACTGTACCCAGCCATCAAAGCCTGGTTTTGTCTGAATTCCTGATTTTGTTTCTTGGATCAAGAATGCAGTGGCTTCCCACTGAATCTGGATGCAGGCTAATTTTTCTGGAAAGCAGAAACAACATTCCAAGTATGGTTTTATGACTGGTTTTAAAAATTATGTAATAATTCATAGGAATCCTAAATAAATACCACTACTGGCTGAGTGTAAGTAGCTATTGCAAAGCAGTAGCCAAGCTGACCAATTGTTACTGTCTGTCAGAGTATCCGTGTTGTACCTGTGTGAGTCAACCATGGCTGCATGTGACAGCAGCTGTAAGGCTCCTACTTCACCCCTGTTACACTCCAAATACTTAAATCCAGGAATTAAATTGAAGGTTCCTTTACATTGGTTGGCACAAAGAGAAATCCCAACCAGATACCCTCAAGAGGTGAAAAATCATACAAAAGCTTACTGGCAAAAACATAGAAAATAAAGGGACTATGGCAAAAGGAGTAACTATGACAACACATTCAACATAAAATCACTTATCATAGCATTACTTAGCATTAATTTAGTACTTAGAATTTACTTAGCCAATTTCACCTAGAAACCTTTAAACCTATGAGATCTTATGTTACCCACAAAGTTCCATGAAAAGAGAATTAGGATAAGGAAGACAGAGAGACAGAGGAAGACAGAGAGACAGAGAAAGACAGAAAGACAGAAGAGATTTAGAAAAACACACGTAGAGCCACCACCTCCTAGGATTCCATTGTGGGTGAGACAGGAACTCCAGGAAACTGGCAGGGTCAAGACCATGTGCTGGCCTTGTGCTCCATCTATTAAGCCTCCATGGGCTTTTCCCTAAGGAGAGACTTCCAGTCGCTTGGGCAGTCAGGGGCTGGGTTAGCACGACCCCCCCATTGATTGATTGATTGATTGATTGACACCTCTGCCAGAGCTGGAGGGGTCTGGAGGCAGGGCAGAGCACCACCTCACCTGGAAACACATAAGCAGGCATTCCAAGCACCCCAAAAAATGGCTCAAGACACTAAATTTATCCAATCTCTGACAATGATCCTGTATCTCAAGGGTCGTTGCAGGACCCCACCGCACTGGGACCTTTCCTCTTTCGGTCTAATCAGGGTACCTTTCCCCTCTAGCAGGCAGAGTAGAAGGGAAAGAAGAGGAAAGCATATTGGAACTCTATAATGGGCACTTGCTATACCAATAAAACCTAATTAACATCTTTTTATGCAGTTCATTCCCCCCACCATCCCATGAGTCCAAAAATCACAGGATAATCAGGCTCCAGGGGGCAAGTTCATGCAGCAGTTTTTCAGCACCTAGAGTCCAGCAGATCATCTGTGATACCTGGAGGGATCACTTTCCTACCTTGAGGTTTAGCATTCTCTAACATTAGATAATTTACACATTTATTTCTGATACTTGTTGGACTTGTAAGCTGAATCCCAAAAAAAGCTTGGCAAAGCCAATTTAGGCCACCTTGCCTTTTGAACTCCACAGTCTTACATGTCCAGGTATCCCTGTGATCCAAACAGATACACGTCCTAGATCACCACCCTTATCCTTCCCACCAAGCAGGTTTCAAGGAGATTCCCAGAACCTGTACTCTGGGAGAGAGAAAAGGTCAGTGGACATCATGGGAAACAATATACAGTACAATTCTGCTAACGAAAATGATCTGGATTGCCTCAGGGGTGGGAGTCAAAGATAAAATGACACTCATTCATTCCAATCTCCTCAGCATATCATTTTCAGGGTCATGATTTCAGACCATAAGCCTTTTCAACTGAACCAAAACTTCAGTGGTTCTCCAACCCAAATCTTTCTTTTAATCCTTCCCTGCCTACAGCTGCAAAGAATCAGAAGCTGGGTTAGCACAGCCTCTAGTGATTGATTGATTGATTGATTGATTGACAGCTCAGCCAGGCTGGGGTCTGGGGGAAGGGCACTGTCTCACCAGAAGCAAGGCCTGACTCATCCTCAAACACACACTGCATTGGTTTGAGACCCTCAGCTTCCCCAGTCTCTGACAACCATCCCATATCTCAAGACTGGGACCTTTCCTCTCCTGCTCCAATCTAGTAGATAGAGAAGAAAGGAAAGAAGAGGAAAGTATGCTGAAAGTCCTGCAAGGGGCAGCTGCTATTCATAAACCTAGTTAATATCCATTTATGAAGTTCATTCCCCCCAGCACCTCTTGAGTCCAAAAACTGCAGGACAATCAGGCTCCAGGGGGAGGTCATGCAGCAAGCTTTCAGCACCTAAGGAGTCAAACAGATCATCCATGATTTCCAATGTGTTCTTGGAGGCAACACTTTCCTTCTGTGAAGTTTAACATTATCTAATATTAGACAATTTACACAACTATTTTTGATACTTGAACTTGTATGCTGGGGGTGGTTCCGAGAGTTTTCTTGTCTCAGGCCTGATCTTTAAATTTTGGAATGAATAACAATAATTTGGGAGAAGGCCAACAGGGTATCAGCTCCTTCTTGGGCTCTGTTAGAAAGCCCACCACTTCCCACACACTCCCAGTACTTTTATCACATATTGGAGCAGGGAGAGGGATCAGTTCTACCCCCTCTAACAAGTTTAAACTTTTTATGCAACAGTATGAAACGGTATGGTTAAAAGACTAGAGTCCTTTACCATGTGCTTTCTCTTCAGAAGCTTTATTTCATTTCCCCAGTAAAATTTTCAAAAAGTCTCTCTCCTTGTCACTTAACCTTGTTGCAGGGCGTGGTCTTATCACCTTCAGCTCTGCAGTTTGATATGCTAATTCCTTAACAAAAGGGCAAGGGGTGAGTGTGAGTGTCCAAGGACACATAATGATTGTAAAATCAATAATCATAAATCAACCACATGCTAAAAAATTCCATGTGCTGTTTGAATGAAAGTGGCTTGGAGAGTGGTTGTGCACATCTAAAATGCTACACTTCATAGAAGCTTTGACCACCCCAAACTGGTCAGTAACCAGTCAAGCTTCACATGGCACCTCAGAGTGAGAGACACTGTCTGAGTAATAATGGCAAAGTGACAACGGTTCATGGCAGAATGCAGTAATGGTGCCCCTTCACATCTGAAATATTTGCATCCAATGCCCTCCATGACACATCCTGATGGCAACGTTGTTGTTCAAATCCAAACTCATGTCCTGAAGCCAGGGAAGTCACAGAGGTTGCAGCAGAAGGGACAGCCAGGTACGTGCAGTCTCAGAGCTGCTGCACTGTGCTGGAAGGAGAGGCAGGCAGGCTGCACAGTACTCAGGGGTTGCAGCACAAAACAACAAAATGGGAGCAAGTTAGCACCAAGAGGTAGAAATCATCAGCTCTAGTAGCTGGCTGGATAATCAGAGGTAACTGTTTATGTGGAAGAACTTAGTAAATATTTCATTTTGAACTATTGTTGACTTCCCGAATGTGGAGGTCTTGGGAGTGTTTCACATGCTTTTTGCCATGGGGACTGGATTCGTAAACATCAGTAAATAACTGAAGGCATATACATGAGTCACTACTTAGGCACATCACAAACTTTTGATTTAACAACCTTTTGATTTAGGAAACCCAGGGTTATTGTGGATTTTATGCAGTTTAAATGCTTCTTTTACTATGTACTTGCCTGGGAACATAAGTTGTCAACATAAAAAGCTAGAAAGCTGTGTTTCATTTTTGTTCCTCCTACTCTTGTAATTCTCTCTTTTGTCTATAAAGCCTTCCACTAATGTATTTTATTTGGAAGCTTAATAACAGAGAGCACAGTGGAAAAGAATCTTTAACTAGAGGCTTCTGAGAGGCAGAACAAAGTAACAGAAGGATGAATAGCAGTCTTGCTTGACTGTAAGCAAATAAAACCCTGGTGACAGTTTCCCTGCCACTGCTCTGCCACTCATGGAAGCAAGGAGAATAGTCCTTAGCGAAGTAAATGTTTTTGTTGAAAATGTAAAAGGCAAAATACTGAGCACAGTACATAATATGTCAGTGATTCATCTTCCTCTTTCATGCATGTATTCTTTTTTCCATAATTCAGTTCACTTTCCCCCCACCCAATACTCTTTAGGCTTCAAACTCTCATTTACCCAAGCTGTCAAATTCCTGTGAAGGCGAAGCCCTTATCCAGAACTATTTTACCAGCCACGAGAAAATGGAATCTAGGTACCTGAGCTAAAACATAGCATTGATCTCTGTAGAAAATTAAAAACTGAACTTTTCCTTTATGTTTTGGCTGCTGCAAATCATGGGTGCACCTGGAATATCACAGCCAAGTGATACACAGGTTGCAAGGGACACCTGGAGGTGATCTCATCCCAACACCTGTTCAGAACAGGTTCAGCTTTATCAGATTGCTCAGTGCCTTGTTCCTGTCAAATCTGGAATGCCCCAAGGGTGAAAATCCCACATCCTCTCTGGAGCCCTGTCCCAGTGTCTGAATACCTCGGTGGAGGGCTAATTTCTCCTCATATCTGACCTTAACTTCTCTTGTTACAATTTGTGTCCTTGCATTTTGTCGTTCACCTGCTGCTCCTCCAGGATGACTCTGGGTCCATTTTCCCTCAGCTTTTCACTGGTTAACTGTAGACAGCAATAAGATCCCACCCTTTACTCTTTCCTCTCCAGGATGAAGATGCTGCTTTGCCTTCCTCATACACATTTGTGATGTGCCTAAGTAGTGACTCATGTATATGCCTTCAGTTATTTACTGATGTTTATGAATCCAGTCCCCATGGCCCAGCCAGCAGCTTGGTGGCCCTGCACCTCCAAGGCTGGGCCCACTCCAGTCTGTCTTCTACCAGCAAGGCCAGAAGTGGCTGTGGCAATCCAGATGTGGTCTCCTGAGCACTGAAGAGAGTGAAGAATCCCTTCCTTCGGGCTGCTGGCTGAAGTATGGGCTGTATAACCCAGCAGCCCTTTGCTGTCGTTGTCACAGCCCGAGCCGAGGACCTCAGGGCAGCCTCTGCAGGGTGGCTTTCTGGACATTTGGCATCCAGTCTGCACAGGGCTGCTCCTGCTGCATGCCGGACTTTGCCTCTGTCGAGCTCAGTTTGCAGTGCGCGCTCAGGCAATAGGTGGCACTGATGGACGGTGTAGTTTGGGTTGTCCCCGAGAAAACGTCACTGCAGAAGGGAAAGCCGGAGAGGAGAAACTGGGATTGTGTTCTCACTGGGAGCAGCGGCCAGGCAAGGACGAGCAGACATGTGGCGGGAGATCCTTCCGAACGCATGGTGAGATCTCCTGGGCACGGCGAGGAGGGACTCCAGACCGGGCTCCCTGGGGCTGGGGGTGGCAGAAAGCCCCGGGAGGGTCACCAGGTCTTCGGAGAGTGGGAGTAGCGGGCTGAGTTCTGACCATGGGTGCGGAGGAGGTGTTGATCGACTGAGCCTTGTGTCGCTCAGAGAGCTGCTCCTGGGACAGGCTTGCTGTGTTAGCAGCGCAGGGTTTGTGCTACTGCCTTGAGATCTGGTTTCACACCTCTGCTCACCCACCTCCGGGATGTAAGTGCAGGGTACCTGTTGCATAAGGTATTTGTTCTTAGGAGTCATGTTCTTCCATGTCTGGAAGTGATTTAAGGGAAAAAAAAAAAAATCGCACATAGGCTGTCTCAGCAAGTGTTACCAAATTGCCTTGGAGGCTACTGGGATATCCAGTACAGGCTCCAGGTTCTGCACTTCAGACAGCAGAGGAAAACAATTCTAGGTGATAACAAACACCCAGTGGACTTGGTTTTTCATGGATTAGCAAGTCTTTTTTCTTCTTTGGCATTTGTTTTGGTTTGTTTTCTCAAAGTACTGTAATTATTATACCAAAGAACTCCCTAATGTAGCTGTGTTCCACAAGGCAGAGTAACAAGAATTGCTTCTATTGTTGCTAGACTTAAAGGGAATCGAGGAGGATACTTTCTTTTCCTAGCAGGCAGGGGAGACCTAAAGGCTTGATATCCAGTCAGGAGTAGCTAGAAGTGTCAAAGGTACAGCAGCTCATTAAACTCTGAACAGAGAAGGGTGCCACAAGCCCCTGTTGGTGCCAGCCCTGCAGCACGGTCAGCACCACATGGCTGGCAGCAGAATAACCCTGGAGCTCGGAATTGCCCTGCTGAGCCTGTGCACCTATTGCAACACAGCGGTCAAAGTAAACGATCTTCCTGGCTGAAGTTACACAGCTGCTCACAGGATGAAACACTGCAAGAACACCTAATGCAATAGTTTACTGCCTTCTGTCTAAATTATGCTGAAGGAGGGAATATTATGGCAACAAATTATCTAGTGCTTTGTAAGCCCCCTCACCGCATCCTATCCAAAGAGTAGGAAAAATAATGGCAGATGTTGCTGGGTGGCTAAACAGCTCGTGATCACATCCCTGGGCAATGAGTGGTGCTGGCAGGGCACACTCTTTGCACCATTCACAAGGGCTGGAATGGGACAACACTATCAGACTTTAAGGTTCTTTCTGTTTTTTCCCCTTTTGTAGGGAGAGCATCTTGTCCCAGATCAGGTGAGTGGAAGAGCTGTTCTGTGCTGCGGTCTCCTCTTTTGGTTGGTGCCCTGATTGGGGCACAGCATCATCCTTTCTGTACTCTGGATGACAATAGCAACAAAATCTTCACTCACAGCCCCCTTGCAGCCCCCTGCAGGAGCCCCAGACTCCTCTACTAATCTCTGAGGGAAGCTGGAGAGCTTGGAGCACAAGTCAGAGGGATGGGAAGGTACACTGCATTTAGGACTGCATGTCTGTCAACTCCAGCTCTGGTAACTTTGTTCCCATACCTCAAGTCTGGGCCCTTGCTGTTTAGAACAGAAACAGGGGCACCAGCTGACACTCCTTACTTGACATCTACGGGGGAGAG
This sequence comes from Leptocoma aspasia, assembly GCA_013399835.1. NCBI lineage: Eukaryota > Metazoa > Chordata > Aves > Passeriformes > Nectariniidae > Leptocoma > Leptocoma aspasia. The sequence continues at coordinate 911,021 of VXAX01003049.1, forward strand.
CCAGGATTGCCCTAAGAGAAGACTGAATGAGCTGTGTAATCAGCAGTGGCAAAAGGAACATGTCCAGCACATCCAGCTCTCTTCAGCAGCTGAAGACTTTTGTCTCTCCTCTTGCTCCTCAGCCCACTCTGCCCATGCAGTTTTTATTCCTGGACAAGTCCAGCTGCTACTGTCTCATTCACTGCAGTACCTGCCTCAAAGTAGATTGCCCCATATCCTATTAAACTTTGCCCCCCTGGGCATCGTGTTTCACAAGGAAAGGGACAAGGAAGATTTGTCATCAGCAAGTCCTGATCAGCAAGGACTTGAGACCCCTAAGAAGCCTTGGTAGATAGAATCCTGCCCCAAATCTTACCTGGGATATTCAAAAATAACAGAAATACCCAGTCCCTGCCTGGGATTTGTAGGCATTTGTCCCTGTTCAGTCCCAATGGATGTGCAAACAAGCCTCAACATAAGTCCCTTTGACACTGCTGTTTAACACAAGCAATTTTGTGCCTCTCCAGGTCTTTTGAAGGTTCTCAGAAGAATGCAGTTCTGGTCCCTGCGGCTGCCCTGGGGGTTGGAGGGATGCTGATTTACTGGCTCAGTTCTGGACCCAAGGTCAAGATTCTTGACATGGGAAATGGGTGGTGGGGCTCAGAAGAAAGGCCCTACAAAGGGAAAGAAGATGCAAGCATCCGTCCCTTCAAGATTGAAACATCTGACAAAGAAATCGAGGTACTGCTGGCTGGGGGGTAAGGAGGGGCAGAAAGCTGCAAGGGGGAGGCAGTCCATCACCCACCTCACTGCTTCAAGGTGATGCCTTGGGGGTGACAGCAGGGCACTTCCGTGTGCCAGGGCAGCTACCCAGCTCCATTAGACGGTGCTCTGGCTCACCATTCTTTATGAAGGGGATTTGAATTCCAGTCCATTGCAATGTCCCCTAAAGACTATCTGAAACAACAGCCCCTCTGTGCAAGCTGGGGCTTCTTCTGCAGAAAGGCCACACTTTGAGCAGCAGACTTTGACAGTGGATCTTGGATGGTGGAGCAGGGCAGGAGGGCATTGGGACAGCAGTGGCACCAGTAGGGCAGGACTGAGGGGCTTCCACAGAGAAAAGGGCTGTAAGGCTGAAGAGGGATGGCATCTTGACTGAGTCATAGCTCCTCCATCCCTGCGTGCCTGTCTCTTATTATCTGACCAAGTAGCAGCCAGCAGCTCAAGGTGAGATTCTTATTCTCCCAGTCAGCAGTGCTGCCAAGCTCCTAGCGCCAAAAACCCTGAAGTGAGTTAGCACTGAGCCAAGGGTAGGACCCAGTACTCCTGGGTGCCCATGGGGAACTGGTAACCTGTAGAAAATTGTATCCCCCATATAAACAATTCAGGCGGTCCGTGTAGAGTACGGCACTTCTTCAGGAGGGCTTGTGGTGTCCCAGAGAGAGTACAAAAGCCAGGAGAGCCAGGAGAGCCTGTCTGTGCCTGCCCTGGCACAGGGCACGTGCCTGCAGCTGGCCAGCCTGGCAAGAAGGGCTCCCTTCCACAGGATCTGCACCGGCGCCTGGATCAGTTCCGCTTCACACCGCACGTGGAAGGAGCCGCCTTCCACTACGGCTTCAACTCCAGCTACCTGCAGAAGGTGGTGGCCTACTGGAGGAATGAGTTTGACTGGCGCAAGCAAGTGGAAGAGCTGAACAAATACCCCCACTTCCACACCACCATTGAAGGTGAGGGGGCCTCTGTGGCTTGAACAGGTCTCACTCAGAAATGCACAGCAAGAAGGGGGAGATGTAAGAAGTGACAATATTTTAGATAATCTATGCATAACAGCTTAGTGATAGGAGTGAAATATAACCAGTGGAGGCTCTATTATTAATAACTTTATAGGGATTAAGACCACTAGATACTGGCAATAAGATTAGGTCTGCTTCAAGATGGACTTCATCTGGCTCTGAATCCATGCTAACTAATGATGAGGTGCTCCTCAGTGATTGCCTTGAAGCCACCCTTGAAAACTGTGAAATTTAGCCAGACTGAGGCTGGAATATCCCTCCCTCCCACACAGTAGTTTAGCCAGGTGAGCTTAGCTGGACTTTACATAAATGATCTCTAGATTAGGGTAGCCAGACTTTACATAAGTGATCTCTAGGTTAGACTTCTATCATGCCTTTTTTCATGTTTCTTTCTAACTACTGTAATGTTTTTAGCACATTATGCTATTCATTCAAGTGCAGCTCTGCTTACGTACTCTGAGACCAGTTTCTCAGGAGATGGATGCTAATCTCCAGTGACCCCAATATCTGTGGCTGGGGTCAATATTCTCTGTATGTTAAAGATGAGACAACTGACACTATGCCAGGCATCCCCTTTAAGCCAGGCATCTTCTTGCAGTGGGCTGATTGTGGAACTTCTGCTCTAGATGCTAATTAGAGTTTTGCCTCCCTCCTTCTACAGAATGCAGAGCAGGAACTGTGGTGCTAGAGCTTTAATTTTTCTTTCTTGGATGTGTGGCAGGGATTGATATCCATTTTATCCATGTGAAGCCATCCTATGTTCCTCATGGTCAAGCTGTTCAACCTCTGCTGATGGTCCACGGCTGGCCCGGCTCCTTCTATGAGTTCTACAAGATCATCCCTCTGCTCACAGAGCCAGCCAAGCATGGCCTGAATGAGGGAGATGTGGTGTTTGAGGTCATCTGCCCCTCCATCCCAGGATATGGCTTCTCAGAGGCCCCTCACCAGAAAGGTAAGCAATGAAAAGGCTCTGTTCAAATTGCAGTTTTTGGAGTAACACCTCAACCATCCCAGGCAGCCCTGGGCACTGCAGTTTGTGAGTGCAGATGCCTGGTTCTTCACTAAGGCCCATGTGGCTGAGGGTCTGGGGCTGGCTGTGGAGATTTGCAACACAGTGGTAACTGGAAGTCAGGTCTGATTTTGCTTTCCACTGAATTTCTTTCATCCTGTGTTCACTTTCTTTCCAAGGAGTGAGGCAGAGCAGCATCGCACCCTGTCCCTTCCCACAGCTCCACACACACATGCCTTGGTCAGGTCACAGTCTTTGGCCAGGGGAGGAACACTATGACAAACAGGTCTCCTGTGTTCCTCTTTACCTGCAGGGTTTGACTCCGTAGCAACTGCTCGGATATTTCACAAGCTGATGAACAGATTGGGCTTCAGGAAATTCTACGTACAGGGAGGAGACTGGGGATCTCGTATTGCCACAAACATGGCCCAAATGCTGCCACAGTAAGTAGCAAAGGAAATCAGTGTAGAAAAGCTGCCTCCTGTTCCTACTCTACCTTCTAGCTCCATAGTCCTACCTTCTGTTTGCCCTGCTTCTCATCCCCTTCTGCTCTGTTTCCTTCAAGGACAACCCCATCCTGCATATTCAATTCCATTCGTATGCATTGTATTGAATTTTTTTTTAATCATGATGAACCTGAAGGGCTTTGTGTATTTGATTCAGTCCAGTGTTTATCTCTGCAGTCAGACTTGTTTTCTAGAAAACTTGGAGACAGAAAATTGCTTGATTTAACCCTCTATTCCTTAACTTACTTTTAGATCTGTGAAAGGGATTCATCTGAACCTTGTTTTCGTTGCCACACAAAGTTTGGGAAAGTTGATTCGTACAATGCTTGGGGCTTATGTACCATGGCTTGTAGGCTTCAGTAGGGAAGATGCTCGACGTTTCTACCCTTTCATGCAGAAGAATGTATATGATGTCCTGCGAGAATCTGGATATTTACACATCCAAGCCACCAAACCAGACACTGCAGGTAATGTACCTTCTCTGTATCCCTGTGAACATGGTACACTAATCACTCGTGGTACATGAAAACAAAAGCCAGCCAAATTTGGGAAGCAATGAGCTCTGTTGAGTTCTGGTGACTTGAGTACAGGACTCATGCAGGCAATGAGTTCATGGGAATGAGAACTGTATAAAATGAAGTTAAAAGAAACCACTCAAAAAAGGTGGAGATTTCAAGTATAACTTTTCAAGGTCTTTTAAATAGCATGCCACTTTTCTTGAGAATGAACCCCTTTCCACAGAGTCTCTCAAAAATAAAACACAGGGTTCTGAAATTGAAGCTTTGAGAAGTAAATGGGGCTGAAAACAAGTAAAATATCACAAGCAAGGAGGTGCAATGTGAAAGTTGCAAAAAGGTAGACAAAGCTCAAACACCTGAAAAGCCAGAGTGCTGACATCCTGGGGCTGGTGGATAAGCTCTATGAAGAAAGATACGGCCATTTCATAATGCTTAAAGGAACTCTTTGCATCAGTCCCCACTAGAGAGGATTCTGGGGTATTGCTTTATTGAAATAATCCCTCATCAGGAAAGACAGCAGAGCTGTCTCAGGCTGGTGTCAGATCTGGAGACCAGAGAACAAACAGCCCCCCATCCCAGCAATTCATCAAAGGAGAAGAAGAAGCAGCTCAAACTGGAATGTCAACAAATCCCTAGACTATTGCTTGAAGTGATCACAAACCCAAAGAAATAAAAGGAGATAAACAATATACCAGGTGGGAGGGAGTTGTGGTGGTGGTGGTGTTCCTGGCTGCTTGGGTTCACTTTTTAAGGGCAAAAAAGTGAAGGTATCCAAAGAAAAATGAAGATTAGTATGTCTAGTCTCTGATCAGGAATCTGACAGAATTGTTTAAATAAGGAGAATTGATTTACAGAGGATAATATCACAGGAAAATCATGCTTCAAGAATCAGAGCTCTGGCAGAACCAAACAGCTGTAGATCCACTAATGGAACTTATATAATTTCCAAAAATATTTTGTTGAGACTCCTTCCCCAGCATTCTTAAGAAATTTAACTGCCTTAAGAAAAGGATTAAAATTAGTCAACATGAGAATCCAAGCACAGGAATAAATCCACAAGTTCCAGGGGAGGGAGAGAATCACAAAAATTTGTGCTGACACATATACCCTTCAACAAGATCCTAAGTTCTCTATGAATAAAAGTTAATAATTAGATGTAAAATTTACAGCTATCCAAGCTTTGGTTTATAAGTGACTGGTTGATAAAACCAGCCAATAAAAACTGATATCAATAAAGTTTAAAGCAGTTTAAGTGGAGAAATAAAATCACAGTGGGTTCAAGTTTGGCTACTGCCATATCAGAGAATCCATGAGTCAAGGGTAGTGCTCTCAAAAATCAGCTGGATCAAAGATTAAGGCAATTTCGCAAACTCTAAAAAAAATGAAAAGCCAAAACACAGAATCCATGATATTCATGATATTCTGAATCTGTTGCATTCCTGTTAGCCCTGTTTCATAAATATATTTTAGAATCAGAAGAATACATTGCATCCTAAGCAGAACAGTGCTCCCAAATATTTTATCTGAAATTTCTTTCCAGAGTGTCCTCTCTTTACGTCTGAATTTGCTCCTTCTGCCACACATCACCAAGAAGCCAATGGGACTTCCTTAGCTCTAAGCTTCTTTTGTATAGGAGTTATCTGAATTTGTAGTGCCCTCAGTTACAGCCAGAATTCCTTTGCAGGGAATTTGTCACAAATAAAGTACTATAAGGGATAGATAAATACAGACTCTACTGAATTCTCTAGAAAACTCTGAACACTTAATGAAAGTCCAGTTTGACTTGCACTGAAGTATTGCAATGCCAGGCAACTGCAACAGCTCTTCTCCTCAATCAGGTTGTGGACTGAATGACTCCCCGGTGGGGCTTGCTGCATATATCATGGAGAAATTCTCAACCTGGACAGACAAATCATTTCTGAATAAAGATGATGGAGGCTTGGAAAGGTAAGAAAACAGATGTTACTCTGTGAGAAGTCTCATTAAAACAATGACTGGTGGGAGCTAATATGAGGATACAGATAAAATACTGGCCTGTCAAAGCTGAAATTTAAGGATGAAAGGCTGACATGACAAGCAGTAGTTTAAATTTACAGCAGACTGCCTGCGCACTACTGCTTCAGCACCAGGCAGCTTTTCTCTGGACACACAGGTGCCAATGAATTTGCTGCTTGAAAATAAGTGGAAATTAAGAGGACAGCAGCTCTTTAGGGCATGAGCCCAGTACAGAGCACTGAGGAACAGCTTCCAGTTAAATTCTTTCCTCTCTGTCTCCACAGCAAATACTCTCTTGATGAGCTTTTGACCAATGTGATGATTTATTGGGTGACATCCTCCATTGTGTCCTCAATGCGATACTACAAGGAAAACATTTCCAAGGACCCTACTCTAAATGCTCATAACAGGTATGGCATATATGGCATATGTGGCAAGTTGCAAGGCAGATTTGCAAATGAGGTTGAAACATTTGCCTGTATCAACAGCTGGGTCACTTACAACAGCAAGTGTAATTAGTTCTAAGAGAAATAGAAGTCCAAATTCTTACTTGCTTTTGATAAGTATAGTTAAGAGTCACTTTTCTTTTGAACCTATAATGCACACAAGGTAGCTGGCAGCCAATACAATGCAAAAGACTTATCAAAGCACCAAGCACAGTCTTGTGTTCAAAATACAAGTCTATATACTTATTCACCAAGCAAACGTGACTTATAGCCCAGTTCAGTAAAAACAAAACAGATCATGGGCATACCTAAGAGAGAAATTTAAACTGAATTAGGAAGGCTATTGCTTTCTGGAGGATAAGCTAAAAACTACAAGAGTTAAGCACAAACCTGGGGTAGCAATTTGGACAGCAGTACTCGAAACCCAGCACCTCGTGACAGCTGGTACATTAAGATAATTCCAAGAGAGGCTGACCACAAAATGTTGCTGAACAGACTTCTCCAAGTAACTGATCATCTAAACATGTGGAGGAGTCTTTTTTTTTTTTTTTTGTGGACTGAACCAGCCCACCTTTCCTCTCCAGAGAGTCATTTGTTATGCATTTGGTACCAAAGTCTAAAGCAAACAGGAGCTGGCTCATTTCTCAAAGAGGTGTGGTATCTTGTCATGTAGCACAAGACTGCAGCTTACAAAAGTTAAACTCAAAGATGGGAAACATTTCAAGATCAACCTGTGTGCAAAGCTGGCTCTACATTACACTTCTACAGGTATCATTGTCTTAAACTCAATGATACCTAAATAGAAATGAAGCCCCTCAGTAGAGTGCAGACCACGAGGTGCACTGCACAAAGTGGGGAAACTTCTCCAGCTGAACGTGTTACCAGAGACAGAGCTTTTTATAGACTTCCTCCAGAAATGTTTCAACCATGCAATTAACTTATGTCTTCCAGGGTTGGTGTGCATGTTCCCACAGGGATTGCAGCTTTTCCTCAGGAGATTGTACATGTACCACGTGCCTGGGCAAAGGATGTCTACAAGAACATTATCACTTACTCTTACATGCCACGTGGAGGGCATTTTGCTGCCTTTGAGGAACCAAAGCTTCTGGCACAAGACATCATGCAGTTTGTCCAAAAAGTGGAACAGCTATGAGCCTACAGTTGAAATAGATGCATAGAATGGAAGAAAGTTGTTCTACCAGTGGCAGAACCTTTATATTGGATTTGTTTAATCCCTCAAAATAATCACATATAGAAACCAGTAATTTATTTTGATAATAATTACAGTAGTAATTTTTATAATCAAGTTCTAAATGTTTTCATAAGAAAAAACAAACCAAAAATCCAAAAAGCATCTTGTGTTCTTTCATTCCCAGCACCATATCATTGCTGCATATAGTTCAAGTATAACAGAATATGTAAACAGTTTATTGCAGTAACATTGCACTCATCTGAGGAGGAGAGGTGAAAGAAACTGGTCAAGGCTCCTGTTTAAAAGCTTCTTTAAACACTTGGGCACCTGCATTCTTAAACATGTAATACAAGCAGCTTTGGTGGAAGCATAAAGGGTTTTTATCTCCTGAGCACAAACACTCCTACATTCAAGTTATATTTCCTTCAAGAGACCTGAGATTTCATATTCAAGTGGGCAGCTGCACATAAGGCAGCTTTCTTCACTTAAAGCTTTTCCCCTAGGACGAGCTTAAGAAGCAACTACTGCACATTGTAAACAGATTCTAATGGATAATACAGCAGAGAGAGCACTCTAGTGTTCTCCAAGCTCAAAAATAACAAATTAAGTTCCTACTACTTCTATCATCTCATTCCATTACAAAAGGTCAAAGTTAAAACATGCACCAACTGTAGAGGGTTACTTCAACTTTTACCCTCTGCACAAAGGTTAAAGGATTTTTACCACCCCATTGTGCATTTTTGACTAGTAACAGCAGGTACCCTCTCCACCAGTAGGTTCACGTTTATCTTCAGATGGGATGGAGTTATTTGAAGCTACTGAAAGCTCATTACAGCACAGATAATTGCCCAGCTGACTGAAGACAACTCAAGCAGATACCTAGTTCTAACAGACTGCTCCCAGGGCTTTTCTCCCTGTCCTGCTCTGCAGTAGACATCAGCCCAGAAGAACAGGCTCCAGTTCTGATTCTAAGTTATTCAATCTGACTAAGAACAGGAATTTGGCAGGTAAAGATAGTGCTAAACGTGATCACATTCCCCTGACTTTTACACATTTCAGAAACGTTTAAGTTTCTTCCTCAAGTGAGAGTAATCTTCCATTATTGTGGCAGCACTTCCAACTTTCTCTGAAAAGGGTTAGCAAAGAAACTACTTCTAGTCTTATATCTAACCGATTGTCAGGGCTCTTAGGCAAAGATTAGTAAAAAAAAAAAAATTAAATTCTTTATTGCTACCTTGCCTTGACTGTACTGGTCTCTTTCAATCTCCAAGACAGCACTAGCTACATCTTTCATTGCTGAAAAGTCTTACTTCAGAACGTTAAGGAACAGAAAGTGAGTTATAGGAAAGTGTAATTTTATGAAATAGATGGGCAAGCACTTGAGTACTCAAGTGGGGTGCACAACAGGGAGCTGAGGCAGTGTCGGGAGCTGCGGCTGTTGCTTGCAGGGCTGTCAGGGGGCCCCTGGAAGCGGCTCCACCCATCTCCAAGGCAGCCCCAGCCCTTTGCAGAGGAACTGCCTTCATCCTGCCCCATTCTTTACTAGCTGGAAATAAATCCCTCTTTTGCAACAATATTACTCTGTGTCCCACTCCAGTTCCACCCTCTGGTTTTCATGCTATGGAAAGCCTTTAAGGACTGCAGAAGGTTTTCCTCCCAGAGTTATTTGGCAGGAAGTAACTTCACCTAAGATAGCCTATGGGTAACATGGCAAAGGCAGAGTCAGAAAATGGTCATATTAAAACTCAGGAGGAGACTGTCAGTATGTATCCAGCATTTACCAGTTCAGCAAGCACACAGCAGGGGAGTTTTACTCCTAACACATTAATTCATCCGGTGTCACAGATCAGGTCCCTAAAGAATTGATGGATCTGGGTGCAACTGTGCCTTAAAGTCGATTTGCATTCAACAACAATTCAGGAAATAAGGAAAATAAATGAGCGCAGCAAGCTACAGAAAGACAGTAGGCACCATGGAGAAAAAAAAATTCAGACAGACGTGGTTCAAAAATACATGGTTACATTTGCTAAAATTAACACCTAAAGAAAAAGAAGTAATCAATATTCCAATTAAATTTCTACGGAAGCCATTCATTCACTAAAGCCTTTGAGGGTGACTGGTGCTTGGAACCAGACATAGTCCTCCCACGCAGGTGCCGTGTGCTGCGGAGGTGAGGCACTAACGTGGAGGTCTCCATCACAGGACAACTTCACAGTCAGCTTCCTCCCTCTGGTTGGCACTTGATAGTTAAGCTTGGGCCGGAACCACTCAACCCCACAGTCACGGTGTCCCTGGACCAGGACAAGAGTGCCTGTGACAGGGAGAGCCTTAAGTTCACTGAAGACATCAGCAACAAACAGGCGGTGAAAGAGCTGGCGAACACAGGGCGCAGTCTGGAGGCTCTCTTCAGCAGTGCCCTCACAGAAGCCTTCCAAGTTCAGCTCATACAGCTCCTTGGGGTTCATGACGTTGCCTCCAAGTAGGAAAAGAACCCGAGGAACCAGCGTCAGACTAAACATGACTTCCAAGTGCTGGAACAATCCCTCCAGCTCCATCAGCAGCTGCTGGCACTTCCTACTTGCCAGGCCCAGGGAGAGTGGCTTCTCCGTTCCATCTCCATCCTGGAAAACAAAAATTCAGATTAGTATATTTAGTTATGAACATGTATTTGTTCTATTATACTCCACAGAAAGCACAGTCCATCCCAGAGAGTCAAGGAAGAGGTTTGTGTTCATTTGGAGAGCTACAGGTACCCACAGCAGGAAGATGCACATCTCCACACCAAGCGATGCAAGAGGAACACAAAAGCATCCGTAGCTACTCAGTTCGAATCTGAATCACACTACTGATGAATTCCAATAGGAATTAGAAGCCCATCTTTCAAACATCAGCCGTCACTCTGAAATCACTTAATAGTATTTTTTTTTTTTTGCTTAGAGGTAACGAACAAAGCAGTGACATGCTTTGAGTGGAAAGTAGGAAACCATAGATTAAGAGCAATTTGTCGACACCTACAGCAGCCTGAACTAAACGTTGCCTTTGCCTCGCTTTTAAAAGAAAAGGTAACATTTAGGGACGCAGCCACAACAAGCGTTTCCCTTTAAAAGCGGCGACACGTTACCGTGCGAGTCCCCGAGAGAGAACAGGAAGCAAAACCCAAACGCCACGACCCCCTAATCCCCCGGCCCGGGGACCGCCTCCCAGCACGGGGCTGACCCCGCGGCCGCCGCCCCTCACCTCGGCCGCCCGCCGGCAGAAGTAGGCGAGCTGCTCGTNGTGGGCGAGCTGCTGGTAGGGCAGCGGGAGCTGGTTCCGCTGGTGCAGGACGTGCTTCAGGAGCTCGCAGGCGAAGCGGTAGCCGCTGCCCCGGCACACGGCTCCCGGGAACGCCACGGCCACCGCGGGGCTGCCCGGCGCCGACCTGTCCCCTTGAGGCCTCATCCCGCCACGATCCAGGCCCGCCAGCGCCTGGGAACGAGCACGGAAGGACGCGCCGCCCCAACGGCCGCCGCGGGTTTAAATGCCGCCGCCGCCGCGGAGCCTCACGGGAGTGGCGCACGGGCCGTGCCGCGCGCCCTCCGGCGGCGACGACGCCGCGATTGGCGGGCGTGTTAGGGGGAGGGGTCTCCGCGTAGCCCCGCCCCTCCGCTCCCCATCCCCGTCCCGTCCCGGCGCCGCCCGGTTGAGGCCGTGCCGGGAGCTACGGCTGCTTCTTGCAGGGATATCCGGGGGGAGCCGCAGGAAGCGGCTCCGCTGTTCTCCGCCCCGCTCCCGGCAGCCCTGACGGCTCCGGTGTCTTGCGGAGGAGCTGCCTTCGCGCTGCCGCGGGGAGGCGGGGGCGGGGAGCGTGCAGGGCGTGCCGTGTTTGGAAACATTGCGCCCGCCGCCCCATTGGGTGCCTCCTCCGGCACACGGCGAGTGGAGGGCGGGACGGCGAGAGAAGCCGCTCCGAGGCTGCTTCACGGGAGCCGCGGCCACCTGTGCAGGGCGTCACGGAGGGTGTCAGTTGTACACGAACAGTGATCCAGCGTTGCCCTCCCCAGGGCATGCGGCGGGGAAAGAGAAGGCGCAGTGGCCGTGGAACTGGAGACTGGGAATACACTTAGTAAGGGGATGCGGCGCACAGGTAGAGGATCTTTTGCGGTTACGGCCACCCCCCCTCGCTGGATCTTAATGTGTCCTTTTGGGATCGCTCCGTATCGGGCTGCTGTCTCTGCGTAGTCATGAGGTACCTCCTATGCCAAACAACTTCGAAAGTGCCCCCGTTTCCCGAAGCCAGTCTGACTGATCGCTCGATGTCAATAACCAGGGAACCGGGGGCTGTGAACTGCCAAAGGGATAACCTACGGGCGTCCGCAGATCCCGGCGAGCGGGGCCCGGGGAGCGGCAGCATCCCGCGCGTTGTCGGCCTCGGCAGATAGGCGGCGCCCTCTCCCTTGGACTCCAACTCCCATAAGCCCCCGTGGATGGAAC
>VXAX01003049.1:923005-945121 GCA_013399835.1 Leptocoma aspasia
TTCGAGCGGGCGGCGCGCGGTGCGTTCTCGGCGTTGTAGGCGGGCGGGACTCGCTTTCCCGGGGCGCCGCGCGGCGGTCGGTGACGCCGGGGCCGGAGCCGGGCCGGCGGGGCCGGTCGGGGAGCGGAGCGGGCGCTGCAGGGGGGCGGCGGGGCCGCGGTGTCCGCCATGGACTCCCGAGTGTCAGAGCTGTTCGGGGGCTGCTGTCGGCCGNNNNGAGCTCCGCCGGCCGCCGCGTCCCGTCAGCCTCGGAGGGAGCGGGACCAGGCCCGGGGGCGGGGGGCGCCGCCGCTGAGGGGCGGGAGGGGCCGGAAGGCCGGTGCCCCCCCAGAGCGGGTCGGTGCCACGGCCGGACCCCGCAGGCTGGGTGGCGGGTCTGGCTGGAGGTGCGCGCGGTGCTGGTGCGGGGCCGTGCCGGGGTCGGGCTGACAGCAGCCGCAGGAGCGGTCCCGCAGCCCCGGCCCCGGGAGCCGTGTGCCCGCCTGCCCCGGGCTCCCCTCCGGGCCGTGCTCGCGCCCCTGGTGCCAGCGAATTCCCTGCGGGGTCCACCGGACCCTGTCCGTGAGTACTGCACTGCTTGGCGTATGCCTGTGGGCGCTTTGCCGCCTGCGATCGAAATAGCCTCGACAATAAAGCTTTGTTCGCCTCGTAGTTCCAAACATCCCGTTTGCATCTCTCTCTCTCCCCGAGAGACGATCTGGTGGGTCTGAGCCCCTTTCCAGCTGCCAGACGGGTTCTGGTGACTCCCTTCCCAGCTAATTTAACAGCTGTTTCCTTACATAGGGCTGCAGGTGGTATGGACACAGGGTGAGGCACTTGTCTCTTGCTGCAGGAAGAAGTGGCATTGGTAGTACGTGGGTGTGTGCTCAGCTGGGGCAGTTGTCACCGCTCTGACAGAACTGTCATTGAGGGGAGAATTACCTTGGCTCGGACTCAATTGCTCGGCCCCCGTCAGTGAACTTTCTGTAAAATATATAATAGCCTGTGCTGGGAGGGAGCAATTCCTCCACAAGGCAGGCATGGCACTCTTGGGACGATGTGAAAACAGCGCTTTGCTACTGTTAGATCTTCTCCACGGGCAGGACTGTGCCCTGCAGCCGCAGTTTAGTTCTTGTTCCTTTCAGCTGGAGGCTGGAGATCCCCTGTGGTTTCAAGACAGCTTCCTGTTTCTGGCTACCCTGTGCAGTGTGTGCCCCGGCAAGTCTAGGCTTGTTGCTTTTCTAATCTCAAGTGCCTTGGAGAAGACCCACTCCCTTATTTAGAGGACAGTGCAGTAGGTGAATGGGTTTTTCTTAGAACTGGAAAGCTGGTAGATAGCAAGAGAAGAAAACCTGCTACAAGTACCTTTTTCTCACAGCACAGCTCTGCTGCCAGAGAACTGAGCTGACAATTGAGAACTTCTGTTGGCCTTTTGCCACTGTAAGCACCACTGTGGTTAAGAGCTGAGCTGGAAGGCAAGGAGAGGGCTATTGCCTCCTGACATGCAAATAGGTGTCCAGAGGAAAAGGAAGTGCTTACTGTTGCCAGCCCCATTTAGTCTGACAGAGTATGTGGCTTCCTGCAGGCTCCAGCCCTTTCTTAGTGGTAGTCATACTGAATCACTGGGAATATTGTATATCTAATTGTAAAATTAGATATTCTCTTTGGAAAGCTGGAGCCTGTTTTGGTTGAATTGAGCTTGATGAGTACCCAGACCTTTCTGTTACAATCCCATCTGGCCTTCCCTGAGAAAGTACTTCTGAGCGTATTGTGTACAGACAGTCCCAGTCAGGTCTGGTTCTCCAGAACTCTGGCCAGTGACTAGCTGGCAAATGAGTCACTACCTTGCTTCTTTATGTCTGTAGTCCTTCCTTGTAGAGAGAAGATACATAAGGATGTAGAAGGGAGTCAATGAAAAACTAGTTGAGTGAGGGAGAGTATCATTGAGCAGGAAAGGAAGCAGAAACTTTTGTTCTCAGGCCTTCGTTCCTGTGCACATTGGATGGATGGAAGCTGCTGGATAGGGTGGGAGTGGGATGCTGTGGATGGCATTTTGTGGGTCATGGATGGCGGGGGGAGGCTTTAAATCATATGCTGGCCTGTACATTTTTGAATCTGGAACTCTCTCTCTGTGGCTGTTAGGCTGGCCCTATTCTTTACTCTCCAGAAAAAAATTCCCCCCTGGACAGTATTACCCTTGTGTGCCACTCTAGTTTTGCCCTTTGGTGTTCATGATGTGGGATACAAACAGCACAGACAAACCATAAGGAAAGTTCTAGGTGAGTGTAGGAAAGAATGGCAGAAGGCTGGGACCTAACACAGTCTCTTTCTGCCACTTTCCCTCTCTTTGAAATCCTCAGCACCAGCTTCAGAATATATGGGCAGCTGGTGCCTGTAGAAGTCCGTGTGGGCACAGCATCTAACTCTTCTGTCTTGTTTCATTCTCTGACCAGGCAGAAGATGGGAACATCGAGTACAAGGTGAGTCTTTTGAGGTTGCAGAAGGAGGTCTTCCTCCCAGAGGGTTATTTTGCAGTGAGTAACTTCACCAAAGACAGTCTATGGGTAACATGGCCAAGGAAAGGACAGAAAAGTGGACACTGCACTAAGGAAGTACCATTCATCTTCTGTGTCTCTGTGCCAAGCTTTACCCTGTATGCTGAGCTGGAAAAGCCTGATCTCAGTACTCATTTTTAGGAATCTCTTCTAGTATATGATGCCTACTGTACTTTTCTTGAGAGACAGATGCAGATATCCCTGAAAATGATTTGTCACTTTCTTGTGTCTGCTCTGCCATTTGCACTTACTGGCTCCTGGATCACAGATTGGTCCCAGAGTGCTGTCTTTAACCCTGCAGCAGGCAGGGTACAGATCTCTCTGTCAGGATGTGGGGAAGTTCTTCTACCATATGTTTGTACCTCTGTGAAACCCTTTCTCACCTGTCCCATGGCTTCTGTTCAGACACTAATACAGGCTGTGCTTTCTAGAGGTGGGTCAGAGTTGGGAACATTGCTTCACGGAATTGGGCAATGGGATTGCCTCTGCATCCAGGCTGTGACTAGAACTACCCCTCTGTTAAACAGCTGAAGCTGGTGAACCCCTCACAGTATCGCTTTGAGCACCTGGTGACACAGATGAAGTGGCGACTACAGGAGGGCCGAGGCGAGGCCGTCTATCAGATCGGCGTGGAGGACAATGGGCTGCTGGTGGGCCTCTCGGAGGAGGAGATGCGAGCCTCACTCAAGACACTGCGCCGGATGGCAGAGAAGTACGTGCTCCCTTTTGTCTGCAGGGCGCACCAGCGTGACTCCCTGGAGTCCCCTGAGCAGCTGGCGGTTCCATCCTACAAAGCCCCTGTATGACTGACATTCCTTCAGTCCTGAGGCTCTGGAAACATGAGGAAAGTTATAGGGCTTTTGTCTGGAAGCCTGAGGCTCCGTCCCTGCTATCCCCAGCCTTCATCCCATTCGCTTTGTCAGCTGTTATCGTAGAGGTGCAAGACTGTCAAGTACAAATGTGTCTCACTGCTTCCTTTTGTCTTGGTGGCAGGGTTGGGGCTGACATTACGGTGCTGCGGGAGAGGGAGGTCGATTATGACAGCGATGTTCCAAGGAAGATAACGGAGGTGCTTGTCCGAAAGGTGCCTGACAACCAGCAGGTAAGGACCTGTGGTTTGGCTGTCTTGTCCTGGAGACCTAGAGGCTTCATACGAGCAGCTTCCTTTTGGGATGGGAGCCCAAACCCTAAAGGCACTTTGTCATAGGTTAGCAGATGCTTCAAAGGGTTGCCAGAGGGAGACTTGATGATAATGCTTCTTATCTCCAAGACTATGATTGAGGTAGATGTCAGTGTGGGAGATTGCCTGGATCAGAGGTGAAAATTTGTTTCACTTCTATGGCAGTGGTTCTGATGCAGACCTGTGTGCAAACAAGGAAGGATTTAGAGGTCTGCTGCAGCAAACAGGCTTTTTTGTGATATCAAGCCCGATATGTCACATCTCGACTCTAGAGAGTGTATCACAACTGCTGAGCAGTGGTTTGCTGGGAGCAGGAGCAGAATCTGAGCAAGATTAAACTGCACAGTGTCCCTGATCTAGGGAAGCTCTCTGAGCTGCACCTCCACTGCCCAGTAGTGCTCATGCATTCAGCGTAACAGTGGTTAAGTTTGATTATTTCTTTGTTATTTTTCCTGTAGTTCTTAGACCTTCGAGTAGCTG
The DNA here is from genome assembly GCA_013399835.1 of Leptocoma aspasia. Lineage (NCBI taxonomy): Eukaryota > Metazoa > Chordata > Aves > Passeriformes > Nectariniidae > Leptocoma > Leptocoma aspasia. The sequence goes on from VXAX01003049.1 coordinate 927,200, forward strand.
TCCTAGGGAATGTGGACTCAGGGAAGTCAACACTGTTGGGTGTCCTAACGCAAGGAGAGCTGGACAACGGGCGGGGCAGAGCACGCCTCAACCTCTTTCGCCATCTCCATGAAATCCAGTCAGGAAGAACATCAAGCATCAGCTTTGAGATCCTCGGCTTCAACAGCAAAGGAGAGGTAAGAGAGTGGGTTGCTGAACTCAAAAAGCTAGAGGAGAATAGGATTATCCTCCTGTTAGAATTATGAGTGGGACAGGAGGGAAGAGAGGTGGCACAGTTCTCTGTCACTTAAGCTGAACCTGAGTGTTGGTTGTCTGTTTGCAACAGACACTGCTTCTTGCACCCATGGTGGATGATCTCTACTTAGTAATTCTGACAACAAAGTCGATAGATAAGAGCTGGGTTTTCTTTACTTGCCTGCTGGAGCTGCCTCTCTCACAAGCTCCTTATCCCTTAGGTGGTAAATTACAGTGATTCCCGGACAGCAGAAGAGATCTGTGAGAGTTCTTCCAAAATGATCACTTTCATTGACCTGGCTGGCCACCACAAGTATCTGAAAACAACCATCTTTGGCCTCACCAGCTACTGCCCAGACTTTGCCATGCTGGTGGTTAGTGCCAATACTGGCATTGGTGAGTGTTGCCCTGCCTGCATGGATTGACTGCAACATGTGAAGAGGAATGGAGAATGGGGGGAATGGATCCTTGTCAGCTGTGAATGGTTGTCAGAAAAGTTTATTAATTTGTAAGCTTCTGCTGGTATCTTGTAAGCCAGTGTCTATGAGTGCCTGGGAGGGGAGTAGATCTGGGATCCTCTTACCAGCTCTAGACCACATTAAGCTGTACCTTGGACAGAGAGGCTTTGTTTGGGATTTGGGGCTGTGTTTCTCAGAAAAGAAAACAACTTTTGACATATTCTTAGGGATGCTGAATCCCAAAGTCTTCTAAAAAGGCATCTGTCGTTCTCCCACATAGATCTCTGACATTTTTGTGACAGTTTTCTGGCAAACTTTGACCAAAGAATGAAAACTAGTGCAACTTTCTGAAGCAGACAGATCAGTCACAAAATTTCTTGGTGGATTTTATTTTTCTGGACCGATGTTTGGTTTTGTTTAAAAGAATAACTGTGCTTTTTCAATGTGTGATGACCTAAGCAGTTACAGTGAAATCTCTAGACTGGCCTGTGGGATAGCCAGGAGACACAGCTATTGGCATAAACAAGCTACAGTGGTGACTGCTGCTGCACCTACACTCTCACTTGTCTCCTACAGCGGGCACAACACGAGAGCACTTGGGCTTGGCCATGGCCCTCAAGGTCCCCTTCTTCATTGTCATCAGCAAAGTCGACTTGTGTTCAAAAGCCACCGTGGAACGGACAGTGAAGCAGCTGGAGCGAATCCTGAAGCAGCCAGGCTGCAACAAGCTCCCCCTGCTTGTGAATTCAGACGACGATGCTGTTACAGCAGCACAACAGTTTGCACAATCTCCCAGGTAAGGGGCCGTTCCTTTCTTCTGGTGGGAGCAGGCAATTCAGACTGGGCTGCCATGCAGAGCTGGGGAAGGGTGAACACAGGGGAGATGACTACATCTTGAATATCTCTGCTCCTTGTCAAATTTCCTACCTTTGCATTCTCCAAGAAGGCATCTTCCCTCCCAAACTTTTTTATGGCCTCTGGGAGCAAAGGGTGCATTAGAGTTCCTTCTTCATGAGAAAAGTGTGCGTTGACAAGGGATTGGTGCCTTGACCAAACATTGAGGCAGGGGTTACTGTGGAGTTGTACCTAGCCTTCCTGCTTTAGCCACTTACTGGTGTAGTATCCATCTTCCTGCAGGTCTCAGTAGATTCAGAATCCCAGAAACCTTCTGGAGCTGTGCTGTGGCCTTCTGCTTATTTCTGTCTATTTGTGTCTGACAGCATCACCCCAATCTTCACACTGTCCAGTGTTTCTGGGGAGAACCTGGATCTCTTGAAAGTCTTCCTCAACATCCTCCCTCCACTGACCAACAGTAAAGAGCAGGAAGAATTAATGCAGCAACTTACAGAATTTCAGGTGGGTATGGGTAGTTTGTTTCCAGTTCTGATACTGGACTCATTGCTGTGCCATGGGAGAGATGTTTGGGGAATTTGGACACCACAGGTGGAGATGTGGTGAACTCCTGAACTATTGAGAGACATTAAAAAAAGGACTGGTCCTTGAGAAAAGCCTGATAGGCTGAACCTGTCCTAACCATGAGATGTCTGTCTCAGGGATACGATCATTTCTCAGGTTGCTGTTTAAAAGGCAGAGGTTTGTTCCTGTAATGGGAAGGTAGTGGGAGCTGGTGAAGCACTGAGATGGTGTCTGATGACCAGCAGAGAAATCACCTCCTTCCACACAAGGGGCAGGCTCTTTGTCCTCATTCTGGAGCGTTATTTCATAGCTGTCTGCCTGAGCACCTTATTCTTGTTGCCTTGCTGCAGGTTGATGAAATTTATACGGTGCCAGAGGTGGGGACTGTTGTGGGAGGAACTCTGTCAAGGTAAGTGAGCCTAGGCAGATACGTGTGGATATGAATGGTTGCTGGAGCTCCCACAAGGTTAGAGTCACCTGCTGCAGAAGTGGAAGCTGTGTGAGGCTCAGTACTGACTGCTGGCAGGTGACTGAGCCAAGTGACAGTAGAGCCCTACAGGGTGTTGGGAAGTGACATGAGCAGACCATTGGTCATGTGGTGGCAAGCAGACAGTCTGCTCTAAAATTGCTGGATTAGGAATTTCAGCATGCTGGAATCTAGAGTTGGCAGAGGTTAGGCATGATCCCAAGGAGTTGCCGTCTTTGTCCCTCAGGTAGGGGGAGGAAATGTAAAAGGTAGATCCTCTGATTCCAGCAGGGGTTAACTGCACGCTACCCCATGAAGAGGTCCCTCTGTGTTTGGGAGTGATCAGAGCAGTTTGGCACATCCACACTGAAGGAGTGTCATCTGAGGTCTCTCCACCAGAAACAAAGCAGTGTGGCAGAGCACTGGGGGTGCAATGGCCCCTGTCTGTACCTGGGATTCTTAAGAGTGATAGTGTGGCTTTCACTCCTGCTGTAAGAAATCGTGGTTCTCAGCAGCTTTGTGTCCCTGTTAGTTGGTCCAGGGTAAGAGTCCAAAGGCTTGACCCTGGGGAATTTGTTCAGGTTAATCTTGGAGGGTGAAATATCTTTGTGTCCTGATTAACTGTGCCCTGCTCTTCTACCCTGGGCAGTGGGATCTGCCGAGAAGGAGAGAACCTGGTGGTTGGTCCCACTGACGATGGGAAGTTCCTTCGGCTGAAGGTGTGCAGTATCCAACGGAACCGCTCTGCGTGCCGCGTGCTGCGGGCTGGGCAGGCAGCCACCCTGGCCCTCGGACCCTTCGACCGCTCCCTGCTGCGCAAGGTTAGTCCTGCTGTTGCAGGTTGTTCACTGGTCCAGTCAGCAGGGCTGGAGGCTTCCCTGGACATCCCCCATTGGTAGGGTGGGAATGAAGTAGAAATGTTTGCAGGAAACTTGCTGGAAGGGGAGGAAATGACCAGGTTACAAATTACAATAAGTACAAGGCTGAGAATGGGATGCAAGCCCAAGTCACAGAGTGGAGGTCTATTTGTGGTTTTGGGGGCTGTTCAGAAGCAAGGGGACTGGCCCTAACGTGTCTGAGCCTTGGGTTGTTCTGCAGGGCATGGTCATGGTGAGCCCCGAGATGAACCCCACCATCTGCTCAGTGTTTGAGGCCGAGATCGTGCTGTTATTCCATGCTACAACTTTCCGGAAGGGGTTTCAGGTGACAGTGCACGTGGGGAACGTGCGACAGACAGCTGTTGTAGAGAAGATCCATGGAAAGGTAGGCCATGGGAAGAAAGGGGAGGAAGATGGACCTCCCTGTGGGGTTTGTTGGGATTCCACCATGCCCTCTAGTAAAGCTGGGAGCTGCTGGTATTTTGAGTAGCTGTGTCCCTTCCTAGGAGCAGACTCTATCCCTTTATCCTGCCCATTTGGTTGCTTTTCCTCCAAACACATTAAAGAAGAGAGGTGAACTCTCCATTCTTCAGAGCTTGTGTCTTCCTCTCTCTTCTTATGTATACAGTAATGGGAAGGACTCACGCTGTGCAGTCTGAAGAAGGCTGCTCATTTGCCTCATCTTCCTACCATCCACATGCACCTCTTCTTGCATGCATCAGCTTGGGACAGGAGTCTGAGCTCTCCCATTTTTCTTTTCAGGACAAGCTGCGGACAGGAGAGAAGGCAGTTGTCTGTTTCAGGTTCATCAAGCATCCTGAATACTTGAAGATTGGAGCCAAACTGCTTTTCCGTGAAGGAGTCACCAAAGGCATTGGGCATGTTACTGACCTCCAAGCCATCACCACCAAAGAAAACGGCCTGGAGGAGTCCCTGGGGCCTGGACAACTGAGCTTCTGACTACCAGTAGGTCAGAGAAATCTCCACTCACCAGCACCTGGGGAGAAGGCTGGAAGCTCCTGTGGCTTTCTGAGCAATGCCTGGAGCTGCTGCTGTCCCGTTCTAGTGTGGATGTCCCTCCTCTGCACTGTGAGATGGAGCATGAGAGAGTTTCTTGCATTCAGTGCTGTACGTGGGACAAGTTAAGCACATTCTCCACATCGCCTGCAGCTTTCATTACCCTGCCCTCCTTCAGAATAGATCAGAGGTAACTGCAGACCTGGGCAAGCAAGTATTGGCTTTGTTTACTGTTTGAAAATTGCTGGTTGGGAGGTCCAGCGACCTTGAAGACAAGCAGTGAAGGGATGTTTTTCCATCTCTGACACAAGGTCTGGTCCCATTTCTGCTATCTGAGCACTGGATTGGTAACAGTGTTCTCTCAAATCATCCTTCAGCACATCCTTCTGGGCAGGGGATGGAAGAGGCCATGCTACCCACAGAAGGGGCTTGGCTGAACCTCTCAGAATGCATTCAGGACACTTTTTAACCGTTTGAATCTTGGTTGGCTTTAATCTGCTGTGTGTCCATTTGTGCATTGGTTTTGCGTTACTCCAATCTGAGTGTCTCACTGTTGGACAGATGTCCTGTTCCCCACTCACATGTACACATTTCTTCAGCATCCCTCTTTATGACTTCTAGGAAGCTGTGGCTGCTCTGAATGGCACAGCCTCCTGACATAACATCATGAAGACAGAGTTTGTACTTTCATCTGTTCCTTGCAGCAGCTGGACAGGAGGCCATTCTGTGGAGCAGAGGAGGGCCCAGGCCTGTGCTGGTGTGAGCAGGTTGTTTCCATGGATGTTCACCTGAAGGTGCCATCTGCACATTGGTAGCAGTGGCTTGCAGTGGGCTCCCTAGTGTGACTGTTCCCAGCCCACCTTGTTCCTCACACGCTTGCCTTAATGCGTGAGGAGGACAGGCTGCATTACCTACACAAAACCAGGTAACTTCTGCTTTAACAGTGGCATGATTTTTATTTCTCTTGGAGCAAGAATTCCTTTCTTTGCATTGCCACTGGTGTTTGTTGTCAGAGGAAAGCTGATGTTGCCGGCAAGGACTCTGTATGTAGAGTGAAGCACAGGTCTCCCACTCTCCATCTTGCAGCTCTGCTGTGTAGCCTGGAGGGTGCAGCAGGGTCTGTAAAGCTGTACATAGGCTTTTGGTTTTATTGTTGACTGTTAGACCAGATGTGTCTGCTGTGAGCAAAAGGCCTTCAGCAAGCCCTGCTGGTTGGTGTGGTGGCCCTGCTAGCCCTGACTGAAGGGAAGGGCGAGGGCCTGTGATAGCGCTTGGACACCTAAGTGGCCCTTCTGCTGTCCTGAGAGCAGGTTCTGCTGCTGGGCCTCTGGCACAGGCACGGCTGTGCAGGGCCGTGGGTCTCTGCGCTGGGCAAGGCTGTTGCGGGGCAGGAAGGTGGGAGCTGCACCCTGCCAAGAGTGTGCTGAAGTGGGGGGAAGCCTGTCAAGTGGTGGCATAAATGAAGGGAAGGCAGCTTAATAGTTGCAGGAGTGACCTGTCCCTTGGAGGGAACACTGATCCAGCTGAAAACTGCTGTATCTGCAGCAGAGAGAAAGGAGATGCTGGCGCAGGGTCACTGCTCAAACCGGATCCCTTTTTTTTCGTTCTGGCTGTGGGGTGGGTATTCCAATGACACAGTCTTTTCACCAATGCCTGCAAGAAGGACAGGCCCCAGCTGCCAGCAGGCTCTTCCCTTTGGTGCTAGTGGGTCACAAAGAAAGCTGCCTGGGGGTGGGGGACTCCAGCTCTTTGCAGCAGCACTGGTGTTTTCTGCCCCAAAGGGGGGTGCTGTGACCTCTTCTGAAACAGCTGATGGCTGGTCTCACCTCATCCCTGCCATCTGTGGCATGACTGTTCTTGGTGCCATGCTCTTCATAATTGCTGTTTTGTTGTTTTGAATTTTTCTAATGCTGGGAATTGTCCCTGTTCTCCAAGCATCTATATAAATGTACAGAATAAAGATGTTTTATTGAGCTTGCTGGCTGAGTTGTATAATGAGTGAGGGTGGAGCTGGGCTCTTACCCTGCTGCCCTTGAAGCTGGGTCACATTTGGAGCTGGCTACCCTTCACCCATTCCTAAGCTTCCTGTGTTCAGCCCTATAAATACCGCGCCGTGGTGTGGAAAGAATGTACGCGCTGCTGTTTACAATCTTGTGCTCCCGGCTTATCTGAGTAAGCCTGGGTGCAGCCTGAGATGACAGGCAGCCACGTCACCCTGAGCACAGCACTTTAGGCTGTTGTGGGCGGAACAGGCTGTGGCAAGAGCCTCCTCACAGTCACAAATTCCCCCAGAGCCTAATTAAAGAGACGCTTTCTAGGGCACACACCTAACCGGTGATTGGTTTTAAAAATAGCTTTGACCTTATCAAGAGGTTCGTGACTGCCTTGTCTCCATGAGAACAGGTTGTTCCCTTGAGACAAGTAGAGGCAGAAATGTTTCCCTATGGAGATGACTTGTAACTGAAAGGATTTGCCTCTTCTAAACTTGTTTTTGTGTCAGATAGTGGCATCTGCAGAGTCCAGTCCTGCCAGACACTTAGGAAATTGAGATGTGCCACTGTCACAGGAGATGAGGTAATCTTGCCAGACTGGTTGCTGTTTCTCTTCACGTGAGGACTTTGGGAAACTTGTCACTTTGCAATGTTAGAACTGTCATTAGTGGGAGTGACTCCATAATTCCTTCCTCTACTGATTACCAGAGCTGCATGCACCAGAATGAGCTTCTTGTTCTTCTTGAAATCTCACAATTGTGTTGTCAAGTATTGGACTCCACTGACAGTAATGTAGCAGCATCCCAGGACAGGCTGTCTGCTGGAAGGAGAGTGCAGCTCAACAGCTGCATTTAGGATGATGCAGTTCAGAAAATAGCACAAAGATACAGAGCTGCAGTTTGCATCATTATCTGCTGCCTGAAAGGCTCTCTCCTCCCCTGCCCAAGGAAGGGGAAGCCTGCAGCTGATGAAACTCCCTGTAATGTGTTTCCTAACCCCACCCCACCAAGAGCTGCCTTGACGTGGCACATTCTTTCCCCAGCCCTAAGAGCCATGTTCAAATTATTGGCAGCAGAGCTTCTGGCAGGCTCCAGGCAGCTCGCAGTGTAGCAGAGCTGAGCCCTGCCAGGCAACTGAGGGCAAGCACTTCTCTTGCCCTGGAGCCAGTCTCACCCTCTCTCAGTGCCTGCTTGTCCCCTCCATGATACTCTGCTTTGTTGGCTGTTGAAATCTGTGGAGCTCTGGAGTGGCCACTGTACTGTGACCTGTGGCCCAAAGAGCTGAACAAGTCATTTGGCAGAGCACAGTCAGGACAGGTACCTGTCAGCAAGTTGTACCTAGTATCACTCAGAGTCTGGGAAAGAGGAAAAATCTGGTTGTGCATTCTACACCAGACAAAAGCTTTCACAGAGGGCTTTGTGACGCTTGGTATGTTTTCTATCCCTTCCAGTGAGGGCTCTAGCAATAGACTGTTTATGTGTCAATAGCAATTAATATGAATTAATGCAGTTTTCAAAAAGTCCACCAAAAAGTATGCCCATGCAGCTACTGCTTCTTCAAATCTTATATGACAGGAGCAGCCTTTCTTGTGTGCTCCTGAGCTGCTGATAAGCATCATGCAATGGACTGCTACACAGAGGGAATTACCAAACCATCTATAACATAAATCCTGGGATGTGGGAAGGAGGGAATAAAAATCAGTGTCTTCCAGGTGGAGACGAGAAGGAACAACAGGGCTAACCTACCACGTATAAATTAAACAGTAAGAGCAAGGCCTGCAACTGCAGCCAGAGTAGAACCATGAGTTGAAGGTTTCATACTGAGTGATTAGACAAGGGTTCAAGCCAAGGCTTAGCTGGAAATTCCCTGGGATAAGCTGCTGCACTTACAGTGGCTGCTGGTATAGGAGGAACAGAATTACTGAGAATGATGCCATGGAAATACCCATGGCAAGAGGTGTAGGTGAGAGTACCATGCAGCTTCTAGTAGCACCAGGCAGCCAGAGGCAGGCTTAGCTGCCACCAGCTAAACTGGCAACATCTACACAATTAATGAGTTCCAGTTCCTCTTAGACTTGGGGTGGAGATAATTTACTAGACTTTTTGGCATTAAAACCTGACAGGCAGTATAAAAACTTTAAACTGTATTTAAAAACACTGATTCTTTAAAAATACTGATGCTTTAAAAACATCCAGTGTGGCTGGGAGTTAAGGAGGTAAGGGCTTAAAGAAAAAATCTAAAGTTCTTGTAACACCTTCTTTGGGTCGTTTTGCACTAGATCCTGCTGGAGTCTTGGGCTTGTTCTTTGCCTTGGCAGGAGACCTGGAAGCCACAGCCTTTGCATTGGGAGCTGCTTCGGGAGCCATGGGAGGGCTGGGCTCCAGGAAAGAGCTTTGCAGCTCCAGAGCAAAGTGGTAGTCCATGTGCTCTGGGAACTCCCACACCAGCACAAGCTGGCCACACTTCTCACAGCGCTGCTGGTCCCCTGGAGAGGCAGGAGGCAGCAGGGTGAGCTCAGGAGAGGGTGGCAAATTCTGCTCATTTCCCTCCACAGCTGGTTGTAATTTCAGAAGGGTCCTGGAGCTGGGTGGAGTTGAGGGTGTTTGGGTAGCATCTGATGGCAGCTTCTCCCGGGGAAGCCTCTTGTAGGGAGAAGTAGGGCTGGGACTCTGCTTCCCAGGGGACTCCAGGTCACACTGCACAGAGGCAAGTCCAACAGGTAAGCCAACAGCAGCTCTCTCTTGGTGCTCTGGGGAGCTGGGCACAGCTGACTCTGCAGTGGCAGCAGTGGGCAAGCTGGTTGCTGCTGCTGCCTGTGCCAGGTGCCGTTCTGCTGCCTTTTGGAAGAATGACTCAATAGCGCTAGCTGGCTTCTGCCGAAGCTCTTTGCTTGGGCTCCTAAAGAACTTGACCCTGGCCCTCCCACAAGATGTGGCGTTTTGGCTGGTGGTGGCAGTGCCATCAGGCTGGGTATCACCCGTCAGGAAGGTGGCAATGCCTGTAGAGAGGGTGACAGGCTCCGAGAACTTGCTTGCCGAGAGTTGCACTGAAATCAGTGGCGGAGACCTGCAAAGGACAGACCAACATCAGCTCAGACACCAGCCTGGAAAGCGAGAAATCTTCTGAGGTAAGATTTTAAACAACACAAAACATTCAGATGAGGAACTGTAGTATCTGGCAAGGGGTGAGACAGATGTTTGCTCTGACAAAGTTAGTATTGCTTCTTCCAGAACAGACATAGCCGGCTGTGCTGGGCAAAGCAGAACCCCTCTTTCCAAAGCAGCAATTCCCAAAGAAGGACATTGGAGCAGGAGCAGCCAACTGCCAGCCTGGACTTTCAGTCCACTACAGGCTGAAACTGCTGTGAGATGAAAGAGCCCTAAAGGGGCAGTAGCCTTGTCAGAGTTTAACAGACAGGACCTTCTTGCCTGCACTGCAGAGCAGAAGAAAGCAAAGAAGGAAATGCTGAAAATGGGAGTTTATGCACTTTCGTTTTTCTTTCTGCCCCAATGGCTTCCTCACAAAAAGCTTTGTCCTTAGGGTAGGACAAGGCTTAGCTAACTTTTTCAGCCCAGCAGGGCCAGGACAGCCTCGCTCCAGCTGGACCAACCCCTGCCAGTAGCAATCCTCAGCTCCAAGTACAGAAGTGTCTCACCAGATGTGGGGCTCAGAAAAGGCCAAGCTGTCCTACTGCTAGCAGGTTGCTGCACTCTTCTGTGAGGGTGCTGGGAATCACTTTTCCTGCCACTCAAATTAACTTGAGTTCCTTTCCAACACATCTCTGGCTTGTCCAGCACCTCCCACATCAGAACCAGTCCTGACAGAGGTGACCCACTTTGTTGCACACTCACCACGCTGCCTGGTGAGCCCCAGCCACGTTGCAGTTTTGGATGAGGGTGAAGGCGTCGTTGCACATTTTCTGTGCATCATAGCGGGACAGGGCACACAGACGTGACACGCGGGTGTCCCCTTGCTGGCGGATCACCACCATCAGCTGCCGGGCCACGCGGTGGTTCTGCCGGGAGAGTACAGCTGTGCTTCCAGCGACTCCTACAGGAAGGGGCAGGAACAGCCGAGGGGACTGTTCCTGCCTGGAGCCCTCCCCAGCCCCCCCACCCCCTGCCATCTCCCGGTCGTGGGGTGGGACATCATGTCCTGCCTGGCCTGACTGCCAAGGGATGGGATACACAAGAAGTGCTTGCACAGCTATGTCACACAGGATGGGAAGCAGCTAGTCCTTGCTTTCCCTCAGGCAGCTCCACACTTTTTTGGCCCTGCTGCACACTCTTTTTGGCCAAAGCTGGTGGATTGCTCCCACCCTAGCCTGCAGCCTACTATCCAGACAGGAGCACAGGCACACCTCTGTCAGCAAAGGGCTTGCAAGGGAGCAGCAGTGCAGCAGAAGGAAGGTGCATTGTCTATCAGATCCCTGCATCCTAAAGCATGGGACAAGGATTGTTCTTAACTCTGCAGTGTTCTGGGGCAAAACCATCATGCCTGGCCATGCTCCTGCACACCTCTCTACTTGGGATACCTCAGCACACAGGCACACATCTGTGGGTGAGCAGATTTCCTCTCCTCCCACATACCACCCTCAGCCTGCTGCAAACCACTCATGGTCCAAATGCACCATGTGCCTCCTTGCGTCCCCGCGCCTCTCCTCCATACCTGGCTCCTGTCCTTGTTCAGTCTGGATTCCAGTTCCAAGGCCAGCTGCAGGAGCCAGTGCTGCACCTGGACAAAGCAGGGGTAACAGACAGGTTGGGCCTCTGCTCACAGCAGTACCACAATACAAGGGGAATGCTGGTGCGGGATCAGACTGGAATGGACAGACTATATCTGTAGTAGACCTTGAGAAATCAGTCCAGCTGAGATTCAACACTGCAGGCCAGGACATTGTAGGACATTGTAGATACCATACAAACCCTGCTTTACCATACAAACCTCAAAAGCTACTAGACTTTGGCATGTAATCTAGGTTCCCTGTCCTGGATTTCTCTTTCCTATAGCTCAGTGGGAACCTCACCCCAGCTAATAGCTAAAGCACATCCTGCCTATTTCTTGGGGCTAGTTACCTTTCTTCTAGCAACCATGCTCTTGAAGCTTGGCACTGTGAATAGCTTTCAAACAGCACAGGCCCAGTTCTGCTCATGGAAATTACAACCAGGATGGACCCCTTTGTGTAGGAATTTGTCAATGCATTTCTGTCAACAGAGACTTCCAGAGCTCAAACCACCTTCTCCCACTGAGCCTCTAGTCTGAGTTTCAGGGCATAATTGTGCAGAAAAGCAGCAGTTTTGCAAGCTAGTCTGTTTTTACTATTCTTATCGTCTCCAGTGTGAAAGCCAAGCCTTATGCTACATGTAGGCTTCTCCTACCGCCTTCTGCGTGGCCAGGGCTGACTTCCCAGGGAAATTCTTGCTGCAGCCAATAGACTGGGGCAGGTACCGGTTTTTGACAGGTTCCTCTTCAATTCCTCTGCACAAGTCATAGAGCCAAGACCTGAAAGCCACAGGGAAAGCATGAGGTTAAGGCAGCTACAGACAGGCAGGCATCACTGGGCAGCACGTCAGTCCCCTGCTGAGCCCTGCTTTCAACTCTCTGCAAGCTGTGACTGCCTCTCATCCCCAGCTCTACAGTTGCAGCCATAGCTCAACAGGCAGGATTCCTTCAGGCCACAACTGCCTGTCAGCACAACTCCTCCACCTCTTCTCCTGAAGTGGCAACAGGTCACCAGTCTGCAGGGCAGTCCAACCGCTGTTCTGGGCCCAGAAGTTGTGTTTCAGGCTCTAGTCCAGACTTGTAATTTACTGTGTGATGAGACTGTCAAGACTGTCCTCTTTCCAGCCTGCAGAGAACCAGCACTTTGACCCCATCCTTGGATGCTGTAGAGGAAGGCTGAGGTACTGGCTAACAAGCAAAATATTCTCCTGGGGAGGGTGCCTGGGAGCAGGCAAGACTGGAAACCTGCTGTGGGCCTGATAGATCAATGCTTCCCAAAGATGTCACTGAAGTTTTACCTTCCCACCTTCCTAATCACAGCAGAACAACCTAGAAGGTTCTATGACTGAAAGGGCCAAGTTGTGGTGAGTGGTTCATCATTACCCAGTTTTGTCTCCAAAATGTGTCTGAAGCTCAGTTTCACTGAACTGTGTCAGGTCTCCGATGTACTCTACTCCCAGGATGTCTGTGATAGCAGTGCCAAGCTTGCCTCCCAGGTTACGGCTATGGCAGAGAAACAAAGAAAAGAGAAAACACAAATGAAGCACCATGTGGAGACTGTGACAAGTCTCATTGCAGCAGCTGTTCCCAGATGAGGACAGCTAGAAGCTGCTAGGAACTAGCAGGACAAAAGGAACACCTGGCACATAAGTCTTCTGCTCATAGTAAAAGGACATGGTCCCCCAATTTTAGTGCTTCTCCCTCAGCTCCATCTGATCCCAAACCATGCTTTGAAGAATGCCTCACATACAGCTTCCTTGTTCCTACACAGACAGGACCCTTTCCCAGACACATCTCTCTCCATCCCTTGCAAGACACAGAAAGCAGAGAACAGCAGTGCAGGTCTGGAAAGCAGGATTGGAGATCAATTCCTCTGGAGCAGCAGTGCTGGTAACACTTCCCTACACCAGGAAAAGTATTTGTGCAGAGTGTGGATGCTCAAAAGCAAACCACATCTGCTCTCTGTGAGCACAGCTGTCACTCAAACTGGGAAACAGCTATGGCCTCCTTGCCCACAGTTGCTTCTGGCTTACACCTGTGCACCCCAGCAGTCATCCTGAGCACAGCCTTACCCGGGAAAGGATGCCCACAGGCTGCTAGCAGGGTGCCTTCACCAGCAGGGCTGCAATTTCCCAAGCACACTTCCCCTGAAGTGTCGCTCATAGCCGCGAGGGATCACTGGCAGGATTCCCTCTATCTGTTAGGAGCACTGACAAGCAGTTACTGTGGAGCTGAGAGCCTCTGCTGGCCTCTGCTGGCTGCTATCAGTGAGCATCAAATTGCTGTGCTGAGGTGGCCAGGACAGCCCCGGGCTGCACTGAAGTAGCAGCTCCCTGGTACTTACATGCTGCTGACGGGCAGTTGGCTGAAGAGCTGCGGCACAAATCGTGCCGACACCAGTGTCTGGCGGTTGGGCTTGTTCAACCCACAGGCCAGTTTTGCCAGTGTCTGTAACACAGAAGAGGGTGGAAACTGTTATTATACATCATGCACTGGCCTAATGTGACTCCACCTAACAGCTTGTGCTGCATCACCTCTAAGAGCTGCCTTCGGAATAGCTGCTAGGAATACGGGCAGGGTGCACCACTGCTTGCTCTCAGGCAGGATCCACCTCAGGATTCGACATGCCCTAGCTGGGTACTCTGAAAGCAAAGCTGCTTCCAGGCTTTAGTTCTGTGAATTGCTGGACTCCTACTCCAGGCAGATAAAGAGCTATCATCTCTTGGGGTTGCTATAGTTTTCCATCAGGCAAGCACGCTAGAGCTTCCACAGCGTGCCCATAGTCCTCCCCAGGCTAGGTCTCTCACTGTGTCTTTTTCCTTCATTTCCTCCATTTGTCTTGCTTTTTCTCAATGTCACTATTTTAATCTTCTCTCTGTGAGATCTGCAACAGCATAGCGCTGCAAAAGGAAACCTTTAAAATGCAAAATTGCTAGCCTGGAAGGCATGCTCTCCTATACAGCTTTCCCTCCCACTCTAAGCTACCACAGGATCAAAAATACACAGACCAGTTTGAAGTACATTTAGCTGAGTGTTTGAGGTTTTATTGAACAACTCTAATAACTTCCTCTTTCACTACTTTGCCACACACATCCTGTAACTAAGCAAAATTTCTTGCCTGCCTGTTGAGCTGTGACCTTTATTAACAGCCCATTTTACAGGCTCACATACATTTGAACTTGTTTCTAAACAAAGTAGATCCCTTTTCAGATGTCCAATCACTGTTTTTCTTGTCTAGCTGGAGACTTCCCAGTTTACCCACCTCATACAGTGAGTGCTGCAAGCCAAACCAATCACTGAGACTTCATGAGGAGAAATAATTTACTTTTTCTGACACCTTCTGTAAACTGCACATGCTGAAATGGGATTTGGCATTTCTACAAGAGCTTATATTATTGACTCATCCTGCTGCTTGTCCACAACAACTCCAGGCTACTTCCTGACTTACTGTGACTTAGGCAAAATCCTCCTGGTTGCTTTTTTTCTATAAACCACAAAAACAGTCAATGAGCATAAGAAGCACTGTTTGATTTCAGACTGATTCTAAGCTTTTTCAAGCTCAGAATTTTCAACTCAAATTTCATCTCAGAATTTTCACAGCCCAGGCCATGAGCCCCATCTGTGCAACACCTGAATTCATACAGCTGTTCCCTCTCTGCAGGCTTCAGTGAAAATACTGGCTCTTAGCAGACCTCAGACAGATCCCCCCAGGATTCCACTCTGAATGTCCCAATTTGAGTGCACCTCACTGAACAAAATCATTATGGGAGACAGTAATATTTTCTTCAGCTAGATGCATGCCCTTCAGACAACTTCAGTCATGTTGTCTGCTAGTGTCATCATCAGGTTATTCAGCTCAGGGTCAGGTGTGTTAGAAACCTTAAGGCTGACACCTCACATCTGTAGTCTTTCCTGCACATTTGGCTACTTATGCTGTCAAAGAGGGCACGTAAATGAATTTGGCATGAGTGGTTCTTGAGAAAACCATGCTGTTATCCTCCAGGTGCTTCCAAATTTTTTGTTCTCATTCATCATCTGGGCTGCTGGTGTACTCTAACAAGGCACATCATTGGGAAAAGCAGTTCCTTGGGAGAGTTTTCTGTAGAAAAAACACAAGCACAAAGCAGATAATCTTCACCTTGAGTTTCAGGCAACAGTCACTGTAGCCTGAGAATGATTTTTATTGACACAAATTCCCAGATACTCGGCAGCAGAACACCAGATTGGAGCACTGAGGTGAGCTGGGTTGCTTTTCCTCTTTCTGGTGAGTCAGTATTTACCCTGCTGGCCGTGGGGATTTGGGTGATGCTCAGCCAGCTGCTGAGAGCAGCCAGAGGAGCTCTTGGTGCATGACAGCAGCTGCAGAAACAAACGGACTTTGATGACTTTGATGCTGTAGCTACAGAGTTTCCTGATGGGTGGAAGGTGGGCTGCTTTACTGAGAGCACATCTTTTGTTCTGCACAGCCACAAGTATGCTGCAGGGATCTCTGCACTGAGCTTGCTGCTACAGATACGCAGTTCTTCAGGGATAGCACAGTACATCACAATGTCCTTACTCTTTCAAAAAACAAATGCTGGCACAGAAAATGGAAGCTGGGAGAAGCTGCTAGGAATATCAGGGAAGTTCGCTGATATTCTTGACTAAAGAAAGCAAGAAGGCAAATTGAACATACCTTCCACTGGAAATTTCTACACCAGTGACCTTCCTCAGCTAGCTCACTTCTGCCTCACAGTCTCCGCTAGTTTCAAACTGAGCCAGTGCAGAACCAGTTCCAGTCCCTCTGTACAGCTGGCAGTAGTACCAGCTGTTTCTGCAGCAGTCCAAGATGAAATATATCTTCCTTGAACTCTAAAGCATCCATTCATTTCTTCATTTTCTTTTTTTTTTTAAGTCAGAGCCTGATCCTGTAAAAGTCATACCTGTATAAATAAGCCCCTCTTCTGCAGAACAGAAGGGATGCTCTCAGTAAACCACCCTGCATTTCACCCGGCAGGAAACTCTCTGTAGCTGCAGCATCAAAGTCCGTTTGCTTCTGCAGCTGCTGTCATGCACCAAGAGCTCCTCTGGCTGCTCTCAGCAGCTGGCTGAGCATCACCCAAATCCCCATGGCCAGCAGGGTAAATACTGACTCACCAGAAAGAGGAAAAGCAACCCAGCTTGAGGTGAGTGCCCCAATCTGGTGTTCTGCCACCCAGTCGCTGGGAATTTGTGTCAGTAAAACTGGCTACAGTGACTGCTGCCTGAAACTCACGGTGAAGATTACCAGCTTTGTGCTTGTGTTTTTTCCACAGAAAACACTTCTAGAGGATCTAAACCCCTTTTGTTCCTAGTGAGCTCACTCATTAGGCTACACCAGGAATCCAGGCAGTAAATGAGTGGATTGCTGACTGCCCAGGCCACAGCTCTGCGGAAACAACTCCTCCCATTTTCAGACGTCTTATAATTTCTCTGAAGGTGTGATCACACATGGTTGCATTCCCAACTTGGTTCGTCTTCTACAAGAGACTTGTAAGTAGAGGAGAGCATCTACAGCATGTTCTGACTCTGCTACCCAGAAGAAATCAGGCTGATGTGTTATACACATACCTTGTTGTGTGAGATGCCAGCTGAACACCTGAATCCGGTAGCTTCTTCCACTGCCACCCTAATTTCTTCCACGATTACTGCGCCCATGGTCAGCTGCAGATCAGGACAATCAGGGTTATCGAAGGACAGCGACGCCAGCCACTCGTCCAAACCACGTTGCCGCAGCTCTTCTACAACAGGGACGCAAAAGGGATCTCAAGGGGACACGATATGGCACTTCTTGCTGAGCCCAGCAAAGGAACCCGCAGCAGCAGCCAGTCCCAGCCAGCAGCCGCAGGCTTCTGTAGGCGCATTCCAACCACAGGGAGAAGAGCAGGCACCTTAAAAGCCATTTACTGCGGAAAACGCAAACCCCATTTACCACGCTCTCGATTCAGGGGAGTCAAAGCAGGCGGAGTGGGCCCTTCCCGGGGCGCGGGGGTCGGTGCGTACCCTTCCCGCCAGGATCAGCTCGGTGCGCGCCGCTCCCGCCGGGCCCGGGCCCGGGCTCTCCGGGCAGTCCCTGCACGAAGGTGCTGGGCAGCAACGCGGCCGGCAGGGGGCGCCCGCGCAGGTCGCGCAGGCGGTGGCGCGCGCTGCCCGTCAGGTCCAGGTACGCCTCGTCGATGCTCGCGCGCTCGATGGCGGCGAAGCGCGACAGCACCTGCATCACCTCCGCGCTGGCCTCCCGGTACCTGCCGGGCGGCGGGCACGGGCTCAGCCACCGCCCCGCGCCACCAGGGAGGCCCGCACCACCGCCGCCACCGCCGGGCCCCGCTCTCACCGTGTGAGGTCCGCCTTGCCCCGCGCCTGCGGCACCCGGGCCAGCGCCAGCTCGGGGCACAGCGCCCGCGCCTCCGACGCCCACATCCCGCGGGACACGCCGAAGGCGCGCGCCTCGTAGCTCACCGCGATGATCCTGCCGAGACACGGAGGTGAAGTGCAGGGCGGGCCCGGCCCCGCGGGGAGCGGGGTGGCGGGACGAGGAGCCGGGGTCGCCGAGCCGGCTCGCCTACCTACCCGCCGCCCTGCCACTCGGTGTACTGCACCACGGCGCAAGGACGGCCGCGCAGCTGCGGGTCGAGGCGCTGCTCCACCTGCATGAAGAAGCAGTCCATATCTACCAGGGCCACCACGCGCTCCCGGCCGCGAGACATCCCGCCGCCGCCGCC
>VXAX01003052.1:14612-58818 GCA_013399835.1 Leptocoma aspasia
CGGGACAATCGCGACAATCGCCACGGGGCGGGGCCAGCGGGGCCCGCTGCCCGGACGTTCGGCTGTCCACCAGCACACGAGGGTAGTGTTAGCAGTTGATAAATTCTACAGCTCACGACAAACACTCGCTCGGATACTGCCTGACGGACACGGAGTGAAAGGGTCCTTGGGGTTTTTTTTTTTTAGGGGATTTTTGTTGTTGTTTTTTTTTTTTTCTTTTTTTCTTTTAACAGATTTTTTATTTGCACAACACACGAGACACACGAGAACCACAGCTTATCAAAAAAACCAACAGCAATGGTGGCATCAGGAGCTGACTTCGCTTTTATAAAATTTCTCTGCAGAAAAAAAGTGAAAAAACTCACACCCTGCCCCCTCCCCCCGCACAGCAAGTGCCTCATCCCAGCGCTCCTGCCCCGCTCCAAGGGCCTCTGGAAGCTTCTCCTGGGCACAGCCCACAGGGACACGTGCTCGGCCGTCCCACGGCGAACCTCGCGCTCGTCTGGGGACGTTTCTCTCTTCTTGGAACTTGTGCAAATCAGAGGCCACAGCTTTAGGGCAGCTTTTCCTTTCAAGCCACTGGGCCTTTCCTCTCCCCTCTGGATTCCTGGATTCCCTTCCCTGGCGTGGGTGGCTGGTACAATCCCAGGTTAGCAGTGACTGTGGGGAACATCCTCCTCAGAGTAACTCAGTCCTTTTCCTCTGCCCTCCCCCTTTTTTTTTTTTTTAATTTTTTTTTTTTCCTCTGAGTGGGAATATCAAGCAAAAATAAATTAAATTTGACCATCCTGGACAATAACCACGAGGTTTCCTCAGTACCTAACATCAATACAAGGCACGCCCACCAACACACACACCAAGAGCACTGCAGAGCAGGGTGGGCGCTGCGCCGGCCCAGCCCCCCAGGTGCTACTGTTTGTAGTTTTGTCAGTTTGCTGCTGCTGCCCTCCTTCCCCGGGCTGGGCTCTGGCCCCCAGCCCGTGACAGACCCCAGAGCTCGGCTGCCCCTCCTGGGTCACTTCCTGAAGCTGCTCTCAGGGATGCTCAGAGTGCGGCGCCGCAGCTTCCGGCCCGAGCCCTCCTCCAGCAGGTAGGTGACATCGATGGCTGCAACAGAGACAGGGGCAAGAGGGCATTTCAGTCACAATCAGAGAGCTTGGAAAAGACCTCCAGGATCATTGAGTCCAACCTGTGGCTGATCCCCACCTTGTCACCCAGAGCAGAGCACTGAGTGCCACCTCCTGTTGCATGAACATATTATAAGTTTCTCTGCATGCAGGCCTGCAGAAAAATTCTTCCCATGGGAAAGCATCTTTTTACTGTCTTTTTACTCTGTACAAGTTTCTATAAACAAAATCTCTAATCTGTGTTCAAGGACATAGATGGTTTCTCTGCCTGTCTCCTGATAGTAGGAGATGGAGGTTTTCTTTCTTTCAGCCTATGAGGTGAAAAGTTGTTATCTCTGATTGTGTAAATATTTCTTGGATGAAGCTGGGAGCAGCAGCTTCTATTGCTCCAGACTGGGCAGATAATAGCCCAATTCTTTGTATTATGGAGTCATGTTAATAAATCATATTTAGCCTTCTGACATTATTGTCAAGAGTCCTTTGTTACTGCACGGACCACGGCAATAACCTCCCATCGTTCCTTGAACACAAATTTTTTTTTTCCTTATTCCTGGCTCTTTCAAGGATGTTTCTCTCCAGGAAATCCAAAACATCCCTGGACAAGGTGCTGAGTGACCCAAGCCCTGAGACATGGCTGGACCAGACAACCTCCAAAAATCCTCCCAACCCAAATTAAGCATCAGTCCATGACTGTCTGGCATTGCCAGAATTTGGAAGAGACTGAACAGGGCTCATCCCAGGCTTTAATTTAGGAGCAGGGACACACTTCATCAGTGGAACCCCTGTCCCCTTATCCCACAGCTCAGACAACACTTACAGCATGTACTCAGAACCAAAGGAAAGCTCATGAAAGGTCAAAAGCGACTTTTCAAATTCCCCTCAGTCTTTCCTGGCCTGTCTGTTAAGTTTCTCCATTGTAGATATGGAATGATGGGAGGGAATTAGTTTATGGAAAATATTTGTGGTTATTTAAAATATTATACAAAACAGTGTCATAGTTGTAAGAAGTTTCACTTGGATTTAGTGGATTTCTGTTGCAAAGGAAAACGTGGCTGCAAAGAAAACTGACTTTCCTAATGCCCACTAGCAAGAAATTCAGACAAAAACATTCATTTCATCAATACAGCTCAGCAAAGTGACCCCAGACCCGCAGGAGACCCGGGGCTGTGCACCCAGAGCCTGAACTCTCACCGTTTTTCCCTGGGATTTTCTCTAGGAGGTTGAGCAGGATCTGGTTCAGCCTCTCCCTCTGGAGGTGCCGCCGCTCCTCGGGGCTGCAGAGCGGCCTCGTGTCCGAGGGGTTCTCGTCCCCCTTCTTGTCACCCTCGCAGCTCTCGCTGGGCACTGGCTCCTTGCTGGGCTCCTCGGGGCTGGGCAGCTCCCCTGGAGCCTGCTCAGGGGCCCCCAGCACCTCCTCCATGAGGGGCAGGGAATCTTCCTCTTGGTTTAAGTCTTTGATCTGTGGTTTGGAGCGATCGGATTTCCAGGATGACCTTGCAGGAAAAGAGGGGTTTTTAAGCAGCAGTTTTTCAGACACTCACCTCAAAGGACAATTCCCAGTGAGTTCAGGACTCATCCATGGGCAGGGGCTCTCTGGAGCTCCATTTCTTCCCTAAATCCCTGCACTCACACCCACCAGTGCTATAGCTTTATCTGCAACGCATCAAACGCAGCTTTGAAAAACAAATGGCTTTTTATTTTCAGTTGCAAAAGATTTTACCTCCAAAAGCAGTCTGGCCCAGCCCTTAGTGGGATGTTTTTTCAGTCTCCACCAGATCTGGGCTCTCAGACACTGACAGCAGGTCCAGGACCTGGGTTCCTCCATCTGGGAAGGCTGGAGCCTCCTGTTTTGGGCATCTCCTCACTCAGCTGCTTTTTTATGACTTTCAAATGGCTTTCTTTTTCTGATGTACATTATTAAGGCTGCCTATCCCTCCTCACTTGTTCCCTTTTATCTCTCTGAAAGTTTAGAGAGCTTTAAATAATTTAAAGTTCTTATTTCCATAGCACCCAGGGAAAAGGGGCAGGAGGAGAGTGGGCACAACAAACAAACAGCATTATTTCATCTCTTCTCAACAACCTGGGAGGGGAGACTCACCTGCCTCCATTTCTCTTGTAGTTGTCTGGCACATAATGAGGCTGCAATAACAATAAAGATTATGATCAATACCAAATCAAATTCACAGTGAAAGGAAGTGCTGGTCTATCAAATACTCTGAAAGTGCCAATGCATGACACTCTGGAAATGCTGGTGTACCTCAAAGAGACTTCACAGGGGGAGGCACAATCATGTAATAACATAAATTAGAGCCAGACCTGTCTGATTCTTCACACCTTCTAAATGCATTTCAAGCCACAGACCATGATGATAAAAATAATCTTTGCTTTTTGCATAGCACGAGTCTGGAACCTTCTCCAAAGCCACTACAAAAACCTCTGCTCCAGGAGAACAGAGCTCACTTGCAGAAGGTTTGCAGATCTGCCACCTCTGCTGCTCTGAGTCTCCCTCTGAGTTCACCACCACCATCCCCTGAGCACCCCTTTGCCTCTCCACTGCAGGTTCTGTTACACCCAGTTTTCTTTCCAAGCTTGCTTTCCAGCCAGCTTTTCCCCCAGGCTGTGCAAAGTCACAGAATCATGGAATGATTGAGGTTGGAAAAGCCCTCCCAACCTATCCAGTCCAAGCTGTGGCCCATCCCCACCTTGTCCCCTGCCCAGAGCACTGAGTGCCACCTCCAGGTGTTCCTTGGACACCTCCAACGATGGGGACTCAAAACCTCCCTGGGCAGCCCCTGCCAAGGCCTGACCACCCTTTCCATGGAGAAATTCCTCCTGATGTCCAGCCTGAGCCTCCCTTGGCACAACTTGAGGCTCTGTTCCCTGGGAGCAGAGCCCCACCTAAAAGATCAGCTCCCTCTGGCTAACCAAGCTTCATTTATCAGCAGCCAGGGGCTTTCCAGAACTTCCATCCAGCCTCCGAAAAGCAGGTAAGGAAGCTGAGAGCAAACCCACTTACTGAGAAATCCCTCTTGGGTGTGAGTTTCTTGGGGAAGTGGTCGAAGGCGTAGGGCTTGGTGCACACGGGGTAGCGGTTCCGGTGGATCTTGTAGAAGAGGTGAGCTGATTTATCCAGGCGGTAATCACAGATGTAAACATCCTGCTCCTTCACACCCTTCGGCCTCCCTGCCATCAAAACAAGGAAAAAACAGTCATGGACTGAGGGGGAAACACGTGCTTTATCACACTGTGAGTGAGGCAGGGGCTGTCAGTGTCCCTGTTTGCTCTCTCTCTCACTCAGAAGCCCAGCAGGACACGCTGCTGGGTCACTCTGAGGGGAGAACCTGCATACTCTACACTGCCCAAACTTTCACAGACACAATTATCAACTGATATCGTTTACTCTTTCCTGCCCACTACTGTCCCTCTTCAAACAGGAATCCCTGTCCCAGGGCAAAGCCATCACATGTCCTCAGCTCTGAAACACACAAACATCCCCCATGGCCTTTGGACAGCAGGAACTACTCCAGTGCATGTCCTTGCTTCCAGAACAGGGTGAGTTTGTCCCAGTACCTGGGTTCAGCTGTGCCTGGTTCGGGGTGAGGCTGTTGCTGGTCACACCCCAATGTTTGGTTGGTGCCCAGCAGTGCTCACCCTCAGCCCAGGACTCTCCAGGGTCCCCTGCTCTGCCAGCAGGGCCAGGACAGCTGACCCCAGCTGGCCAGAGGACATCCCACACCACGGAGTGTCCAGCCCAGCAGGGCTGGCCAGGATCCCCCAGTCAGTGCTGGGGAGTGACTGCACTGGGCATCACTTGTGCTTCCTGGGGTTTATTCACAGAATCATGGAGACCCTAAATCTCATCCCATCCCACCCCTGCCATGGCAGGGACACCTTCCAGGGATCCAGGGGCAGCCACAGCTTCTCAGGGCAACCTCTGCCATGGCCTCACCACCCTCACAGGTAAGAATTTCCTCTGTGTATCCAACCTAAATTTCCTCTTTTCCAGGTTGAAGCCATTCCCTCTTGTCCTGTCACTCCAGTTCATGACTAAGAGCCTCTCTCCACCTTCCTTTCTAGCCCCTTCAGATACTAGACACCTCTTTCTCTTTCTGTAACCCCCCTTTCCACTACTACTACTGCTATCATTATTATTACAATATTTTAATTTATTTCAACCATGAAACTGTTTTTATCCCAACCCCTGGGTTTTAACTTTCTCCAGTTCNTCATGGACTGAGGGGGAAACACGTGCTTTATCACACTGTGAGTGAGGCAGGGGCTGTCAGTGTCCCTGTTTGCTCTCTCTCTCACTCAGAAGCCCAGCAGGACACGCTGCTGGGTCACTCTGAGGGGAGAACCTGCATACTCTACACTGCCCAAACTTTCACAGACACAATTATCAACTGATATCATTTACTCTTTCCTGCCCACTACTGTCCCTCTTCAAACAGGAATCCCTGTCCCAGGGCAAAGCCATCACATGTCCTCAGCTCTGAAACACACAAACATCCCCCATGGCCTTTGGACAGCAGGAACTACTCCAGTGCATGTCCTTGCTTCCAGAACAGGGTGAGTTTGTCCCAGTACCTGGGTTCAGCTGTGCCTGGTTCGGGGTGAGGCTGTTGCTGGTCACACCCCAATGTTTGGTTGGTGCCCAGCAGTGCTCACCCTCAGCCCAGGACTCTCCAGGGTCCCCTGCTCTGCCAGCAGGGCCAGGACAGCTGACCCCAGCTGGCCAGAGGACATCCCACACCACGGAGTGTCCAGCCCAGCAGGGCTGGCCAGGATCCCCCAGTCAGTGCTGGGGAGTGACTGCACTGGGCATCACTTGTGCTTCCTGGGGTTTATTCACAGAATCATGGAGACCCTAAATCTCATCCCATC
Organism: Leptocoma aspasia; assembly: GCA_013399835.1. Classification (NCBI taxonomy): domain Eukaryota; kingdom Metazoa; phylum Chordata; class Aves; order Passeriformes; family Nectariniidae; genus Leptocoma; species Leptocoma aspasia. The sequence goes on from VXAX01003052.1 coordinate 20,624, forward strand.
CCACCCCTGCCATGGCAGGGACACCTTCCAGGGATCCAGGGGCAGCCACAGCTTCTCAGGGCAACCTCTGCCATGGCCTCACCACCCTCACAGGTAAGAATTTCCTCTGTGTATCCAACCTAAATTTCCTCTTTTCCAGGTTGAAGCCATTCCCTCTTGTCCTGTCACTCCAGTTCATGACTAAGAGCCTCTCTCCACCTTCCTTTCTAGCCCCTTCAGATACTAGACACCTCTTTCTCTTTCTGTAACCCCCCTTTCCACTACTACTACTGCTATCATTATTATTACAATATTTTAATTTATTTCAACCATGAAACTGTTTTTATCCCAACCCCTGGGTTTTAACTTTCTCCAGTTCCCTCCCCATCCCAGGGGGAGCGAGTGGCTGGGTAGTGCTGAGCTTTCAGTGGGGGTTAAACCACCACAGCCCACTGCCCAAATGCTTAGGAATGTGCTTAATTCTCACCTTTGCAGTAGGTGTACAGGTCTAGCACACAGCACGTGCCCACCACGGCCTCCAAGGGGATGATTTCATACAAGGGCACCCGGAACAGCTCGTTGTGGTAGAACTTCCGAGACGGGGAGTGATGCGTTTCGTGTGGACGGAAATAGTGGTGGCCAAAGGCAAAGCGCTCCTCTCTGAGGGTGCAAAGGGGACAGAAACACAAATCAGCCCATGACACAACTCACTCGATGCCCCCTGCTTCTTTTTGAGTTCCCTCTCTTGCACTTTGGCTGTGATGAACAGCAGAGTCACACAAGTGTCCCATATTCCACCTCCCGCCTGCAGTGAGGGCAAACACCCCCAGTGTGGTTTACATGGGCAGAGCAGACTGTGACTGGCCAGGGCACAGCACTGAATGGCCCCACAGCTGTCACTGCACCCACAGTCTGTTCCAACAATGAGGAAATCCACCAATTTCTATCTCTGATCCTTTGCTTAAACCTCCAATCTCACTTGTTTCCACTGTGCAGTTGTGGAGCATGGGCTCCAGTTGGGAATTCCCCAACCTCTGCGCCTGGACCTTGCTCATTCCTGCATTCTTAAGATGAGACTTCCAGGAAATTCCTGTACTTTGACAGGTAGGCCAATGGGAGGTTGTTGCAAGAACATATTATAAGTTTCTCTGTGTGCAAGCCTGCAGAAAAATCTTCCCATGGGAAAGCATCTTTTACTGTCTTTTTACTCTGTAGAGGTTCCTGTAAACAAAATCTCTGGTTTGTGTTTCAAGGACATTTGGATTGCTCTGCCTGTCTCCTGATAGTGGGAGATGGAGGTTTCTTTCTTTCTACCTATGAGGTGAAAAGTTGTTATCTCTGATTGTGTAAGCTATTCTGGCTTTCCTTGGATGAGGCTCGGAGCAGGGACTTTGGATGCTCCGGACTGGGCAGATAACAGCCCAAATCCTTTGTATTATGGAGCCATTTTAATAAATCATATTTAGCCTTCTGATATTATTGTCAAGAGTCCTTTGTCAATGCACGGACCACGGCAATAAGAGGTCTCAAACTGAAAGGCTGCCTGGCACATACTTGTCGTTTTTCCAGAGTTTCTCGATGCGGAAGATGTCGAGTTTGTCGCGGTTGATGTGGGACAGCAGCCGGTACGACTGCCGCACCGGGTGCCCGTCGGGGGTCCTGCGGCTGTCCCTCATCAGGTACACACAGTCACCTGTCCAGGGGCACAAAGGACACACCTGTAAAGAGCCTGGCCTGAGCCCAGCACACCAGAACCAGAGGAAACCATCATTAAATGAACACAATGGAGACGCCTAATGTTGGGTTGTAAGGAACGACACAAACCCGCTGCAGAACCTGCCAAGAACACTCAGATGTTTTTCACAGCAGCTTTACAGAAAACTACCCATAACTTTCCATGCCCAGACTGAAAACATCAACCTGTAAGGAATCAAAACCATGACAAACCACAGGATATGTAAACATGTCAGTCACGATTAGGAAAAGGTGTAGGAATTAGTGATGGCTGCAATGTGTAAAGAATGAATCTTTGAGAGAGAAGATACTTAGAGAGAAGGTTTACTACTAAGAAAATAAATCCTGTCCCTAGAAGCCTCAAGCTTTTGGTTATTCCAGCAGAATTCCACTGAGATGTAGAGCTCAGGAAAGGTAAAGAGAATGCAAAAAGGACTGAACAAACTGGCACTGCTGGCAATCAAAAAGTATTTCCCAAGGGCAACCCATAAGCTTAAATTTTTTAATTTTGTCCCAGAAGTGAATTTACTCCTTAATTTCTCTGCTCTGACCTGTGAAATCCCAGACTGACCTGGGTTGGAAAGGATCTTAGAGACCATCCAGACCCACCCCCCTGCCTTGGGCACGGATATCTTCCACTAGACCAAGCTGCTCAGAGCTCCATCCCACCTGGCCTTAAGCACCTTCCAGGGCTGGGAAGAGATTCCACCTCCTCTGTTATTTACCTAAAAATGAGCAAAACCTGGGAGGTCCCAAGTCATAAAACCTCCCCTGGGCAGGACCAGAGGTCACACAGCAGAATGTTCTGGCTGGCAGCAGCAGCTGCTCAGGAGGAGAAAGCACAGGAACAGGCAAGCCAAGGAAAAGCCTCCCTGTGCTGTCCCTGCCCAGCTGCCTTTCTGCTGTTTATGGACTTTCAGAGCCAAAGGCTAGAGCTTTGGGGATTGATCATTCCTCCAAGAATTTGTCTAATCTTTTTTTGGAACCATTTCTACTCTGACCTCTCCACCTTCCTATGGCAAGGCTTGCCACAGTCTAGTTATGCATTTGTAAAACAATCTTCCTAGAGTTTAACTGTTGCCAGCTAATTTCTGCTTGTTCCCTGACTTCTGCATTGTTGCACCTTCCTGAGCCACATTTCACAGACCTTCATCATTCACCCTCCAAATCACCTGGGCAGACTCTGTCCACAGAAAGGATGATCCAGATCAGATTATCTTTGTTATCTTTGTTTTTACAGGTAGTGAGATCCTCTGTGCAACGGGATGTCAGAGCAGCACAGGGCAGCAGGGGACAGACACCCCAGGAGGTTACAGAAAGGCACAATCACTCTGCTATTTTGTGCAGATATAACAATTTCTGATACTCCCTTTGCCTTTTTGACTCAGGTAGAACATTTTTCCTCATGTTTCCATTAAATTACAATGATTCCTGGGTTTTTTCCCTATTTTTTTCCTGGTTTTGCATATGTGCTGTTATGGCTGTTTGCCTTCCACAGATATTGCTGTTATTAACTAGCAGGTTTCACATCTTGGGGAAAAAGATGCCAGGGAACCACTGAGGACAACGTGGCCCCAGTGTCATCAACACCCCAGTTTTGCTATAACCAGATTCAGGATTAAAGGGAAGGACAAGTAATTATATTTTCATTAATATAATCTCATTTATCAACCTTGTCTGAGTTTAAAAGATGCTCCTAAGGACTCCTTATAGGCAGAAATTTTTCCCATATATCCAACCTAAATTTCCTCTGTCAGTTTGAAGCCATTTCTCCCCTGTCCTGTCACGCCAGTTCCTGATGAACAGTCCCTCTCCAGCTTCCCTGGAGCCCCTTCAGATCCTACAAGAGACTCTGAGGTCTCGACACAACCTTCTCCAGGCTGAACATTCCCAATTCTCCCAGCCTTTCTCCATAGGGGAGGGGCTCCAGTCCCCTCAGCAATTTTGTGGCTTCCTCTGGACTTGCTGCAACAGTTCCATGTCCTTCTTACATTGGGAGCCCTGGAACTGGACACAGCACTCCAAGTGCAGTCTCAGGAGAGCAGAGCAGAGGGAGAGTCCTTTTACTTGTCCTGCTGCCCACATTCTTTGGATGCAGCCCAGGTGGTTTCTGCGCTGTGAACTCATGTTGAGTTTTTGGTCACCCATCACCCCAGCTCCTCCTCCCAGGGCTGCTCTCAACTATTTCCCCCCAGTGCTGCAGCTGAGCCTGGGATTGCCTCGACCCAGGTGCAGGACCTTGCACTTGGCTTTGTTGACATCCATGAGGTTCACATGGTCCCACCTCTTCAGCCTGTCCAGGTCCCTCTGGATCCACCCCTTCCCTCCAGCACTTTGACCACACCACACAGCTTGGTGTCTTCTTCCCACCTGAGCTAAAGCTGGGATAACAACAGCTTCCCTTTACAACTTTAAGGGTAACTTTTAAAGAAATCAGAGAGGTGGGCTCCTTAAAAGACTCTTAGAAAACAAGGAACATACTGAGAGGAGCTACTGGCCCCAAGCAGAATGTAAATAAAACCACTCAGTTTTAAACTACCTAATTTTAAATGAGCTTTTTTTCAACTCTTCTTCCCCACCTCTTGCATGAAAAGAAAGCAACCCCAGCATTATCCTGCCTGACTGAAAAAAGAGCATTCAGAAGGAGACGTAGACAGATGCTCTCTTGCTCTAAAAATCAGGAAACTTGATTTCAGTTTATACAGATGTTCCAGATGCCACTCTGCCTCAAAAAGGAAGTTTCTAAGGAAAAAACACAGCAGCTGTTGCTGATGCATCAGAGATGATGATGATGTGTTACAGTTTCTGGCTATGTGGGCTTTCCAGGATCCATTCTGATCCCTGTTTATGAATTCCTGTTCAAGGTAGAACTCCATGTTCACTCCAAGGGATGTGATAGATTGGATCTGTTTTATTTGCATCATCTCCTGGGTATAGGTATTAGGGAATTTTTGCAGAGGAAGCTTGTCTGTGATGTAATACTCAACAACTTCCAGCAGAATTGCCAAGAAATTAAGAAACAAGTTCTGTAACCACTGACTGAAGGACCCTCCCTGAGATTCCTCTGAATGAGACCTGGTCACAGCAGACTATGACCACTCATACAGCTGATTTTCAGTCTTGATCCTCCAAAACATCACCTCTCAAGCTTGGAACTGGTGTTCAGGGTGCAGCTTCTCCTGGGCAGGCACTGGGCTCATTGCACTTCCAGGCTTTGTGGCAACATCAGCCTCTTCCTAACCCACAACTGCCAGGAAAATGTAAACCCACACACAGACTGAAGGGCTGCAGGCCACACTTTTGCCTCAGAATGTGGAATCACGAGGCCTTTTAGACACCAGAGGGAGTAAAAAGCTGTTTCTCCCACTGTCCAAGCTGCCTGACACACCCACAGCACAGTAAAGGTCCTGCCTGAGGACTCTGGGTGGAAAACTCAAAACAAGCAACAAGCCCATGGAGTTCCCCTCTCCCTGCTGGAGCTGCATGTTCTGTTGCAGCACCTTGTGCTGGAATTTGCTTCATCTGCTCCCTGTGCCTGCAGAGGCATTTGGTGCTGCAGCTCAGTCTCTTCTCTCCCTTGCTGATGGCACATGGAGCTCAGCCACAGAGGGACATTTCTCTCTTTAAAGGGCATTTCTCTAATTAAGGTTACCAAGATCAGATCAGAGGCACACAAGTAAAATTTAACACACTGTGACAGAAATTATCTTAATGCTCTGAACACTTGGAAGATGCCACAAGCCCCAGATAAAACATCATCCATTTCAACAGAGAATGTAAAAGCAAGTTCTGATACAGCCCTTGAAGTGAGTTAGTCTCCAGCAAAAAAAGACATGAGAAACCCAAAGGCTGAACTCTGGACAGAACAGACAATGCAGAGCAACACCCAACAAGGAAGACTGAATGCAAATTCCGTGACAAAGGACTCTGGAGAAAGTATATGCTGGTTTTGGACCTTTTTTCAATTCTCCATTTTTCTGAAGGCTCTCCTATTCTCCTCTAGCAAACTTATCAACTGGTTTCACTCATTCAAGAGCAGTTTCCTAATAATGATAAAGGGTTCTTTCTAACCTTGTGTGTATCTGTAGGATAAAATAAAAAAAATAATCAGTGAGCTGAATTGTGTGGCTGTGGCAGCTGCCTTGGAGAGATTCAGGAATTCAGAGCACAGTCCAGAGGAGATAAGGTTTAGGGAACACATAAGCAATGAGCTGGATGTTTTAATGACCATTCTACACTAAAATACTGGAGGTCTAACAGCCTTCTTGGCCTTTTCTTCTAAATGTTAACTACCAGCAGTTGGCTCAGGCCCCTGGCCAGGACAGCCCTGGCTGTGCTAATTAACATTTCTTCATCAACAGCCTGTAAGAACTCTGACTGTGTATCACTCCCAGCATCACAGAGACAGCAGCTTCCACTTGTGAAAAATGAAAGTATTTTTGACAGGGTAATGCCAGAGATGCCTGCACACTGATGGAAACCCCAGCAGGCCCCAGAGCAAGCACATACCTTGGCGGAGCAGCAGATCATCCCTCAACAGGCAGATGTAATAAACACAGCCAGGCTGGGCATAGTGGGGGCGAGGGATCATGGGAACCTCCTGCAGGGAAAAAAGAAAGGGAATCCTGAGCTGCCCACCACGATCAGCCCAAAACTGGGCTGCCACCCTTTTGGAAATACACAGAGAAAAACTGAGCCCTCATGGGGTCACTGAATCTAAATCAAGGAAGCCTCACCAATCCCAAAAGAAACAAGTTCTAAACACAAATACCAAAAAAACCCTAAGGAGCTGCTGTAGTTTATAAGGGTAATAGGAAGGAGAGCCTTGTTTTACCCTGTTCACAGCTCGAGGTTCACACTGCTCACACAGGTAGTGTTCAACGTCCGAGTTCACACCCATGCAGTCACAGTGCTGCCAGACCTGGAAAAACAGGTACAGCCCAGTCAGAAAGTCCTGGCACAGATTAGAGTTGCAAATTGCATCTTCTCAACAAATATTAAGGAAAGCAAGAAAATAAGCTTCACACAGGAAATTCAAGATTTTCTATGAACTATTTCACACCACGTCAGCAGACAGACAAGATCTCCATGCAACAGTAAGTGTAAAAGCCCAAAATTTTAAAACTAATTTCTCTCCCGAGGGCAGGAGCTGGGGCAGTTTCAGCTCCTCTGCACAATGCAAGTTGCATTTTCTCTGTGAAAAGAGAATCTCTCCTCTTCTGGAGAAGAAGTAAAAGGTCTGAAGAGTTAATTAATGCTTCCAAGCACCAGCAGCTCCAAGGTGAGCTGCTGGTGAAAAGTTCCACTTGCTGTGGAGGAGGAGAGAGCAGGTATTGCTGTGGTCTGTGTGGTGACAAAGGACTCTTGGTAATAATATTAAAAGGCTAAATATGGTTTATTACCATGACTCTACAATTGAAAGAATTCAGAAAAGATTTGGGCTATTATCTGCCCAGTCTGCAGCATCGAAGCTGCTGCTCCCAGCTCCGTCCAAGGAATGCCAGAATAGCTTACACAATCAGAGACAACAACTTTTCAGCTCATAGGTTGAAAGGAAGAAAAACTCTCATTTCTTACTATCAGGAGACAGGGCAGAGAAAACCTGTGTCCTTGAAACACAGCTCAGAGATTTGTTTATAGGATCTTGTACAGCGTAAAAAGACGCTCTCCCATGGGAAGAATTTTTCTCAGGGTGTCGGAACCCAGGCACAGGGAATGTTTTCTGTGTGTTTTAGAAAGCCTTGATTCTCAGCAGGACACTGCTTTTAACCTTTGTCCCAGAGAAAAAATTGCCAAGGCTTTGGGATGAGTTGGAGAACACAGGTGTGAACTAGGTATGTAGCAGTAGTAGTAGTAGTCTATCACAGGGTGAAGTATTTAGGGTTTTAGGATNAATCAGGGAAACGTAATACGTTCACACATCAAGCAGGCTCCCTTTGTGCTCCTCACCATGCACTTTTCACACTGGATCATGAGCCCCTCGTCCTTGTAGAGGCCGCAGATGCAGCGGATGACGTCCTCGTCCTTCTCGTGCCCGTTGTCCTTGTCACACACCGAGGTCTCGCTGCTGTCGGCCTCGCTCGCCGTCTCCCCCACGATCTCGTCGATCTGGGCCGAGGCCTCGTGCCGGGCGTTGTAGTAAGCCTTGCGCAGCCGGCACACGTCCCGCCCCGTCGGCGACTTCCTGCCGTAGTATTTCTGCAAAAATCACCCAAAAAAACCCCCAAAAAACGTGTGGCTGTGCTCACACAGCCGGAGAGACATTTTAGAGATAACGAGTAAGTCTCTGAAGAAAGGTACGTAAACAATAGCTATGTTTTGAGACAGTGTCCTTGAGTTTCATTAATGCTGAAACTAGCAATGGAGTCAGATAAATTACCATAAGACCAATCAGCTTAACCATGGTATAAAACTTCGTGTTCAAAATAAAGATTATTCTTATTGCCGCATCTGAGTTGGAGCGAGTTTCTGCCTCTCTCTCTAGCTCGACTGCAACAAAAACGCTTTCTTTGCAAGCCCTGTCCTGTTTAGCTCCTGTCTGTGCACGCCTGTCACTCTCATTTTTTACCTTTCTGATGTTTTCATTTTTGTGATGGAGTTTTTCACACTGATTTCGTGAACATGCACATGTTTTTCTAACTGTTTTCTTGCTTTTTATTCTTTCTCCTGGGAGGAGAAAGATTTGGTGAACTTTGTCATTGACCAGTGTGGTTGGAGAAGATGTAACTTCACCTTCCAATTAATGGTCATTCCCTAAACTCTATATAACGTGGAAACCAAAATAAAGTTTTCTTGTTCTTTGCCTTCACTCAGCTGTGTCTCTACGTTTCGTGTTGCGTGCTAGAGTGATGCTGCGTGTTCAAAATAAAGATTATTCTTATTGCTGCATCTGAGTTGGAGCGAGTTTCTGCCTCTCTCTCCAGCTTGACTGCAACAAAAATGCTTTCTTTGCAAGTCCCGTCCTGTTTAGCTCCTGTCTGTGTATGCCTGGGAAGTGTTCTCCCCACAGCTGCAGCCCCAAACCTGGGGTGACCTCTCTGGTGACCTGCTCTGGCCAGCAGGTGCATGGATGTGACGTGGGCAGGATGGAACTGAGAGCAGCCCTGGGGGAGGAGTTGGGGTGATGGGTGACCAAAAACTCAACGTGCCCTGGCCATGTGTGTTCACAGCCCAGAAACCACCTGTGCCCTGGGCTGCATCCAAAGGAACGTGGGCAGCAGGACAAAGAAAGGGATTCTTCCTCTCTGCTCTGCTCTCCTGAGACTCCACCTGAGGTGCTGTGTCCAGTTCCAGGGCTCCCAATGTAAGAAGGACATGGAACTGTTGAAGCAAGTCCAGAGGAGGCCACAAAGTTGCTGAGGGGACTGGAGCCCCTCCCCTATGGAGAAAGGCTGGGAGAATTGGGAATGTTCAGCCTGGAGAAGGTTGTGTCGAGACCTCAGAGTCTCTTGTAGGATCTGGAGGGGCTCCAGGGAAGCTGGAGAGGGACTGTTCATCAGGAACTGGGGTGACAGGACAAGGGGGAAGGGGTTCAGACTGAAAAAGGGGAAATTTAGGTTGGATATATGGGATAAATTGTTCCCTGTGAGGAGGCCCTGGCACAGGGTGCCCAGAGAAGCTGTGGCTGCCCCTGGATCCCTGAAAGTGTCCAAGGCCAGGTTGGGCAGGGCTTGGAGCAGCCTGGGAGAGCAGAAGGTGTGGAAGGTGAAGGGGGTGGAATGGGATGAGCTTTAAGGCCCCTCCCAGCCCAAACCATCCTATGATTAGGTCATTACATGACATCTCATACTGAAAAACAGGATACCCCTTCCAAAAGGAATGGAAATTTCCTTAGGTCAGCTATTAGTGAGTGTCCTTGACTTTCTCTCTGACCTAAGGCAGTCAAAATGCTCATGATTTGCTATTGAGGCCTCATCAGGAATGGATCAGCACAAGTTCTCTTCCTCCAGAATAAATTTCTTCTTTTATTCCTGTAAGAGCATTAAAGGAGAGCACATCCCTGCTGCCCGTGCAGCAGTTTTCAGGCCAGAGAGAGCCTCACCTCTGCATTCCTGAAGACCTTCAGCATGTCCCCATCAAAAGCTTCCACAGTTTTGTAGTAGCCAGTCAGGATCTGCTTCTCAATCGTGGCAAGGTCCAAGGGGTCAGAGATCTTTTCATAATAGTCTGCATTTCTGCAACAGGAATGTTGGCCCAATGTCAGGTTCACCAGCAATTCCCACTGTGCAAATCCATCAGAGAAAGCAGCTCTGGGAAGGCACACTTACTTTTTCTTTGGGGGCAGGTTCAGGAGAGGAGCTGCGAGCGCCTGCCTGGAGGAGTCTGCAACAGGAACAGAGTTTGGTGACATCACCGGCGTGAAACTTCCAAAGAAAAGCAACTAACAACATTCAATCTGGGTTAAAAAAAGGCTTTTCTGTTATCTGAGCCACAGGGAATTTAAATGCTTCTGCATTTCTAGATGTTGGTGCCTGTAATTGCAGTACAGGTAGCAAAAGGATGACAGTTTCTGATTTTTTCTGGAATTTTGAAAAATCAATTTCAGAGGACAGAAACATCTATAGATTCTGGTGGTGAAGCAGGGGATTGATGCTAAAGCAAAGTGATTATTGGTAAGGGAAGAAATTTTAAAAAATAGAAGTTATTTAACATTCCACGTTTTTCTCGCATTTCCTATTCCGAGAGTCCATTCCCAGAGGTTGAAAACATTGAGTTGGAAATGTTTTTAAGAGAAAAAATTTTAAGAGAATCACCTTCACCTTTGTAGGAGATGATGCTGTCACATATCTCCTTGAAGATCTGAGCCAGGCGGGCGGCACGAGCCACCTCGAGGTTCTCCTCAGCCGCGGCCAAGCGCCGCGTCCGCACCGAGCGTGACGTCTGCAGCGCCGAGAACTGGGTCATGAACACATCTGAGAGAGGGCAAGACACAGTTACCTCCACACAAGGAACTCCTTTTTAAACAAGAAGTTTGTAAGAGATCAAGTCACGGCATCTTTTCTGGTGTAGCAGCTCCACCATCATTAAATTGTTTTCTAAGCTGCTGTAACATTCAAGGCTTCGGTTCCAAATTCCCATGTCAGTTCTCACCTAGATGGATCAGTTGGTTATTGGAATATTTTATCTTGCTGGAGCAAATAAAACATCTCATTGAATTCACCCCAAATACTCACTGTCCAGCTTCTCTTGTGCCTGACACTGGGGGCCAAATCCTGCCAGGCTGTGAGGATGATGGTCCCACCAACAGGGTTATTTTTGGAACAGGAGCAGCAATTTTTCCTGATAGTCATATTTTGCCCCATTCCCACAAGTGACTGTATGCCAAAAAACTTTGTTCTCTAAAGGCCTGAAAGCTTTGAGGCCTTTAGAGAGGTGAAACTATGAGGATAAATGACAATTTTCACAGCTTCTGGTTTAGGGATACAGACAGCAGGAAACAGCCCTTCTGCACTGGGGTCCAACCATGGAAAATCATGGAATTACAGACTGGTTTTGGTTGAAAAGAACCTTAAAACTCATCCAGTTCTACCCCCTGCCGCGGGCAGGGACACCTTCCACTGTCCCAGATTGCTCCAAGCCCTGTCCAACCTGGCCTTGGACACTTCCAGGGATCCAGAGGCAGCCACAGCTTCTCTGGGCACCCTGTGCCAGGGCCTGCCCACCCTCACAGGCAGAATTTCTTCCCAATATAGAATAATAATATCCTAGAATCACTGGGGCTGGAAAAGACCTCCAAGATCCCAGAGTCCAACCTGTGACTTATCACGACCTTGCAAACCAGACCATGGCACTGAGTGCCATGATGTTAAATGCCATTCTCCTCCTCCTTGGACAAACCACCCTTGTTGAAACACCACACGTGGCATCTTCTCCCAGGACTCCAGTGACCCCGGGGAGCTTTCACCTGTGCAGCAGCCCTTACAGAAGGCATATGGATCTCACTGGAACTCTACACTGGATTTACACAGAGTTTAACTTTCCATGTCTGTCCTGGATTGTTAATTAAGCATGTATTCTATTTGCCATCTGTTGGAGGTGGGGCAGGTATCTTCTGTCAGTTGGGCAGTTTTCTTATCTCTTCTAAGAACAATCTCTCCCTCTGGAGAGATATCTTCTGTTAATGAGCCATTGAATGACTCACTGCAGGACTGATAAAATTACATCATCCCATTGTATATCTCAAAGTGAGATACTTTGCCCAGAAAGAAGAGCCAAGCATTCTTACCTGCATAAAATCAGCATTTTTTAGGACACCAGAACAGCCTCTTCTCCACTAGATTCTCAGAGAAGCAGCTTCTTCCCCACTGGATTCCCAGAAAAAGACCAGACCCATCTACTCTATCACCAGACCTCCAGAAAAAACTCCACCCTTCTACAGGATCACCGCTTCAGCAGCATTTCATCTGCCACTCCAAGAGGAGCAGCCACCATTTAACTAAACTGTTACCAACACCCTGACTCCTCAGGGTGTCAAGTATCTAACTCTATCAGTAGTTTTGTTTATACTAATTACATTTTTTTTTCTAGTTTTTCCTAGTAAAGAACTGTTATTCCTATTCCCACATCTTTACCTGAGAGCCTTTTTATTTCGAAATCGTGGTAATTCAAAAGGAGGAGTTTTTTTTCCATTTCCATTTTTTTTCCTTTTCCATTTCACAAGAAGCTCCTTACCTTCCTTAACAGACTCCTGTCTTTTCAAACCAAATCCATGTCCCAGACAGCAGCCAGGTGGCTGAGGGGCCTCACCTGATTTGATGTTGCCGTCGTCGCGGCAGATCCCGTTCCAGCGGGTGTACAGCGACGAGCTGTGCATGCTGTCACTGACGTGCTTCACCTCCTCCTGCTTCTGCCGAATCTTCTCCCAGTTCCGGACCAAGAACACGTGGTGCTTCAGCACAAAATTCCTGCAGAAGTTAGGAAGCTATTCAAGAATCTCTTTTTACTGGAAAGTTACTTCTTTAACGCGGGGAAAAAGCTGGATATTCAGAGGTGCACCCTGTGCCTTCTCTCCTCAGTGGAGAGGAATTCCAGCCTGGCTGGTGAAGGACAACTAAAAGCTGCATCCTCAGAAATTTCAGGATGCCCCATCTTCTAGAAGAAGACATCAATACTTGCACAGCACTCCATTTCTGAGGCAAATCCCCCTGAAATCAGCCCTTACCTTTCCCTGTTAGACATGGGCTTCATCTGCAGCTGAGGCGTCAGCCTAGTTGGGGTGTTCACACTTTCACTGGGTTCCTCAGGGATGTGGCCCCTCTGGAAAACAGATTGTTCTGATAGACAGGAAAAACTGTGCCAAGAACTCAGCAAAGCAGCCAAAGCAGTCCCTGAGACAGAAGCTGCAGCATTACTCAACTGTATTTCTGTTCAAAGTTTGGGTTTCTGTTTCAAGTTTAAAATTTACAAATACACCAGTTTTTGGTCTTGTGGCACAGACTGATTTCCCATCAACCTCACCCACCCAAATTCTGTCTTTCCCACTTACTCTCTTCTTTAGTTTGTGCTTTGACTTCCTCTTCTCTTTCGACCTCCCAGGTCTTCTGTGGGTGCTCACAGGCTGGTTGCTTTTGCTTGAGAGTCCATTCATGCGTTGACTTTTACCTCCAATTATTCCTCTGCATTTGTCAAAGCCACATTTGCAGAGTTGCTTTGAGGAAAAAAAAATCCAATAAACCCCAAACATTTAGATTTTCTCTCAGTATTAGAAAGAACATTTTCTGCCTAATACAACAAGACAGGTTTTGTTAATTTTTACACTTTACAGAACTGTTGGGCCTTAGTGAGCTTTTTCAAGGTCTCACAGTGGGGTTTTTACCTGTTTTTCAACATTAAACGAGTGGAAGTTGTAGTCATAGGTGAGCTCAGTCCCAGCAGGCATGTCCTTCAGTGCATACAGCCCGATCCGATACACACCGTTCACAGACCTGCAGGGAAAATACAATCAAATACCACAAAACAATCAAATACCACAAAAATTAAACATAAAATCGTCTTTGTACACAGAGTGGCAGTGTTAGAGACAGGCAGCAACACCTCTGCTGTGCCCTGGCTTATGAACGTGCAGTTCTTTTATTTATCTCTTACAATGAACTTTGAAAGCTAAAAAGTGAACACCACATTTACAAGGAGTAGTACATGCCAGGGTCTCTTCACCCTCACAGGGAACAATTCCTTCCCAATATTCCATCTAACCCTGCCCTCTGGCAGTGGGAAGACATTGCTCCTTGTCCTGTCACTCCAGGCCCTTGTAAATAGTCTCTCTCCATCTTTCCTGCAGCTCCTTCAGGTACTAGAAGGACACAATTAGGTCACTTGGAGCTCTTCTCCAAGCTGAACAATCCCAGTTCTTTCAGCCTTTCCTCACAGCAGAGCTGCTCCTTCCCTCTAATTAACTTGGTGCTCCTTCCCTCTAATTAATTTGGTGACTCACTCCAACAGCTCCACGTCCTTCCTGTGCTGGGACCCCAGACTGGAGGCAGCTCTGCAGGAGGGGTCTCACCTGAGCAGGGCAGAGGGGCAGAATCCTCTCTGTCTCTTCAACTGTTTTACTTTGAGTTGGATTTTCAAATTTAAAACTTTACTATTGCTTAAATCTAGAATTATCTGAGAACCATGAGCTACTCTGATGTACTATCCCCACAGTGACTCCTGTTCCACCATCTGCCATTCCCCTGCAAATCACTCACTACAAATCCCTCAGCAATACTTCCTCCTAGTCTGGCTCTCACAAAGTCCTGGTATGACACAGGGTGTGCTGGAATACGACTATTTCCTTTTTTCCTGCTTTTAAAAAAAATATTTGAATTGTCAAAAAGAAAGGGTATATATACAGACAGATGATGTTAGAGCATTACCCAGGCGTCAACCTTTGCAGTAGATTAAGAGAGTGAAAACCAGCAATACTGGGAGGGAAACAGCCCAGTGTAACCAGTAGTGCTGGGATGGAAATGTCCCAGTGTGACAACCAGCAGTGCTGGATCTGCCAGCAAACTTGGATCCTACCTCCAAAGCACCCAGCACTCACCAACACCACACAATTTCTCTTGAGCAATGTGAGCACCATGTAAGGATTATTTACACCTCGATTCCCCTCCCTATTTTTAGATCTGACTCCCTCAGATGAACTGGTTCTCTCTCTCTCTCTCTGGGTACACTTGGTCTTCTGTGGGGTTCTTTTTGGTTGGACCCCACACAGCTGGGAACCCACCCACTGGGCCCTTGGAGGAGGTTCCCTCTCGTGAGTTCTGTGCCAGGGATGAACAACGAGCAGGATTCTCTGTTTCTTGCTCTTCAGGCTGTTGTTTATTTTTCTCTTAAGTTCAGTACGCTGTCTGCACACCAGACTGAGCGTATGAGAAACAAGGCATAAAATGGCTTCTGAGCACCCAAAACCAAGGCCTTTTAAAACTAATCAGTCCAATTACTTCCTAACATGTATCTTGTTTTTACTTTATTACCAATTTCTACTAATCTACTCACGTAGCACCTATGCTCTAACCAATAACCTTGTGCCACCAATACTACAGAAAATGGAGTGGAAGAAGAACAAGAAGGAGATGAGACAACACCCAAAATCCTCCATCTTGTCCCCTATTCACTCTCATATTAAAATCCTAAAACCCTAGATTTTTCACCCTGTGATAGACTACTACTACTACTACATACTACTACCTAATTCACACCTGTGTGCTCCAACTCATCCCAAAGCCTTGGCAATTTTTTCCCTGGGACAGAGGTTAAAAGCAGTGTCCTGCTGAGAATCAGGGCTTTCTAAAACTGGCCTAGAAACATTCCCTGTGCCCTGGATTCCAACAGTCTTCCATGGAGCAGAATCCCTGGAAGAACTGCTCACCATTTCTGCATCTCACAGTTGGGGTTGCAGCTGTGGTTGATGAAGCGAGCCTCGTTGCCCATGCGGTAGCTGTCGATGACCATGCCACTGTCCAGGTTCAGGCAGTAATGGTCACTGTGGTTGTGGTACTGCTCAATCATCCTGTTCCTGTGGAGCAACACAGGGAGAGCCTTGTGATTCTGCTTGTTCCCACACAGCACACAGGGAGTGACACAGTAAGAGCACATCTCAGAGAGGGTTTTGAAGAAAAAGCAATGATAGTCTTTTATATTTTATAGAACCGTACACCTAGAGATGGAGGAAAACCATTATTGTACCTATTTTTATAAGTCAAGGCCACTGACAGAGCTTGGGTTAGAATTTAGAAATTTGCTCTTCTGGAATGCTCCCTTTTGGGTTCTGCAGATTATTTGTACACATTTCATGTTGGTAACCTGTGTATGGAAGAGAAAATGCAAGTATACATTCCTTGGGGTGTCTGTGTATGCACATGAACAACAACCAGCTTCCTTCTGGGGAGTGGGCAGGTTCTGGAATCACATCCATGGATCACAGGAGCACAGGGACAGGAGCCAGTGTTAGTGCTGGTCTCTGTATGAGGAGAATGCAGCTGCCTTCTGGTGGAGCTCTGAGGGCAGCAAGTCCCTCCAACCTCAGATATCCCACGATGCCACGGAGTTAACAAGACAATTTCTTTCTTTCAATGGTTATCAATGCTTCCACTTGTTCTTTTTCCTTCACATCTTTCTGCAGAAGCCCATGCCCCTTCCAGCCCCAGTCTGCCCCTCAGTTCTACCTGGTGCAGCCCAAATCCTGCAGAGTTCTCATTTCAGGTTCAGTCACTAGTGGCATTTTGCATTTATAGGGCAGATGAGGCAGATGATACATTTCAAACACTAATCACCCCTCAATACTGGACTGAGAAAAACTTGGTTAACCCCCAGAATTCTAAGCCTTCCTTTTCCCCCTCATCCTCCCCTTTGTTCCTGCCTGAGGATATCCCAACCACGACCACAGACGCTAAAAGTCATTTACGAGCCTTCCATGCTACAGCAGCAAAGAAATATTTCTACCTGAATTCTTGCTCACTAACAACTTCTCCCAGATATTCAATGATAAACTGTCCTGCTTTCAGGGGTTCTTTGGTACGGATACCCCATCCTTTCTCCTCAGCCCGGAACCTCTCCAGGCACTGCACCCACTCGTGCCTCTGGATGCGCTGGTTGCAGCACTGCTCCCCACAGGGGCAGGTGTTGGGGGAACACTCTGCAAAGATCATCCTAAAAGAGACAACAGAGAAGGTAAAGGGAGGGGAAGAGCGTCCTTTGGGATCTGTCATGCAAGGAAAACTAATCATAAATCGATATATGAAATAAAGATATAAGTATATTCATCACATAAATAACCACTATAATAAACAATAAAAAATAATAAAAATTATCACAATAATAAGTATAATCCTATACATAAATAATATATAGAATATACAGATCAATAATAAATCAATATGAAAATCAATATTATATCTATAATGTATATATGAATCAGTAATAAATCAATACATAAAGAAATAAATCAATCATAATAAAGCAGAAGTCATTCAATAACTAAAATGCTTCTTGTTTTCAAGGTGTAATTCACACAGTGATTCCCTACCTAGTTATTCAAAGGGCAAAATGGAGATTTTAATGGGATCTTCCTCTGGAGACAAGGGTAGGGCAGTGCTGAAGAATGACCTGGTGCAGGTGCAGCTCCTGCAGGTTGTACCCAGGGAGGGGGAATGGCCAGAGCCCCCGGCAAGGGGCCAGACCTGGCACTGACCCTTTGCCTGTCCAAGGCCAAGTGGCCACTCTGAGCCCCCCCAGAGCATTGGGCACAGCCTGGGAGGGGACACGAGCCCAGGGGGGNTGACTCCACCACCTCCCCAGGCAGACAATTACAGTACTTGATCATTCTTTCTGTGAAAAACTTCTTAATATCCAACCTAAATTTCCCTTGACACAGCTTGAGACTGTGTCCTCTTGTTCTGTCAGTGCTGCCTGGAGAAAGAGACCAACCCCACCTGACTACAACCACCTTTCAGGGAGCTGTAGAGATGATGCCTTTGCTGCTGGGGTGCATTCAGCACAACTCTCTTCCTAGGAGATGATGAGCTGATGAGAAATAATCCATTGCTAACCTGTTCAGACAATCCTCCACACAGCCCTTCCCACTGTCATCCTCTGGTTTCTTACAATTGCAGGTGGTGGCCTCATAGCCAGAGAGAGGTTTGACATCCACATAGACATCTGGAGGAAAAAAAGAAAAAAAAAAACAAACCCAAAGAATTCTTTTCAGGTGAAAAACCAGAACTGTTTATCTACAGTATTTTCATTCCAATCAGTAAAGTAAAAAAAGCAGGTGGAAGTGTCTTTGGTAGGACAAAGAGCAGGACAGAAAGGAGGGTGTCACACAAAAATTCCACAGTTATCACAGTTTAGTAAGAAGATTTTACTTACTAGAACGGATTTTTTTATAAAGTGGGACATCTGGCTTTTTATACAACTAAAAGGAAGAGAAAGAAAATTTTAATACATTGCATAAGTGCATCTGTTATTCAAAAGGATCAGGGAAATTATGTTCTGTACATAGGGAACTGTTCTGTAATCATTACTAGAAATCTGTGTTCTCTTCTCTAGGCTCAGACTGCATTAACAAATAGGTCACAAAAACGACCTGAATAAGTAGAATTTGGGCTTGGCGAGACAGTGGAGCAGTTTGTTCACCACATTATTTATTCTGTCTGCCCAGAGCAATGCAGCAAACAGCTGTACCAAGGACAGGCTCCTCTGAACAGAGCTTAGAAGAAGAGGAATTATTTATACCTACTTTGGAGAAACCATCTTTGGTGGAATCACCATGTGCCAATGCTTAAAAAAGTGAAAACAAAAAAATCAAGGTGCTGATTTATCAAAGTGACTCGATGATCTTACAGGGGTTTTTTCCAATCTAAAGGATTCTGGGCTTCTATAAGAACTGTGAGTACAGGTGGGAGCCATGAGAAATGCAGATTCATCTTCTCTGCAGAGGAGCTTCCTCTGCAGATGGAGATGATGGGAAGGGAAAGGGGAGCTTACATCACAATTCATAATTTTATATATATTCCAGCCTTTCAAAGAAGCTTTAAGGAATCATTTCCAATTATTCACTATTTCACACACATTTCCTGCACTAAGAGCCTTCCCTCAGTGACCCTTGTGGCCCACAGGAACAACCCAGACATCTCTACACCCCTGTACAGAGAAACTCCTCTGCAAGGGCCTCCAATATTCCAGGGAAAACTGGAAAACGTCAAGGAAACAGATTCCATGTATTTATTACTTATAAAATACTGAACAGATGAGACCAGCCATCGTCAATAAATACACAGCAAGAAAATGTCCTCGCCTGAAATGTCCCCAATGCTCCTGACTTGAGGATCAGATTCCAGGGGTGTTGGAGTGCAGCTGGAGCCACAGCACCTGGGAATGTGTCCTGCTCATTTACATGCTCAAGTTACATGTCTGAGAGCACTTTCTCACCACAGAGCTGAGGGCAGATTCTCCCATCAGCCTTAAATCCTGTGGTAAATCACTTGATAGAAACAGGGGAAAAAAATCCTATTTTTAAGCTTGCACATATTTAAAGCTCTTTAAAAAGAACGAGACTGTTAAACAGTTTCTCTTCTTTCCTCAGTATGAAAATTTCAGCTTGCAAGTGAAAAATAAATTCCACTCCGCTGGGATTGATCCAAGAAAAATAAGGCCTGAAATTTCTCAGTGCTGCTGGCAGTACATCCGAATTCTCCTGAGGCGTGTCTGAAACCAGCTCAGAGCAGCACTGCCAAAATAAAAGTCTGCAGCCAAATTAATGACTTTTGTTGGAGCAGAAACTCACAGGGTTGCTATTTTGCAGGAGATGGAATAATGGGAATTTTCAACATTAAATAGATATGCAAATCCCTTCTCCCCTCACACAGCAGCAGCAACAAGAAATCCCCCCCAGCCAGGATGTGTGAACACGGCTCTCTCTGCTGCTGTTTCCTTCTGATCCCAATCTTGGCAACCCCAGGACTTCTTATCTCATACCTGGTTGTGTTTCCACTGCCAGAGGATATCGTAAGGCAGCTGGAAGTCGATTCTCTTTTGTCTGAGGTACTTCCCTGAAACAAAAAGGTTTGTAAGTGACACACACTCACAGCCACATGTCCTGAGAGAATGGGAGCTGCTCCCAGGCACCTGGCCAGGCTCTGACAGGGCCTCTCAGGGCTGCAGAGCAGAAAGGAGAGGAGCAGAACCTTCTGAGAACATTCTGGATGTCAGGGCAGGCCCAGGGAAATGCCCCCAGGACACAGCCCCAGGGGCTGCTCTCCTGTCCTGCTCAGGAGGGGCCTCCATGGACAGGGATGGAGGATGAGAAGGAGCTGGGTCAGACCCCACCACAGCCAAGCCCAGACAGGACTGACCACAGCACCTGAAAAAACTGACCACAACACTCATCAGGAGTGATAACAACACCTGGCAGCACTGACCACAACCCTGTGAAAGGTACCACAGCCAACACCTGACAGAACTGACCACACCTGACAGGACTGACCACAGCACCTGAAACAACTGACCACAACCCTGTGAAGGTACAACAGCCAACACCTGACAGAACTGACCACACCTGAAACAACTGACCACAGCACCTGACAGCACTGACCACAACTCCTGACATGACTGACCAC
Source organism: Leptocoma aspasia (assembly GCA_013399835.1). Classification (NCBI taxonomy): domain Eukaryota; kingdom Metazoa; phylum Chordata; class Aves; order Passeriformes; family Nectariniidae; genus Leptocoma; species Leptocoma aspasia. Next base: position 40,936 of record VXAX01003052.1, read on the forward strand.
AACACTCATCAGGAGTGATCACAACACCTGACAGAACTGACCACAGCCCTGTCCTCAAAGCTGACACCTTCTCCTGAGTTTTCCTGTGCACAATCCAACACTTTAACACCTGGGACAAGACTGCCCTTGCAGGCTGGTAAATCACAATATTGTACTCAAAGAAATCAAATCAGTTTTGAAAATAGTCTCCCAGCCTGTTCCTGCGACCTTTACCAGAAGAGATTTAAGAATGAATTCAGACTTGGCAAATACATTCCTAGATTTTTTGGAAAGGCTTCAAGGGGATCTGTATTTTCAGCAATAACTGGAACTTGTTTTAGACAGGAGTTCCTGCTTTCACTGCAGATTTTGGCTCTACTCTATCGTTCCCTGTCACCCCTAAAGGACACAGACCCATTACATCATTCACACCAGTCCCGAGGGCTGACACTGGTTAGCTCCAGCCAAGATTCAACATTCTATGATCATTTTGCTGGAATTCTGTGTCACAAAACTGCAGGGAGCAGAGTGCCTAGCATGAGGTGTCAGGCCCAGGCCTGGTTCTTTTTCCCCCCAGCTTTTCTAACTGTTAACAAGTGCCTTTATATTCCTCCAGCAATGCTCTGCGGGTTCATATAAATTCACATGCATACCCTCACCACTGGAAAATAAAAACGGTAATGTTTTCCTTACAATTTACCCCTAAATTACTTTCCATTTTCAATGCCTTATTCATCCCTAGCAGGTTCCAGGAAAGAGCTAAATCTGCTGGGAATTTGCTTTCACTTCTATGACCTCAGCAGGCCAAACAAAAGGCTCTTTCAGGTGCCCTGGCACAGAGCCTCCAGTGCAGGGAAGGTCCCTCCAGCCCTCCCCGAGAGGGCATCAGTGCAGTCCCCTGGCAGAACCCCAGTCCTGGTCACTGCTCTGGGGTTACACCATCCCCAGGCACCCCTGGAGCCACGGGAGCAGCTGCAGGGCAGGACCAACAGTGTGGGTTGGGAACCTGGTGAACCTGGCTTTATGACCCTATTCAAAAAGGAGCTGAGCAAGGGCACATTTTGAAGAATTTAAATTGTCACCTTCAGGTCTGCAATCTGTTTTGTGGCTCCTGATTGATACAGATCTGTCCAACTGCTCTGCCTTGCTGTGCAGTTGTGCAGGGAGCCAAACAGTTCAGTTACAGAAGCCAAACCAGTGACAGAGTGTGTTTGATGGGACAAAGATTCCTGCTGAACAACGCTGAATTCCCCAAACCCACTGGGCATGACAGGACTTGCAGCAAGAAGTCACAGCACTTCAAAAGCTGAAACAATTACCTTGAGAATCAGGAAATTACTCAATCTTGGTTTAACCTGGGAAATGGTATGAGCTGCAAACAGTGGGAGCTCTGGACCATCCCCCCAGCCCAGTCCCCAGGAGCAGCATCCTGAGCTCCAACCCCTCTGAGGGCCTGGGACAGACTTAGGTTATGGCTTCTTTCCACTGGCACTTCCCTGGAAGTGTTCAAGACCAGTGATAGGATCTGGGGCAACCTGGGCTATGGAAGGCCGTGGAACAGGGTGGAACAAGATGACCTGTAAGGTCCCTTCCCACTCAAACCACTCCATGATTCTGTGACTCTGAAATCTTAAATCCCTTTCTTTCCTAGCTGAGACCCAAAAATGAGGATGAAGTAAAAACAAAGATAACAGCAAAGCTTTTAATTCTTCCACCCTTTTATCCCTGTGTAAAGACAGACACCATTAAGTGCATGGGGACATGGGGGAATTTATCATTCCATGCTCAGCTTTGGGATTTAAATGGTCATAATTGCCTCTGGCTATTCTGCTGTAATTTTACTTTGAGGTGGAGACTATTGCTCTGCATTTCCTCCAAGGACTATCGCAGTTAAAGCAGGTTTTCAACTAGAATGGTATTTTCTGACACACAAAAAATCAAGAACAAAGTTCATGTTTTAAGCTAAAAAAAGCCTCTCGAGTCAAACTGGGGAACACAGAGGGATGAGCTGGCAAAGTTCATGTGCCAAAAGCCACGAGTGACCTGGCAAGGGATAAAAGCCAGAGAAAGGCAGAAGCTGTGCAGGCCCCCATTTGTCTCCCAACGATGAAAACACAGGTGAGGTACCCACCAACGTGGATGGGGGCTGGGAACAGCCCGTGCTCGTGCTCCCCTGGGGTGTATTCCAGCTTCTCCTTCTTCAGCTGGATCAGGCGGCTCTTGGGGCTGTGGAGGACAGGGACAGAACCAAAACATCACAATGGGGAACATCTGTCACTTGCAAAAAACTCATTTTCTGTTTTAGCTAAGGCACAAATGTCTGGAGCATCAGGCAAGAGAGTAATAACAGAAATGGCCAAAGAATTGCTTTCCAGGTTGCCTGTCAAACACACCGATCCCAACCCTCCCACAATGGATTTTTCTCTCCACAAATGCTGTTAAGGCAACACACCCAATGTGACACCATCAACTTTAAATGCCCAGCATGTGATATAAAAGTAATAACTAAACCTACACAAATAAAAGGACCAGCAGATCGTATCTGGGGGTTTTGCTGAGGAACTCGACACGTGACACATGTACAGCCCTGCTCTCCCACCTCCCTAAGAGCAAACATTCATGTGCTGCCCTTTAGAAGGTTGTTCATCAGGAAAAGGCAGAAAAATAACAGAAATCAGAGCTAAAAAAGCCATGAGACACCCCTTTGAAGAAATAAGAATAGGACTATGAAATTAGAATGGTTGTATGGGTCAGGCAGGTGACAGCTCTGTAATCTAGTGTTTATAAACATCTCCTCCTGGCCAACAACAAACCTTGGAAAATACAATCTGATGTGGTTATATTTAGAACTGCAGTCCTGCAACATTCAAAGGAGACTTCTGAATGTTAAATATACCAAAGATTAAATGATATTGAAGCCTATTGAAGTTTACTGAAGTTTTTTAAGGGATCTATTTTAAGAACTGGACAAGTAATAGAAAGATGGCTCAATAAAAAAAGTGTTACTATTGTTTAACTAGTGAAGGGAAAATGCAAGTTAAAAACAAATTTTGAGATACAGATATCAACAACTGGAAATACTTACGAAGAAATTCTTCCCTGTGAGGGTGGTGAGGCCCTGGCACAGGGTGCCCAGAGTAGCTGTGGCTGCCCAATCCCCTGGATGTGTTTAAGGCCAGGTTGGATGGGGCTTGGAGCAACCTGGGATAGTGGAAGGTGTCCCTGCCCATGGCAGAAGGTGGAACAAGATGAGTTTCAAGGTCCCTTCCAACCCAAACCATTCCATGACTCTGTGATTCCAAGCAAGCCAGTCAGACCTGGCTGAGACTTTGCCAATCATCAGGGAAACAACAACTTCCACCAGCCCACGTGGGCACCTACAACAGGGAGCTGGGCAAGGACATTCCTGAGCATCTGACAGACTGAAACACTAGCCTGGCTACACAAAAGGTTGGATTGATGATCTTGGAGGTTTCTTCTAACCTTAAAGACTCTCTGATTCTACAAGAAACACTTCCCACTCTATAATCCATTGCCTACAGCTGTTTGGTTCAGTCTGTAGGGATGAATTTATAACACTCATTTTGGTGCACTCCCCACCAAGAGAACTAAACTGGCCTCTCTGTGCAGGCTCCCAGTAACAGGGCAATGGCCAAATGACATTTTTGTAGATGAGCACATTTTGTACCACTCTGCAGGGGCTGAAGACCAGGTTTAGTCTCCAAATGTCAGTCTGAAGTCTCAGGTAAACTAAGGGAACAAAGACACCAGACCCACAGCTGTCTTCCCTGTACCTTCACTTCTCTCTACCACCCTCTTTCCTTCTTTTCTGTTCCATTTGTGTTCCTCCTCTCTAGCTTCCAGTGTCTCTACACTCTTACCATGCTGGCTGGGATTACTTCTCTGTGGAGTTACATTTTTGATGTGTGGAGCCTCATTTCCCCTCAGACCACAGTATGATGAACATTTTAAGTGGGGATAAGCTAGCTTTGATGCTGATCTGACCATTGGTCTGACTGCAGGGTTAACTGCTCCAGGAAGTCTCCAGTGGAAGGAGGCTTTTATCCCACCTGGACATCAGGATGCAACAAAGGAAGGGACAGCACAAGAACAGGAATTTGCCACAGAGGTGAGGAGAAAGCACAGCTGATTCTTTTGGTGCAACATCAGCTTGTGCTATCATCAGCCATCTGCTGAACTGCAATTCATGTCCTACTCAAGTATCAAAATAATGCATTTCTCTAAACACTCCACAACATTTTAATTAATTGCTAATTTACCAATTACGAATATTTTTTGGTGAACTGGACTTTGCAGTTCACTCCTCTAGGAAAGCCACTGCTGGATACAAAGAACAACTCCTGCACAAGATCTTCCCTTGTTTTCAAAGCTGCAATCTTGTGCAACCACAGACTGAACATCTCTCCAGCACCAGGTCCATGGAACTCCCAGAGGGAGCTGAGGACTGGGAACACTCCTGTGTTACAGCCATGCTGCCTATAAAATTACAGCTGGAAATGAGGTAGAACTGAGACTGACTCAAGAACCATTCCTTTTATGCTTAGTTCATCTGCAATGTATCAAAATCTGAGCTTTCTTTGCTGTATTTTAACATGGTCTCCAGATGGAGGGGAGCTGGCGTGAACTCCTGCTGAGACAAATTGTATGTGGCTGCAGAGAAACTAGGTACTTTTAAAATACCTTTTTAAAATCAACTCTTGAAATCTCTTTTAACAGTCCACCAACACTGGCCAGGCCAGGCCAAACCTTTCCTGTGGTGTTGTTGAGCAGCTGGGTGTGACTGATGCAGGGACAGGCTGTGACTTGTACAAACCTCAGTGCAACCTTCACAGGTCCTCGTGACATTTAGGAATTATTTAGGAAGGATGAAATAGAGTAGGAAAATGGTGTTTAAAGCCAAGTGTCTGCAGTGAACACTGCAAACAACTACAGAAAACCAGTGAGTACAACCCACTAATGGAACACAGTGACTGTGAGAATGAGGACAGGGACCAACACTCACTGTGACAGCACTAGAGGGTGCCCCATGATCATTTTCCTTCTCCACTCAGATCAGGTTTTCAAACTCGTACAGCAGGAAGTTACATAAGTAATGGGATAACAACGTGAACTTCTGCTCTCCTCTTACTCTGCAAATATCCAACCATATGTCTGACCATGCAGTAGAATGAGAACAGCACATACCAGATAAAAATCCAATTACCAAAAAGTGACTGTTGTTCTGTGGATTTAGTCTGCTGAACCAACTTGGTAAAGAAGTGACCCAGTGCCAGCAGGATGGAATGGTGGGATCAGCCCTTCAGGCTGCAAAGGAGTCCTCAATGGAGATGGCCACAGTGCTGTCCCTGCCCAGCTATGCAGGTCCATGCCCTGCTTCAGTATCAGTGTGCAAACAGTGCAGAGGCAGCTCAGCCAGAGGCAGCATTTGCTTCCTTGGAAGGGTGAAGTTCCTCAGTGTCCATAAGCAGCTCATGCCAAACCCAGTATCAGAGCAGAGAAGAACTCAGCACGTGGAGCAACGGGCAAAGGGAACACAAACCAGCCCTCTGTGAGCGATTTGCAACTTCCCCCTGAAGAGCAGTGGAGGAGCAGCTCCAATCTCTGCTCTGTGTGAGCAGGGACAGCACCCCAGGGAGTGGCTGGAGCTGTGCCAGGGGAGGTTTAGGTTGGATATCAGGAAAAGGTTCTTCCCCCAGAGGGTGGTGGCACTGCCAGGCTCCTCAGGGAATGGGCACAGTCTCAAGGCTGCCAGAGCTCCAGGAGCCTTTGGACACCACTCTCAGACACAGGGTGGGATTGTTGGGGCTGTGCATGGCCAGGAGTTGGACTCCATGCTCTTGTGGGTCCCTTCCAACTTAGGAACACTCAAAGTTCCAAATATTTACACTAAAGGAGAAGACTCTCTCAGCTCCTCTCCTAAGGCAACAGAAGAAACTGTGAGATTTGAATGTTGCATGCTGTGTACAGCAGTGACAGACCATCCAAGTGGTAAAGTTTTAGCACATCTCTTTTAAAACAGATAAAACTCAAGTGGCCTCACTTTGGTCAGACTGAGATCTTTGTTTCTTCCTTAGTCTTGACCCTTTCACTGATTCCTTCACTCTACTACAGAGAGAGATTACAGCAGGAGCAGCTGATAAACTCTACTGGCAGTTGCCCAGTGGTCTCTGTAAGATTTTAAAGTGGTCTATGACATAGTAAGAAGGTGCCAAATTTCCTCTTTTCAATCTGTCAGATCATATTGGAACAGAAGCACAAATTCCTGACTTCAACTAATTTGTTCAGATGGCATTAGAAAACATGTGTGACTACAAGGGAAGAGAAAGAGGGAGGTGTGGACACCAGGCTGCAAACCAACCAGTGGGAAAAATAAAGAAATGCTGGATTTTTTTACCCTAAACATCTCAGAGAAAATAGAGATGAATTTCACTGAAATGTGAAATGAACTGGGTGCATATCTGAAATTCTTTCACACAGAAGATGACCAGTTGTCACCATTCAGCCAATGAAAACAGGAACCTAATGACCCCTTCTCTGCACTGTGCTCAGCTCCTGCTCAGAACCTGCACACATCCAGCTCTCCCAGCACCTGGATTGCCAGGACCATTTAGACTCTTGAATAAATGTCTTACCTTCTTCAAAGCTGATCATCAGAAACACTTTCAGACTGCTCGAGGCTGCTTTCTGACTGGGGTTACATTTTACATCCTCACTGGGTCAGGTGCTGACAATTATCATGCACATAATTTTCCACAGGCTTCAATTAAATTGATGGTTTTATCTCACCTACTCAGGAGTGGCAGCTCTTTATGGTTCTAGGTGACAGGAGAGTTTCTCCTGGACTATCAGAGAGCAGCTTAGCTCTGTTTTACTTACTCTGTTGTTTTGTACACATCAGAGTAGAGCCCAGCCTTCTGGTACTTCTTCTTTGGGGGTCGAGGGGCTTTCTTCTCACGCTGGGTTAGAGGAGGCAAAGGCTGCTCAGGAGTTTCAGGTTCAGGTGGTTTCCCAAGGGCCTCATGTGGACTGGGAGGTTCAGCTACTGTCTCAGAGAAACTGGAAGAAAAAGCAGAGATAAAACATCACCTTCTCATTAAGATTATCTCACAGTATTTCATTATTCCTCTCTCAAATCTGGTCAGCAGAAGAAGTCCATGTTTCTGAATTTCTGGGTGTCTCAACTACTTAAAAAAATGCAACTCAACAATCATGATCAAGTGGGGGTTAAGTACAATCATAAGAAAAGTATGAATCTTTTTGTGATATTATTATTACAAAAAGAATGTTGTTTGTACTGCTAATGTTTATCCCTTGGAGCCTCAGCTGAGTAATTCAGAAGGCAGCTCTTGCTCTCTGCTTTTCACTCTAAAACCAGGACATGGTAACCCTTTCCTCGGCCTTCAGGAGAGCCATGGAGCAGCCCCTGAACACGTGGTGCCAGCAGCACCCTCACAGCACCCATTTCTGGAAAGGAGAACTCCTGACAGAGTTTGATCTGTTTATTGATGGCTTTGAGGACAAGTGTGAGAAGAGAAGAGAGAGATTTTTGGTGTGTGCCTTTACCAGTGACTACACAGGGGCACCCCTTAACTCCTCCTTGCTGCTTTAGCTTTGCTCTTTATCTGCTGTACATCACTCAATGACTGAAATGTTCTAAAACCAACTGAGGTACAAAACTGCAAGGGAATCACCTCTTATTGCTCTCCTGCTCATCTTCAGGCAAAGACTTGTGTCTCTTCCTGGCCTGTTCCTCCGGCAGCCACCTCTTCCTCTTCCAGCCTTTGCGGTGCTCAGGGTTCAGGTTGACACTCTGCACCACAGCTTCGATGACATCCGTGATGGTGTCTGGGCCCAGGTGCAGGGGGCTGCTGCTCTGCTCCCTGTCCTCCAGCTCCTGGCTGACCAGCCTGGCAGCCTGGAAGGCCTGCATGGACACCACGGCCTGCAGCGGGTACTTGCGCGGCCGCCCCGGCCGGCGCTTCACGAAGTTGTTCCCTGTCCTCGACTGCCTCTGCAGCTTTTTGGCTTTCAGGATTTTGTTGACGTGGTCCAGATTTTTTTTTGTCGCCAGGATCTTGTTGTAATTGCACATTTTCCTCGCTTGGCGCTGCATGGCCTCCACCACGCTCCTCTTGAGGTGCCTCGGGGAGTAGCTGCCGGGCAGCCGCTCCTGCAGCAGGGACATGCTGTCACTGCTGGGGATGGCCGGAGCCCCCAGGCCGTCCTGCTTGCCCAGGGCTCTCTCCCGGGAGTGGTTCCGGGCGGGGCTGGCCGATGGAGGGGCAGAGGCGTTGGCCATGACGGCTTCCAGGGTCTTGTCCAGCGTGGGTGGCCCGTCCTGCTGGGCCATGCGCTGCAGCAGCGTGTCCACCGAGTCCTCGGCCGCCGGGGCCAGGCGCGCGGCCCGGCCCGGCCCCGCCACCCCTGAAACACAGACACGGCTGGAGGTGATGCCTCAGCATTTCAGCTTTTATACCTGTCATATATTTGTAATCCTGCAAGTCTTTAGTGTACGACTCCAAATTCCATATACAGTGTTAGCTGCTGCCTTCCCATTTTGGTCAGACACAGCGATTCCTCTCCAGGCCTGGAAATCAAGGACACCTCACTGTGTCAGGCCTCCAGAAATGTAAACTAAAGTGAGTTGGGGGGAGCAAACTTGGGGTAAATTACTTCATTACCTGAAGCTGTAACTGGAAGATTAACCCCCAATATACAAATGGACCAAACTTATAAAAGTGTAAAAAGCCGTGACCCATCATCCATTTTTTGGGTGCAGCCCCTGGGCATGCTTCATCTGCCCAAAATGTACCTGAAGGCCCTTCAACAAATATACCTGCTTTTTATTCTCTTAATTATGTCTGGCTTCTGTTTTTAGGTAAGCCTCAAGAAGGCATCAGAGTGGGGATGAGACCAAAAACACAGAGCTAAAACAGCTGCATCAACTGACAGCATTTGTGTCCTGGGACTGCCCAGAACGTTCGTGGACAAGATTCTGTAATATGGAGAGGGACCCAGTGACACAATTCAGTCACATTTTATATCATCACTTTTAACATACAATTATTTTCTCTTTATTCCCACATAATCTCCCATTTCTAACAGCAAAAAGCAATGAGGGTTCACATGGTCCCCAAGTTTCTTTCAATTCAATACTAAAAATACAAAACCCTCTGTGCACATAAAAATTCAATCCTGATAAAAAATGGAGCAACATCTGAAATACTTTTAAACTAATTTTCCTTTTTTTTTATAGTTTGGAAGTACTGAAACAACTATTTTCATTGCCCTTTCAGTTTTTTTATCAAATAGACAAGGCTGATGATGACAGAACTGATTGGATAAAGGTAAATCACAGTATCTGAATAAAAGAGAAAGGCTAATTTACATAGGAAGCAGATCTAGATCTGACTTTTAAAACTGTTATATGCTTTAGAGCTGAAGATTGGTGTTTGAAAAAGAAAATTTTCAGGTCAACTGTGCAGATTATGCTGCATTAAAAAGGGATTTGTCCCAAACTAAGAGCTTCCCAAAGCTGCCCTGCTGCTCTTTAGTGATAACATTCCATCAGAAGAAATTCTGCTCTTTCTGGAATGAAATGCACGCTGCCTTCTCATAAATACATCACAACTGCACATTAGTATTGACAAAATGTTACTCTAATTGTGGCCAACTACCTAGATCAGATCTGCTTAACCCAGAGGGGCCCAGGCTGGAGCCTGAGCAGCACGTCCTGGTGTCAAAGGAACTGTTAAAGGAAGGCAACAAAATGTGTTTATAAAGGGCTCTAGCACTTGACAGGAGGGAGATTATTTGTTAGATGACAGAGATAAAGCACAACCAGCTTAAATATTTTCTAGCCTTCTAGCTATTCTTGAAGTATTTTCTAGTTTAAATATTTTCTAATATTTTTCCAGTGCTCAGTAGTCCAATTGTGTTACTCTGGAGAATGCATTCCTCACTAAGATTCCAAAGTCAGGAGTTTGTAAGTGCAAATGAAAAGGTGCTTCAGAGAGTACACAATTTGGAGGAGAAAGAGTCAGCAAAACATGTTTTAAAAATCCTCCTGGTGACAAAGAACAAGTGAAGCCTCCTGCTGTGAGCTGACATGGACACCCCAACAACTCCAAGACAACTGGAAGGATTTACACTTTCAGCTCTGCATTTCAGATGAAATAATAAAGATAAATTACCCTTTGTTTTCTTCTGGCCTTTAGAGGCACGTGGGGATGGAGCTGGGGCTCCTCACAGAACCCACCTGCTCAGTGACCCTCACCCAGCACCACTTCCCGTGGAACTGGAACTGCTGCTGCTGCTTGGAAACTGATCCCAGTGAGGGCTGGGACACTGCAGGCTCTGATCTGGGACAGCTGCAGCTCCTCCCTGACAAACACTGAAACCCACACGCATTCCAGATCCACGGATAATACAACAATGACTGACTTTCTCAGCTGCATCATCACTTTGGTGGCTTTGAAGTTGATAAACTTGTGATTCATGTCATTCCAATGCTCCTGCACAAAACACTCCTCAACTTTAACACTTCCTATTCCCAGTTACAGCAAATGCAGCTGCCCCTTTCAAGTGAGCGAGGGCAAGAAAGTGATTGAGACAGAGGAAAAAGGAAGATCCCTTTCCCACTGCAAAGGACTTTCTGCAGCACAGGCTGAATGGAGCATCTGTTGCAAACATCTGTTTAAAGCAGGGGGGAAATGGCACTTTTGGCACATCCTTCCTAGATGGCAATCATAACTAGTTCTAAGTACCAATCCCAGGGATTTACTACATATTTGCAGTCAATTTGGGAGTCTAAGAAACGTCTGAATTCTGGTAACAGGAGTGTTTCTGCAACTGAGCTTCTTACAAAATGGGTCAACCTGCTGGATTTTCTTCTGTCCAGTCCTAGGGGAGCTCATATTCCATTTTTACAGAATTACAGAATGGTTTGGGTTGGAAGGGACCTTAAAGACCATCCCCCCCTGTCATGGGCAGGGACACCTTCCACTGGAGCAGGTTGCTCAGAGCCCACCCCAGCCTCTCCTGCTACCTGGGTGACAACATGCAGGAAATGAACATCTTCAGATCTTCCCTGTGACAATTTGGGCAATAGATTTGACATTGTCATAGAGGTAAAATGTGACTAACACCAACACAGAGTCACACACACACTGTGTCTGCACAGGTCTGACTTGCTGACAAAACAAAGCTCAAACACACAGAGTCACAGAACCATGGGATCACTGAGGCTGGAAAAAACCTCCAAGAGCATCAAGTCCAACCTCTGACCAATCCCCACCTTGTCCCCAGCCCAGAGCACTGAGTGCCACCTCCAGCCCTCCCTTGGACACCTCCAGGGATGGGCACTCCAACCCTCCCTGGGCAGTTCCAAGGCCTGAGCACCCTTTCCATGGGGAAATTCCTGCTGCTGTCCACCCTGAGCCTGCCCTGGCCCAGCCTGAGGCCGTTCCCTCTCCTCCTGTCCCTGTTCCCTGGGAGCAGAGCCCGACCCCCCCGGCTGTCCCCTCCTGGCAGGGAGTTGTGCAGAGCCACAAGGTCCCCCCTGAGCCTCCTCTTCTCCAGGCTGAGCCCCTTCCCAGCTCCCTTATCCCTCAGATGACTCTCTAGAGCTCCACTGCCCTGTCAGGAGGGAGAACCTTTCCTTTCCCCACAAGCCTCAGGCAGTGACCTGCAGGGAATGTCAGCCCTTGGCTCCCTTGCTGTCCTGCAAGATCCACTCCAGTTCACCAGGATCCTGCATCCAAGATCAGTTCTTCTATCATGGATTTGATGAGATGCTACCAGAGCTTCCAGGCCTTTCAGTACTTCCATTATCTCTCTCCCATGAGCATTTCTGACCTGTCTGGGGGCATTCACAGCTGTGCCATTACTGATTGCTGGAATGAGCCACGTGTCACCCTCCATCACCTTGCAAGGATTTGCATATGTGAGGAAGAAAACCCCACAGCACAGCCTAGCCTGATCCTCCTGTGACCTGCCAAGGGGCAAGAACCCTCTTCCTCCAGAGCAGTGCCAGAGTCAGGCTCTTCCCCAGGGAGGAATTCATTTATTCCTCTAATTCATTGATTAACTGTAATGTCACAGGTCTGGATTAAAGCACTGAACTCCACAAGGCCTAACTTAACCTGGTGAGGAACCAAACCCTACCCTGCCACAGCTGTACTGCTGTTTCTCTGAACACCAGCTCAAGTCTCCCTATTCTACAACCCAACCCACAGCCCTTGGATCCCAAAATGTCAGTGGGAAAGCTCAGTATCTCCATGAGCTGAAGTTCTCACAGCCATGGTGTCCCAGCTGTGTCTCAGCACAGGTCTGAGCACACTAGGCTAGGGATAGCAGCAGCATAGGTATTACGTGAATAGATTAATCAAAGTTATTGGTAGAAAAGTAGAAATAAAGTACGTGTTAGAAAGCAATTGGATTAGGTATCTTTAAAAGGCCTTGGTTTTGGGTGCTTGGAGTCCATTTTGTACCTTGTTTCTCATATGCTAAGTCTGGTGTCCAGATGGCATATCGACTTCAAGATAAGAAAAGAATAAACAACAACTTGAAGACCAAGAAACAGAGAGTCTTGCTCTTTTTTCACCCCTTGCCAAAGAACTCACAAGGGAACTGCCTCCAAAGGGCCCTGGGGGTAGGTTCCCTCTCATGCTGGGGACTCAAAAACCCCCACTGCTGTTTCTCTGAGCACCAGCTCAAGTCTCCCTATTCTACAACCCAACCCACAGCCCTTGGATCCCAAAATGTCAGTGGGAAAGCTCAGTACCTCCATGAGCTGAAGTTCTCACAGCCATGGTGTCCCAGCTGTGTCTCAGCACAGGTCTGAGCACACAGGGATCCCAAAACCTAGGCCCTGAGCAGGACTTGCCTGGAGAAGAAGTGCTCTCCGATGTGGATCTCTTCCTGGAAGGGCTGCAGTTTGTGCTCTCCGACTGCCTCTGCGAGGGCTTGTCCTGGCTTGGCAAAGTGCCTGCAAGGCAGATCAGGGAAAGGCACAAAAAACATTGTTTCAGTCTGGCTGTGCCAATACAACACTAAAGGCTCAAACTCAGGTTACTCTGGTGTGGCTCCAGGAACACCTGTGTGCTCCCAGGAATGCAGGGGAAGGATGGAAAGGAAACACCAAGCAGGGTGGCAGAGGTAAACAAGCCATGATTAACCACCAGAATCAGCTTGTGTGTGAGAAAAGAAAACAACCCCCACATATTCCTACTCTCAATTGAATCCAAACTCCTTGATTTTCAGAAGAGTTTGGAAAAGATGTCTGTAAATTACCAAGACCAAGCACCCTGCTCAAAACAGGGTCAGGTTGCTCAGGGCCACCACATTCTGTTGGGTTTTCCCCATCTCCCCATCTAGTGACACAGATACCATGATCTTCCATTCCCTCACCCTCACTGTGAACACTATTTTCTTCTGCTCAAACAGAATTCCCTGAACTCTAGTGGGTCTCCTGCTACTGGGCACCACCAGGACCAGTTTCACCCCTTTTTCTTCACTCCCTCCCACCTGGAACATGGACACACTGGAAAGAGCTCCCTTTGTGCATCCTCTGCTCCAGGCTGGACAATCCCAACCCTCCCAGGCCCTCTGGATGACAGAGACTCCCATCCCCTGGCCATTCCTGTGACCAGACTCCCTGCAGCACGCCCATGTCTCTCTTGGCCTGGGCAGCACTCCAGGTGTGGCCTCTCCAGGGTGGAGAAGAAGGGAATACCATCCCCCTCATGCCCCCGGTGATGATCTCCATAAACCAGCCCCTGGTGCTGCTCCTCACAGAGCCTCTCCAGCCCATCCTGCCAGGGCTGGGCCCCATGTGTGCTGGCACTGTCCCCTGCTGTGCCCACTGTCCCAGCGTTCAGGGCACTGGGAAGGAGGTGAAACAGCACTGGAACCCAGACTGATCCCTGGGGAACACTGAGTGGCTTTGTGCTGCTGATCCCATCCCTCTGTGCTGGAAGGTCACCTCATTCTGGAAAAGCATTCCCTTCCCCTCCTTGGGCAGAACTGCTCACCAGGAACTGCAGAAAGGCAAAAAGCTAAAAAGAAAATTCCCAACATTTCACAACTCTTTACATTTGTTCCTTGCTGTCTTGCTTTTCCTTTTCAAGATCTTGTCACAATAAAAAACCACAAATATTTCTGCTCCAGTCCATCATGGCCAATTTGTTAAAGCCCTGGGGCCTAAACAAGGGAGGACAGTGATTATCCACACACAGACCAGCACTGGATTTTAGGCACCTGCAAAACATGTTTCACTCTGTGATCTGAGCACACATGGCTTGCTGGTACTTGCTAAATCCTTGGATGATGTCACCAGGCAGCAGGAAGCACAATTACCATTCCTTGAGTTAAAACCAATTTTAGAAAGATACAGGAAATCCCACGACTGCTGCAGGGTGAAGGGACAGGGCTGGGAATGGCAGCTCTGCTGAGAACACAAGCAAAGACCTATTTCTGTTTCACTTTTTACAAATAAATATTTTCTTACAGTAAACTGCTTTATTTTCCTAAAATTTCAACTGTTAGAGAATCCCAATTACTCTTGAAAGCAAAGGCTGTGGGAGACATGAAAATGTCATAGAAAAACCTGGTACTGCAGTTATGAAAATGCTGAGATATTAAAAACTCAGATCAGCATAAAACCCCAGATAAGCAAAAATGCACATGGCAGTGCAAGAGGAGAATGTGCATATCCTGAAAATATCTAGAAGACAAAAGCGAAGATGCAAAAAACCAGATTTTTGCTGTTTCCCTTCAAAATATGGTTCATAATGAATGAGCTCTTCCCTCCCTTCCTCAAACAATCCTCCAAAAGGTAACAGCAGGACAATGAAGATCTGCCCAAAATCAAGGCCCAAAATTCCTCCCCTGCCCATGGCCTGGGGCTTCAATGCCTCAAGGGAAACCCCAAGGTGTGTGATGATGGGACAATCCTTGAAAGCACCAAACTGATTCACCAGAATCTCTGGGAAAATCTCCTTTTACATCCTCTCTTGCCTCAAAGTTTGGAATTTTTTAATCACAGGCACTCTTAGCTCCTGATGTAACACCTGGTGACCGGTGGAGGGAATGAACACTTTTCCAAGGATTCCAACCTCTCAAGAGGGCAGAGGGATAGCCCTGTTTTTCATGAAGCCTCTCCTCAACCATCACAGGGCTCCTGGACACTGTCCCAGGCTGCAAGGCGTGTTCCTGGTGGATTTCCTCACGGCATCCCACTGTAGGGTGGTGCTGGTGGGCTCTTGCAGCAGCTCTGGCACCTGCAGCAGAGCTGGGCTGGGGCACTGCACAGCTGCTCAGCACTGGGAAGAGCTGTCCTGGTTCCAGCTGGGACAGAGGGAGTTTGTCCCAGCACCTGGTTCGGGGTTGGGATGGTTTTTGTGTCCCCACCACGAGAGGGAATTTATTTCTAGGGCTTTTTGGAGGTAGCTTTTTTGTGAGTTTTTTGGTAAGGGGTGAAAAATGAGTAAGACTCTTTGTTTTTTGGTTTTTAGGTTGGTATTTTTTTTTAGTTTGAAGTCGATATGTCGTCTGCACACTAGACTTAGCATATGAAAAACAAGGTACAAAATGGACTCTAAGTACTTAAAACTAAGGCTTTTTAAAGCTAATCAGTTTAAGTACTTTCTAACACGTATCTTGTTTTTACTTTACTACTAATAACTTCTACTAATTTACTTACGTAGCACTCATGCTATTACTTTTTTTAACTAATGATTTTGTGTTACTAATGCTACAGAAAATGGAGTGGAAGAAGAACAAGAAGGAGAGGAGACAACACTTAAAATTTTCTATCTTGTCTCCCATTCACTCTTATATTAAAATTCTAAAATTCTAATCTTCACCTAGTAATAAACTATTACTACCACTACTATCTATTTCACATTTGTATGCTCCAACTCATCCCAAAGCCTTGGCAATTTTTTCCAGGGATGAAGGTTAAAAGCAGTGTCCAGCTGGGGACCAGGGCTCCCTAAAACAGGCAGAGAAATCGTCTCTGTGCCCTGGATTCTAACAGGGGTGAGGCTGTTGCTGGTCACACCCCAATGTTTGGTTGGTGCCCAGCAGTGCTCACCCTCAGCCCAGGACTCTCCAGGGTCCCCTGCTCTGCCAGCAGGGCCAGGACAGCTGACCCCAGCTGGCCAGAGGACATNGTATTTTTTTTTAGTTTGAAGTCGATATGTCGTCTGCACACTAGACTTAGCATATGAAAAACAAGGTACAAAATGGACTCTAAGTACTTAAAACTAAGGCTTTTTAAAGCTAATCAGTTTAAGTACTTTCTAACACGTATCTTGTTTTTACTTTACTACTAATAACTTCTACTAATTTACTTACGTAGCACTCATGCTATTACTTTTTTTAACTAATGATTTTGTGTTACTAATGCTACAGAAAATGGAGTGGAAGAACAAGAAGGAGAGGAGACAACACTTAAAATTTTCTATCTTGTCTCCCATTCACTCTTATATTAAAATTCTAAAATTCTAATCTTCACCTAGTAATAAACTATTACTACCACTACTATCTATTTCACATTTGTATGCTCCAACTCATCCCAAAGCCTTGGCAATTTTTTCCAGGGATGAAGGTTAAAAGCAGTGTCCAGCTGGGGACCAGGGCTCCCTAAAACAGGCAGAGAAATCGTCTCTGTGCCCTGGATTCTAACAGGGGTGAGGCTGTTGCTGGTCACACCCCAATGTTTGGTTGGTGCCCAGCAGTGCTCACCCTCAGCCCAGGACTCTCCAGGGTCCCCTGCTCTGCCAGCAGGGCCAGGACAGCTGACCCCAGCTGGCCAGAGGACATCCCACACCACGGAGTGTCCAGCCCAGCAGGGCTGGCCAGGATCCCCCAGTCAGTGCTGGGGAGTGACTGCACTGGGCATCACTTGTGCTTCCTGGGGTTTATTCACTGAATCATGGACTGGTTTGGGCTGGAAGGGACCCTGAAGTTCATCTCATGCTATCCCCTACTGATATCTCAGGTTTTGGCTTTTATGTTTTTCAAATTCTGTTCTGCTTTAGTGTGTAAGTCTAGGCTTCATGTTAGGGGATAGTCAGCTCTGCTCACAGAGTAGGGAGACAAAACAATTCCTTCTCTAGCTGGGGACCAAGGACAGCAATCCAGATCTCAGGCCCAAGAGCATAAACAATGTTGGACCGAAGAGAGAAAACAAGAAGGATTGGACTTCATGGGCTGAAGCTGTAATTAGACAATTAGCTCCAATATTCTAATGGACCAAAATTTATACAAGTGTGAGACCCTGTGACCAGTCATCCATTTTTGTGGCCATTTTGGGTTCACCTGGGCTGCAGCCCTGGCTGGGCTCTTGTGCTGCCCAAGGTGGATCTATTGAGGCCTCCTAGCAAATAGCTACTTTATTCTTTAGCACCATCTAGTCTCTGTTCTAGGTCAGCCTTCACAAGGCATCACTACCATGGGCAGGGCCACTTTCCACTGTTCCAGGTTGCTCCAAGCCCCAGTTGGTGCTGGAGAATGGCAGCAGGTACTGAGCAACTGTACCAGGCATCACTTGTGCTTTTTGAGCTTTATGTCCCTCTGTCCTTTTCATGACAATTATTACTACTGTTATTATTATATATAATTTTATTTCAATTATTAAGGAATTCTTATCTCAACCCATGATTTTCACTTTATTCACCCTCTGCCCACCCACCCCTCTAGGTTCAGGGAGCTGCTGAGCTGCCCAGGGGTTACACCCACAGCAGGTCTGTCATTCCAGGCTGAGTTTTCCTCCTGAGGAGCTCCAAGATGCATTGAATTCATAAAGTCTACATTAAACCTGGGACCTGGGAGCTGGGACTGGAACTGGTACCTGGGAGTACCCCGGTAGTTGGGACT